>JAMPIV010023032.1:0-347349 GCA_024509875.1 Oreohelix idahoensis | reverse complement strand
CTGTGATGACGAACGCGGTCACTTCCTCTCCTTGCAATCCTGTCTCCCTTGCTTCCTCTCTCAGCATAGTCCTAAGTTTTACACGCTCAGCCATGTTAGAGAACTGAATGCCACTAACCCGAGAAAAAAGAAGGAAAGAAGGAGAAAAACTATATCCTTAGCCGCTTACGAGAAAAACCAACAAAGATGTTATTCTTTACCCTGAGATACCTCCTCCTGTTATCAGTTTACTAATCTATCGCTGTTATCTCTGGCACTTAGGCTCCTAATACAGACGACTTAATCCAAAAGTGGTAGATCAGATAACCTGGAAAAACTACTATTACTAACGGTGGAGAAAAATATTTTCATTAAAAAAAAAACAATTTAAGGAGAGAAAAAATTTCCTTAAAAAATTTAAACTCCACCCCAAATCTCGCCCACTGAAGTCAGTTAAGAGAAGGGACGTTATTAACTTGACTAAAAGTCAGAAAAAGCCGTCCTTTGCTTAGCTCAACTCTGCTGCTTCAAAAAAAAACCTAGTGATTGATAAACAATCACGCGAAATAGCGGTCTGTTACAAAATTACCAAATATCATATATTCAACAAAGATTATTATCAAAACAAGTTTCCCGTAACTATTGCTGTGGAAAGAAACAAATCCTATATGTGTGTATGGTCAAACACACAGTAACTAAGAGCGTTGTCTAGGGGGTAATTATTTATTCCTTAAATCACAAGACAAACTCACAACACACTCTATCTAGATGAAACTTCTGATTCAGTATCAGACTTTAGACATTTATCTAGACTCAAACTTGGATCTTAATCCCGCGACGAGCCGACCATTTATGTCGTAGATTTTATTGAGATAGGTTGAAGATGTTTAAGGTCCCGTCTGAGCAGAGGTGATAATGGTAAACTATGTGGGAATAAGGGGTAAGAAATAGCTTTATTTCACAAGGGGGTGAGAATGTAAGAGAAAAGGACAGTCTCTGGATTGAGTAATTGCTCTAACCCCAGCCTATCTCACGACAATATTTAACTAGACTCCCTTTCTCTCCTGGTACATATATATACGAGTTACACTCCACTTACATATACACAATTCTGTGACATAATACGTACAGACGTGAACCAAGCTATGGATAACAAATACTGGGCAGGGGTTTGACCAACACGATAACTTAGGTTTATTATGTTTATTATCTTAAAGAAATCACATACAACAATAGTATCTATCAGAAGGTATAGTTTACAGACATAAAAAATGCAAGAAAATGTATTAACCCAATAGGCTCTCCTCTACTGTAAAGGAATCCCAAAGTAGATCCTGACAGAGGTAATTAACCCAAAAGATTACAGTTAATGATAATATATATATAGGGATAGACGATAAAGTAAAAGAACCAAGTCTCTAGTTAATCTATCCTGAAACAAAGAAGACAAGAAAATGATATAACAGTATTTGCGAACCCGAAAAGACTGAAGTGAGTATAATGATTATACGAAATATGAAATATTCATTTTCTCTTTCTTACAGTCTGTCGGTCTGTGGCCACAAGCAATCAGCAATCACACTTACCTACTACTCTTTAACACATCTGTGTATCTTTGACATATTTCAGGGTGGTGCTATCCAAGGGACCCCAGTTCCTCCAAGAATGATTAATTTTTCCTAATGGGGAACGTCCGCTTAAATAATGCTAATATTATGTGTCAAAAAAATCACGTCAGGTAGTGCAGGCAAATATATTGCGATCAAAAGGTTAACCATGGGCAGCACACAGATGTCCGATATTTTAAGGAAAATGTCTGGTGGGTACACTGTTAGAAAACCAATAAGGATAAGCAAAGGATCTCCTATCTGTTTTTTTTAATCTCTCACTCTGGGGTTGGGTGCCGGTTATGGACCCAAGTATTCCTTTTTCTGGATAAATCCACTTGAGAAAAGAAAAAAACTACGATAGTCAATATTCTGGAAACAATGTTTATATATAGATATTTGGCCACCACAGGCGGATCAGATTTGCTGTGAACAATCTGGGTAATTTCTTGTCCAGTTCTGATTTTTATATTCTTTAAAAATGTTTATATGTGGGGACTTTCTCTCTGTAAGAAAACCACAAGAGAACCGCACAGGTCCAAATCTAAGACCCAATAATATTTTAAGAATGTTTTTTTTCTGGAGCTATTCAGACCGCTAGATCACAGGGCTGATCGCCTAGAGGTAGAAAAAACAAACATTTTAACAATGATATCATTATTATATTCTACACTCGTTAGGTAAGACCTCTGGATCACTCCGGTATTAAATTATATTTAAAACCCACAAACTCTAGTAATTCACAAAATTACGCATGATGAATAAAAGTATATTTATCTCTAATTATCAGTCGCCTAGCGTATATTAATTAATTTAAAGCGTCTCTTACTGGGGGAATAGCAAGAAATTAAATTTACTTATTACAGCTGGAACTATTTAATATGCTTATTTAATAAACACAGAAATCCCAGTGAAAACATTAACACGTTAAGGCCCTCCAAATTCTAATATATATATGATTACCGCCACGCAAGGACAAATTGACACTCTCCACGAATTTAAAAGGAATTATCTTTATATATAAACTCCAAGATTCGCGCTAGAAGATATCACCAATTCCTGGGGCCAGACTGATAAAGAGTTTTCTAAAACTGCGCTAATATACTGAATCGCCCCGATGTCCCCAGGTCTTGCAAACGCGCACCTGCGAATTTCTTCGTCCATTCTATTATCAGGTGTTAAACAGAGGTTTCATTTCTCGGCTATGACATGGTAACGTGATCTCCGGTGATCTGCCTCTCTGTGGGAATGTCAGTAAGAGATACCTCCGCGAGAGAAGACAACAAAAGGGCGAATGTCCAGATAACTTATGGCATACCAAACCAGCAATCGTGGGAATGACTCGAGTTGTTTAGTTGTAAGAGAGAAAAGGGGGACTGAAGGATTAAAGAAAGAGAGGTCCGATTTTCATACGTCACAAGCCCCGACTAATAATTTGGCGCTGTATATATAGTGCCAATATTCTGATGCAAAACAGACGCGGTGAGTCATAGCTCTAGAATTATCTCCCAAAAACCGCAAATACCCCACTTTGACGTAATCTAATGACTGCTACATAAATTAAAAATCTAAACCAATCATCAGAGCTTCCCGTTAAGCATCATGACATTATCTTAACATCTGACGAATCTTTAACCGTCTTAACACTACCAATCCATAAGCGACGAAGAGTTATTCCCCCTGGTGGAACGGGGGAGGGGGGGGGGGGGAATCAAAGAAAATAATTTCCCTACAAAGCCTGCTGCCTCCGCTGAAAAATGTACGCCATGTTACGTAAACTTATCTGACCATCTATCAACAAGAATGACTCACTAGCCCACGCTACCACTCATGTAGGGGGTTACACCTATCACCGAAAAGAGACGGGTTGGTGGGGTTGATCCTACAATTATTAGAACCCTGACAAGAAATGAAAACAACAACAAATCCGAAAACCTGATAAAAATTAAAGAGAAAAGAAGCAACCTTAATAATAAAGCAAGAACGGGCGGGTTGAAAATAAAAATTAACAGTCACTTTGCCCGCAAGTAGCCAACGCCTGTCGACAGAATACTTTTATTGTTTTCATGTAAAATAAATTACTATACCGAATATATATATATATATATATATATATATATATATATATATATATATAATATATATATATATATATATATATATATATATATATATATATATATATATATATATATATATGGGAGATCTTTAGAGGGCTCAGCATTTCTAAAGTAGATCCCAAAAGCTCCTGGGTTGTATAACCCTGATCTACACTATAAATCTAGGCTTTTCCTGTGGTTTTTCTACCATTCCGAAACGTATTGATTTGAAGTCACGAGCTCCAGTTTCTCCAGCGTGACTTGTATTTAAAGGATCATCATATCTGGTCCCAAGCTAGGAGGAAGAAAACCGTGGCATACTGTGTATTCCTCGCCAACCAAGAGAGCTGTCCAAATATGCAGAGCTAAAATACTGTGCTCTGGTTCTGGACTCTTCCACGGAATCGTCACGTCCTAGACACAGCCATTTCTCAGCTGCCTCTGCCTGTGAGATGCTCCTGCATGCAGTAAACCAGGTAAAAAGCCAGAGTTACATCTGGGGCTCAAGCGACTCCTCCAAGCTTATTGTGCAATGCTGGGTTCTCAACATGTTTCACCACAGGGGAGAATCCTTGGAAGTGTGTGGATGATTTCAATAGTCAATGAGGGTGTAATTAGCCTCACAGACAGGTTCACTTCCACATTGTGACACTGTAGTACTATGCTTAGCTGGTGGTCATATAAGGATGACTCCAGATATGCTTCCATGCATATAGCTCAGTGTAAAAAGTATGCAACGTCACATACAATATCTCCCCATCTCTGTATATAAAAAAAATGGTATTCAACTTTTATTTCGTTCCATAAATTATGTTGTAAGTTCTATCTAAAATACGCTATTGGTAATTTCATGAAATATTTACTTGATGTTCGCTCTTAGCCATTGTCCTGTTTCCACTCATCTTGTTTTCTTGGCTTTTCCATGTTCGTGTGCCTGTTAGATTAATTTTATTTCAATCTTCTTCGAGCGTTTTATTCGTTGCCGGAATCTTTACTGTGAAGTGTCAACCCGTTCGTGCAAAGGTTGACATTGTACTAATTAAAATAGCTTGCGTGGTTTAGGGTTGTTGCCTTTCTGTCTATCTGTCTCTCTCGATGTTTTCCCATCTGACTCGCTCTGTTCCTATCCTCGCTGCTTCACTCTCCCTTCGTCACTGTATCTATCACTTCCTCTACTCTATCGTTTTAATCTGTTACATCTTCTCTGTCCTCTTTCCCGAATTTATTAAAATACTTTTTTCTCTTCTAACCCCCCTCCCCCCCAAGCCCTCCTTTCTCTCTCTCTCTCTCTTTTCTGCAAAGATATACCACTTTCATACGCCATTTTAAATAAGTTTAAAGAAAGCAGTAGTCAGCCTGAGATTGCTGGTATCTCCATATAGTTTTTCCAGGAAAGATACTGTTCCTCATATTTTGTAAACTTTTGCAAGCAGACGTTCATCAGTCATTTTATCGGTGTGACAGTTACACTCATCAAATAGTTCCTATCTTTAGCTTGTTGAATAGATGGTATCTCAGTCCGGTGCGGAGTCTGAAGATTACCACTTGGCCATTTCTGCTGAGCTAGTAGAATGTATCATTTTTCTATGTTATGTTTGACAGTAAAGACAGATTTGAAACACACATTGGAATACAATGTCTTCTAGATATCACCAAGACAATCTTTAAAATAAAGTCTACACATACAGAGAGATGAAGAGAGAGAGAGAGAGAGAGAGAGAGAGAGAGAGAGAGAGAGAGAGAGAGAGAGAGAGAGAGAGAGAGAGAGAGAGAGAGAGAGAGAAGATATGGGGGACCGAGATAGGAACAATAAGTAAGATCTGGTAACATAATACAGGTAAATCATAGAAGGTAATATATCAAATAAGGAAAAAACAAGAACAAAAAGAAAACAAAACAAAACAACAAAACTAAACACGTAGAGAAAAAAAACACAACATGACCCAGACAGGACTTACAGCAGAAGTACTGTCGATGGCGTATGATCCGAAATTAGTTGTGGTAGTGTGGGGTAGGAGAGAACAGCTTATGGCCAGAGTTCGAGACAACTTTGAAAGGTTAAGTGAGACAGACAGTTGAAAAGCTCACTGCAATTCCTTGCAGATACTGCCATAGGAGAGTAAAGTGTTAGAGAATTCACCTACACTAGTTATCAGATTTACGAGGACGGATGGCCGATTCCCTATCTCGCTCAAAAACAGACCGAAAGGTCTTTCATATTTGGACGTGCGCCCTAATATAACCAACCGACCCTGTTTCTAGGTTGAAAGGTGCGCGCCTCGCCAAAACGAAGCATAATTTTTTTTTTAAACCTATCTCGCTGTCTTTGCATGATTGCGGGTCTCTAATAACTTTCAAAGGCTTACAGAATCATGACTTCTGAAAATGTAAAAATCAAGCTACGATTATATTTTTATTAATTTATATTCTGTGTCTATTAGTTCATATAAGTTCATATATTTGATTTCATTGTGTCATATTTGTCGGCGTCTGGGGCCTAATGGATATGAACGCAGTTTCATAATCCAGATATACCAGGTTCGAAACCTGCTGCAGGCGGTTTGGTAGCAGATCTCTTTGTGTGGATTTTTAACAATGGTATAAGAGCCGTACCGTTCAGAAAGCAATGGCAAACTACTGAATGAAAAAAAAAATTGCCTAGAAAAATCACAAACAGCCAATAAAAGCTGGGGTTGATTGCCACGTCCTGTAAAGGATAAGCAACTAACTATTGTCTAAATTTATTATTGCAACATTATACCAAGGTTTCTTGATAAACAACATTTATGGCTTTACTGTCCTAGGCGACAGTGAATAAGTTCTTGGTGTGCCCATTATGCAACAGACAACATATAGTTGTCCGCGTGAAAAACATGGGTTTTCTGAGTTATTGCCTGCTACTTTAAATGCCTGTCCTTGAGCCTTGTTTATAGTCACTGCCAGCAATGTGTGGGATAGATGCATATTCTCCTCTGGCATATTATGTTAATATTTTTGCTTCTATCACGTATGGTATGCGGTTGTACACACATAGTCTGGCTACATTAAACGATTTAGGGCGGATCTAGATTTCATCATCATCATCAGTTGCCATCTCCACAACGAAGGTTGGCTGTAATGGATCTCCAACGTCTTCTGTCTCTTGTCTTGATGGTGCACTCTGATAGACTCTTTCCTGTCCATCTCTTGATGTTGTCTTCCCACTTATAGCGCTGTCTTCCCCTTGCACGTTTGCCTTCAACTCTCCCTTCTGTTATGGTCTTCTGCAAGGTGTTATGCCTTTTTATGTTGCCAAAGTATTTTAGCTGTCGAACTTTGACATCCCTCATTAGTTCTCTTTTCATACCTAGATTTTCTAGGACCTCCTTATTTGTTTTCATCTCTTTCCATGAGATACGCCCCATTCTTCTATATATCCACATTTCAAGAGCCTCAATTCTTTCTTCCAACTGCTTATTCATCGTCCATGTTTCTGCACCATACAGAAATGCAGAATATATATAACACTTTATGATTCTCAGTTTTAATTTGTGAGATAACTGTTTGGATGTCAGTATATTTCTAGATTTCACAATAACTTTATTGATGCTCCAGTTTTTAAAATTAAGTCGTGTTAATGTTTAACTCTGCTGATATCTGTCAGCTCTAAAAATAGAGTCGGATATGAAGACATACACAATTTCTTCTTCTTCTCCCCCCCCCCCCCCCACGCTCCCACCTCCTCCCCCCCTCCCCCTTTACACCTTTTTTCATAGAACCACAACTGCTTTTGGTCCCTTTGCAATAAGTCGGCATCAAAACATTCATAATCTACTGCAGCTGTGGTTATCTGTAGCAATTACTTTTACATGATGAGTTTGCTAGTCCGATTCACACCCTCATATTAGTCTTATTACATACCTGAGGTAGGTAAAGAAAGGTAAAGGATCCCGTTACACGCCCACTGAGGCATATTGGAAATATGGTGTTAGGCCCATGTTTTCTTGACCATCGGCACACAAGGGGGGATGTAGTCAGCATCACGCCCGCCGCCTTAACCTTCCCAATACCTGAGGTAACAGTTGTTATATTCTGTCTTGTCTCCCTAGAGACGACCCCCGGGTACTAAATTGAGCATACATAACTCTTCTTCTTTTTTGATCCTTAGCTGTCGACTTTTAAAGCATTCAGTGGCCATCACGCCTGGTGGCGTCTTGTAGGGCAGCAACAAATTGCTTCAACTTTGTTCAGTCGGCGGCCATCCTTCGTACAGTGCCCCAACTCTGGTTCATTCTTTGCATCTCGGCCTTAACAGTTCTCCGCTAAGTTGTTTTTGGTTGGTCTCTCTTTCGCTTTCCTTCGGGTGTCCATAGCAAAGCTGTTCTTGTGATGGCATCGGGCTCTTCTGAGGACGTCGGCGTCTGCCAGCTATGATGGTGTGCATGTCCTCCTGGTTACTCCGAGTCAGTAGTTCATGGTTGCTGATAGTATTCGGCCAAAAGATTCGGAGAATTTTCCTTAGGCAGATTGTGTGTTAGGAGGACAGTTTCGACATTTCCTTCTCTGTTACTCTACAGCATTCTGCACCATAGAGAAGCACAGAAAGTACACAGTTCTCTTTTAATCTTAATTTGGTGTTTGTGCTGTACTGGACATAACTTTGTCCCCTAAATTCGTATTTCTGCTCCGCTGAGCAGGCAGATACAATTAATGGGCTTTATTGCTTTTGTTTTCGCACCCTCTTGGCCGCGATTCAACATTTTATAAATCCCATATACCTCGTGACTTGCACAGTTTTGTTATCTACATCTTTTGTTTACGAAACTACCCAACAATATGATATGCCGTTTCTTCTTCTTCTTCTTCGTTCGTCCTGAAAAGGACGTTGGTTGCGTTGTGTCTGTTTACGCCGTAGCTGTGATATCTGCACCTTTCGGTCGACACATCCGACTTCAGCATGGCATTTTTTAGGGACCGGGTTTGCCTTCCCATTTCGATCCGTACTCGCTCAGCCAGACTGCACTGCTGCAGACTGTTTCCAGGACCACCACGTGGAGGTGGAGTACGGTCTTCACCAGCTCTGGTTCGCTGGTCCTGATGCAAGCAGTCAAGCTATGGGTCGCTGACTGCATTCACTATTGCTGCATCTTTGGGTCCCTGATATGCCGTTTGACAGTGATAAAAGCTCAGGAGAATTTGTATAGTCTTTATTCTACCAACAACTAGCGCCATCCTTCAAAATAAACAAGACTAGACTGTAAAACATAACATCAATCATATCCTGGATGGAAATATACTACTGGACAAAAGTTAAGGGCCACCATTCAGTTTAGACAAGGTTTAAATAATTGATTGGCAAACTGTAAAGACAAGTGAAAATGTCTTTAAAACTGAGCTCAGAGAAATGTGTATACATTTCTGTGTGCACTAGGTTAATTTTTTTTAAATGTCCAAAAACTGGGTCACTTTAACCCGCACGTGAAAATTGCCATTGTTGCTGCAAAAACTCGTGGTTTTTGCAACACGCCCCACTAGTTCAAAAGATGAAAAAGTGAGTTGAATTTGAATGCACGTGGAAAATGATCATCGGTAAAGAGTGTTCACCGTTGGTATGCAATAAATCAGTATGACAAGTGGTCGAAATGATCACTGCATTAGCCATGCCACCAAGGAGAAGTCTCAGCACTGTAGACCGTGGTCGAGCCATGGCATGGATTCAGGATGGTCAATCTGTTCGTCATGTTGCAAGATGTTTAGCAGTGTCCAACTCTACCATTCAGAGACTTCTTGAGAGATTTCAAGCTACCGGACATTTGGAAAATCGACCCAGCTCAGGAAGAATTATATAAACCTTGTCTAAACTGAATGGCGGCCCTTAACTTTTGCCCTGTAGTATAGAATTAAAAAACCAGGGTGCGGAGTCGGTCAAAAAACTTTCCGATTCCGATTTCTGAAATTTTAAAAGTTCGACTTCAACTACAATTTTGTACTAATCATATGGCACAAAATTCGGAGCAGGAGTCTAGACATTTTTTCTTTACCTACCTAGACATTGCAACTCCAATTCAGCTTAAAAAAAACAACCGACTCCACGACTCTGTCTCCGCAGCTCTGCAATAAAAAAAAAAAAATATATATATATATATATAAGACTAGTGACTATGGGTCGTTTAACGCTTCAGTCGGACCCAGAAATAGAAATAGTTATCTGAGTCTGCACTTGAATTAGGGAAGGTATATTCAGCAAGGAAGGAAACTGCCCCCCCCCCCCCCCCCCCCCCCCCACCCCCCCCACACACACACACACACACACTTCATAAAAGCTGAGGCGTGTTATATGCGGTATCTAACATTTTACTCCCCTGAAGCAGCATCTGTTATGTGACCACCTTCCTCCTGTTATAAAACTGACTACGCCGCATCATCATCAGCGCGCTCCTACTGGCTATGGTGACTATGTCATTTATTTTCAGCGGTCTCTGGAGTCTCTATTCAATTTTGTTGTCATTCTCCAACCATCTCATGTAAGTCACGTTGGTTGATCGAGATTTTGTTGTCATTCTCCAACCATCTCATGTAAGTCACGTGGTTGATCGAGATTTGCATTTAATTTTTGTACAAGGAGGCTAACATGAGGTTGCACATGAGGCTGGCAACCCCATCATATCAAACAAATTGCCATATTAACCACCGCTACAAGAGCACGTGAATTCTTGGTGCAGGTTTCCTGCAAGGGAACTAGCTGCAGTGGTGGACCAATACTCCGTAAGGATAACGTTACCATGCGTCCTCGTTTATGCGGACATGTCCTCATTTTGGGGGTAAAAATTACTGTCCGCACACATTTTTGTGAATTCCCTGTTTTGTCCGCATTTCCAGCGATTGGACGTTTTTTCTTCACTCTGGCGGTACCCCACACATTTTTTTTGGTACAGATTTATAATTTCTTTTCAATTTACACTGTCCATGTTGAGTCCCTAAAAGAGTTCTGTGAGTTTGTTGATGTAAAATACCAGCAACTCCTTAACCACAGCAAAACACGGTGGCTGTCTTATTTTCAGCTGTTCAAAGACTTCTACAAATGTTTCCAGCTCTCAAGTCATTCTTTCGGGACCGAAGACGCAGCAACAGTGATAAATGCAGTCAACGACCCATAGCTTGACTGCTTGCGTCAGGGTCAGCGAACCAGAGCTGACAAAGACCCTACTCCACCTCCAAGTGGTGGTCCTGGAAACAGACTACATCTCTGCAGTCTGGCTGAGAGAGTAGGGATCGAAGAGGGAAGGCAAACCCGGTCTCAAAAATGCCATGCTGAAACCCCGGATGTGTATGGCCGAAAGGCGCAAATATCGCAGCTTTGCTGTAAACGGCGACACAACGTAACAAACGTCCTTTTTAGGACGAACGCAGAAGAAGTCATTCTTCCGTTTACAGAACAAACCACCAGCTGTACTGAAAAAGTTTATTGAGGATCCATTAACTGAAATCTATTTATAGCATGTTCAGTCCCTAATTAGCGTATTTCATGCTCATCATCAAAATCATCATCATCAAAATACATAATTCCCGCCGTAAGTACTTGGTCGGTCGGTCGGTCAGTGTCGTAGATTTTTCGATAGAGGAATTAAGACATAGTTTGGTCCCTTCTGAATAGAACTAGACAGGTGGTGACTTAGTGAGAGATAAGATAAGAAACCAGATTTTCACGTGTGAGATGGTGGGAAAAAAAAGAGAATCTGTCCCTAGATTCGAGAAGATTCTCTAGTCCAGCCTATCTCTACAACAGAACTTTGTTTGTCAGACAGATTACCAATATATATATATATATATATATATATATATATATATATATATATATATATATATATATATATATATATATATATATATATATATATATATATATATAAACCACTCACATACACACACATAAGTGGCGACAGTAAGACGCACAAACGTGAAGAAACTATATCAATGGAAACAGTTAGATGTTAAGGATTTTGGTGTACGGGGCTGGAGTTTGTTAGTAAGTAGGTTAAGGTCATGAGATACATGACGTGTATATACATGTGTGTGGGTAGAGAAAGGTGTAACTCTGTTTAGAGTGTATTTTTATTGAAGTATGCAAGCTTAGTGTCGCGAGGGCGTTTTGAGGAGATAGGTCAGCTTGGATGGAATGGAAGAATAAAGATAATAATGTCTTATTGATAGCTTCCGAGTTTGAAGAAACTGCCTCTCCTCGGGAAATAGTGTACTAGAAATTTACTAAAAAAAAAAGAGAATTCTGGTGACACTAAACAAGATATTTTCTGGACGATAAATTCTTCCTCAGGAATCCTACAAAAGGACTGTGTAAAGCACATAAGGTTGAGAAAGAGATTTGGTGTCCAGCCACATTTAAAATATCCCGACCCAATAGAAATTAATTGAATTATGGCTGAGCCCCCAGGGTGTAGATTTATATTTAAAACAAAATACAACCCAAATAAAGTTAACAAGAAAAATAACAACAGACTCTGTTATGTAAAGTTGGATAAAAGGGTATAGAATCTTTCATTTCTTTTTATACATATAATATGAAAAAAAGTTTAGCTCTACTGTTTATAAAAAAAAAATCAACTAGTGTGGTCATCACTTGGACCAGAGATCTTTTCTATGGTAGTGTTGCTGGTAGGTGTTAATACTCATCTCCTCAAGGACTGTAGTAGCTGCGGAGATGATTTTGGTTCGAACTCTCTTGGTTTGGTCTGCCCCAGTAGGTTGGTCTTATAACAGTTAATGGGTTCAGAGGGTGTCAGAGTCTGCTTCCCTGGACTCAGTGCACATCACAGATAAGGATGGGGTAAGTCACCTCTGCTGAATGCCTCTTCTGTTTATGGGATGTGTGGGATGGTTACTGGGTGATAGGATAAGGTTGGGTAAGGGTAATCTTGGTACCATGGACTTGTACCCTGGACCTGGTTTAGGTATCTGGTAACCGCAACCTGGTTTAGTATCTGGTAACCGCAACCTGGGTTAGTATCTGGTAACCGCAACCTGGTTTAGTATCTTTGTAACCGCAACCTGGGTTAGTATCTGGTAACCGCAACCTGGTTTAGTATCTTTGTAACCGCAACCTGGGTTAGTATCTGGTAACCGCAACCTGGTTTAGTATCTTTGTAACCGCAACCTGGGTGGACTGGAAACAATTTACATCCCATTAGTGGTTTCAAGAGCAGTCATCTCCTAAGTCTGATGGCCGGTAAGCGTCCATCAGAAATTAAATTAACACAAGGTTAACTATCATTCTGTAACAATGTGTATTCTATTATTTATGAACTACCACTTCTTAACTGACATTATAGCATATCTTGAGTTCTCAGTCTCTATCTGGCTGTCTGCTTATTTACAGCAGTGGTTTTCCCCATGTGGGCAAACTGTAAGGTAGGGGCTGGGGTCATCAAATGGTTGAGAACCACTGGTTCACCTAGTGCCCATAGAGCAGTGTCTTAATTTTGGGGTCTCTGTCAACAATGGTTTGAGAACCACCGGGTAATAGTTTCCTATGCTGCTTTAACTTGGTGGGGTGTCATTGCTGCCAAGGTCTGAGAACCAATGATTTACATTCTTGCTTACTCGAGCAGTAAATCATTTGAAGGGTCGTCATGGTCTCAAGGCTTGAGAACTGCTGACTTACATTTTGTCAGTCAAGTGGTAAATTCATTAAATAGCTAAATAATTGTAAACATTCTTAAAGTCCTGGTTCCTGTAGAAAATAACATTCATATAACGATAATAAAATAGTTCTTCAATCATCAAACATGGTATGTGCATAAGATTGCATTAAATACATATAAAGAACATTCCATGATGAAAAACACATTAATGTCCCTTATGTGACAAAGTGAGAAGAGCTACGAATGATGGTTACAAGAGGAATGACCGCTTAAAATTCCCTCCCAAAATTCCAGCTGGTTCCCGGGCAGGGGTGGGCTGTGATTTTGGGTGGCATTGTTGCAAATACATCTTCTGGTCCCAGGGGTATTAAGTTACCTTCTTTTCAACTCGCCCTAGCGTTCGTTCATCGTTGCCGGCTGTTTTTTTTTTACATGAGTTCCCTTCGTGAACCCAACACAGGTCACTTCCGGTCGTTCGTAGGACTGATTTTCACCTTCGACTTTCGCTGGCGAAGTGAATAATTTATTACCTTATGGCCGTGAATCCGCTAGCGAGCTAGCGAATAGCGAAATCTAAGACTAGCGAGAGAGAGAGACTTTAGGTTTCTTGTCAAATGATAGGAGAAATTCGTAGAGGGAAAAAATAATAGACAGAAGAAAGAAGTCGGGGAGAGTCGTTCCACGACACTTAGAAATTTACATTTAAAAGTTCACTGTTAGAAGCACGTAGAGCATGGTTGAAGAATATTCAGGGGCGTTCATGTGTGAATTGAGGTTTACAGGACATGAGAAAAGCGTGCGAAGTGAATGAAGTTAGCATACGTGTCAGAGAAGAATACTGAGTTGTTAAAGGGGAGTCTGTGGCCATCCGTCGTGGGAGACGGTCAGTGTTTCTAGAGTATGTGAATAGTGTATGTGATTTTCATTATAATATATTGGATGTGACGCGATGATGTACCGCGTAAGGTGTATTTACAAGGCCTTTATATATTATTATTGATAAGCGCGTTGTGGGTTTCCCGCGCTGTAAAGTTCAGGAGGAACTTGGATGCCTGGTGATTAGACCAGAGGTATAGATATATGTGCGAGGAGTGAATGCCGCACTTTGGATTAAAAAGACACGTCGTTTTCCCGTGTCAGAAGGAGGTCTATGTTAGGACCATTATATGCTATTATTTGAATGCGCGTTGTTGGCTTTCCCGCGCCAATAGGAGGTCTACGTAAGCGCGTTGTGATTTTCCCGTGCTGTGAAGTTCTGGAGGAACTTGGATGCCTGGTGGTTAGACTAAAGATAGAAATATATGTGCGAGGAGTGAATGCCGCACTTACATTATTGTTGCTGATGTCCAGGACTATGCTGTTGAGATTATATGTAATGGAACTGTGACCCAGACTTCTGTCAAGTTATTTCATATGCGTACCTACTGTACTTCTAAAATAAACCCTCCATTGTAACATATCAGAGGTAACAATCAATCAAAATACAAATGGGACCCAAAGATGCAGCAATAGAGAATGCAGTCAGCGACCCACAGCTTGACTGCTTGCGTCAGGGTCAGCGAACCAGAGCTGACCAAGACCCTACTTTACCTCCACGTGGTGGTCCTGGAAACAGGCTGCATCACTGCAGTCTGGCTGATAGAGTAGGGATCGAAGAGGGAAGGCAAACCCGGTCCCAAAAAATGCCGTGCTGAAGTCGGATGTGTCGACCGAAAGGCGCAGATATCGCAGCTACGGCGTAAACAGACACAACGCAACCATCGTCCTTTTCAGGACGAACGAGGAAGAAGAAGAAGGAAAATACAAATAAACATATGTTAATGAATTAATCAAGAAATAGACCAATAGGTGTAATCCTCCCTCCCTCTGTTGAGACAAGATCCCGTTAGAAGAAAGTTATTAACCCCCAAAGAGTCAAAGATTGTTTACGCTATGGTCTAGGATTTCCCTTTACAGTAAAGAACAGTGTTTATACGTTAATCTATTCTGAAAGGGACAGTGTTAACAAAACTTACACATTTAAAATAACCAACGTGAGTACATGGATTCTACAAGAGATATATATGAGGATTATTCATTCATCCTTCCTCTCTTCTCAGACAACCGTGGCCACGTACATTCATTCTTACCTAATACTTGAGTTGCACCTTCTGGAACAATTTTTAGGACACACGCACACAGCAAATCCAGTGGTATTTTTGGCAAAGAAAACCCCAGCTCCTCAGAGACAGATTAAATCCACTTCTCCGGGGAACGTTCTCTTTGTTATTTTTATTTAGGACTACTGTTTATGTCACATTAATTAGACCAGGTAAGAAATTGAAGAGTGATCAGTGTCAGAAACTTGGGTTTTCCAGTACATAGGAATGTCAGGTCGGTAACTTCTCTCAGTATAATAATTCCTTGTCACACCACAAATGGTCACACGTCGGGAAATGTTAATGTTTGAGATTTCGCCACTACGGGCTGAATGTAAATGCAATTTGGGAAAGAAATATAAATCTGGATCTATAGGCCCAGTTACAATATTTATTCTTAATGTTCTTTGGGTTGGCACTCTGTCTCTTTCTGGGCCAAACACAATGCCAGACAGATTTACCTTGAAGACCCAGGTATTAGGTACAAAAATGTTCTTTCGTATGGTTATTCTCCAATATATATGGAAGGCGCTGGTAAGGTTTAGGGTTTGACCCAATACTGTGTAAAGGAGAAAAAAATACAAATACTTAACCATAATATAGTATGCTCAATCCTATCCTTACCCCGTGTAAAACATAATATGTTTATCCACTTCTGTTATTTAACTAAGATTATAAACTACAAGCTTAGAGCTTGTCTTATCGTTGAAAACTTCCGTGAAATAAATTCTAGTCATTTAACAAAAAAATTAATCATCATGAATTAGAAATAAATACATATTTCGTCAATACTCATGATGAACAGTGCATTTACTAGTTGGTTAAAATATTCTCTGACTGGTTACTAGCAATTAATTAAATTGATTTTATAGCTGGAATAGTTTAGCTAGAAATTATTATTTATTCTGCTAGCCTATGTAACACAGTAAATCCTAGAGAAATATAAATGACGGACCTATCTAGTAAATCACTCTGCACAAACATCTTAGAGAAATATAATACGTACTTAACTATTAATCACTCAAACTTCTAGTAAATATATAATTACCACCACACAAAACTTCTAAGACTATCTCCAGCGAAAAACTAAGAAACTCCACTAATACAAGTGATCTAGAAATCGAAGCTAGATGTCTTTAAAATCTGAGGAGTACTGAATACTTGATTTTAAAAGCTGGAGAATATATATTAAATCTCAAGAAAATCGCTCGTACTTGCTAGATATGACACCTTCACTCAGATCTCGGGCTTTTCCTCGTTCGATCTGCGAAAATTTTCACGCTTTTGCCGCTTGCAGACTCTGCAATCGAGCGAAGCCCGTCCTTTGATCTTGCGATTCTCACCGTGTTTAATTACCTATCAAACGAACGGATTCAGGGAAAGGTAATAGAAATTTTCTCCCCTTGGTTCCAAATTATCTGCTCCTTCTACTCAAATTATTTCCCCTGTTCACTGCCTAACGAAAAATACGTTACAACTATCATTAGTTTATCTACCCTTGAGCCAAAATTTACGACTCTATGAAATAGTCGCTGCTTTCCTGCGCGTTCCGTCTCACTCTGTTTGATCTCATTACGACGATTTTCAATCGCTGGCGTTTAATTACAGGTAACCGGCTCAACGTTAGCTAAATAGGTCTGTTGTTAAACATTCCTAAGGAAATAGAGAACAGAAAATAAAATAAGGCATGCTAAATTAGAAAAAGAGACAGATCTCTGAGTGTAGGAGGGTTTTATGTTAACAAACGTGCGTAGGTGAAAAAGAAAAATGAAGATAATGAAATAGATATATGAAAGCTATTTTCATAATATGTCACATTCAGTCACATTTTGCACAACGTCATTTGCGCACTTTTTTCTATTTTCGAGGGAGTGCATTAACTTTCAAGCACAGTTAAGGGGATGCAACTGTGGTTGAAAGTTAGACAATAATTGTATTGTTTCCCCTTATATGTACTCTCGCGAAAATAGAAAAAAAGTGCGCAAATGAAGGTGTGCATGAACAGTTTGATTATGGAAAGAAGCCAACAACACGATTGGTAAACAGTACATGAACTGGAGTTTCGTCAAACTTCAAACGTTGTTCTCAGAGGCAGTAAGTCGACCAAGGCTTCTCAGAGGCGACAAGTCGACCAGGGCAAGATTTTAAAAGATGCACGATCAATTACGAGATATGCTGTCATAAAAGAAATGTTAGTTATTTAGTCAATTTACGGTCCATTATACCATTATCACTGCTCTACATGTCATTTAGGTTGGGTTACTCATGACTTCATATTTAATACATCTATATAATTTTCACTACAAATATCTAAAGATGGTCGTCTGCAATGAAATGACCACAGTAGTGATAGTACCGTCTGTAATACATGTAGCAGAAACAACACACTATAATTAACAACCTGCCAATTTTGGCGGGTTGTTGCTAGTAGTAGCATATTAGAAAAGGAAGATAACTCCCTTATTGATGTAATGAAAATCCTTTCATCCTTGCAAGACCTCCTTCAAGAAAGAAAGGACATCAATTTCATGCCACTCAAAGTGAAGGACATGCTAAAGCAAATGGAAAGTGATGGCTACAAATCTGAGGTGCAACAGTTTCAGTGCAATGTAGAAGCACTGTATGAAGGATGTTTAGATTATTTAAAGATGTGGATGCAGCCTTTTAAGGAATTTTCTGGGTTTAAGTGGCTAGATCTTGAAGATATTTCCTAGGAAGATGTAGAAATAAGTATAAAATTTATGATGGAAAAAGGTGTACAAATTGATGATACTAAGTGTTTCGATCAGTTCTCCAGTTTGAAGAAATTTCATTATAATGTCCGTCCTTTTCATGACTAAAAATTGAGAATTGTCCTCCTTATTGCGTTGAACGATATGGTAACCCTACGTAAGGAGCACGAAAGAAAATTATGATGATGATGATTGTGATGATGATCATGATCATAATGATTGTGACAAAACGGGGCGGCCTCTATCGATCTTTGTTTCTCTCCAGCAGTATCGTTCCAAACTCCGCCTAGGCCGGTCCCAAGCCCGGCTGAAAAGGAGGAGGGCGGCCTGCATGGAGGCCGTAAGGAGGCAGCCCCTCCACCATGCAAAGGCACAACAGGCCAATCACCTGTTTGCTTTAAACTTTTGATTATGAGAACTACAAGAGAGAAAACCGGACTGATTCTAAAGGCGACGAACTGGAACGGACTACGGACTACAACTTATGGAACTTGGAACACAAGAAGTATAAATGGGAAAGAAGAGGAGCTGGTGGAAGAGATGAGGAAAGCAAACTAGAAATCCTGGCTATAACGGAAACAAAGAAAAAAGGACAAGGAGTCATGGATCTCGATGGCAACACGCTGCTCTACAGTGAAAGAGCTAAAGAGGGCGTGGGTTGCATTGTGGCCAAAAACCAAAAAGATAGTATCAAGGGATGGAACTTTGTCTCGGAGCACATTATGTTTGTAAAAGTAAAAGAAGGAGAAACCATAGTCAACCTGGTCATAGTGTATGGGCCAAATGAGGATGAGAGAGCAGAGGTCAAGGAGGAATTCTTCGAGCTGCTTTAAAGGACAGTGGATGACTGCTTAGATGAAATTATCATGCTCGGAGATTTCAATGCCAGAGTTGGAAATGACCATGCTAGATGGGGTGAAGTTATTGGAAGATATGGAGAAGATACTCTCAATGACAATGGAAAGCGACTCCTTAGATTCTGCAGTGAGCAGAATCTGATCATTACAAACACAAAGTTCCCCCCTCATAAGCGCATACATGCATACACTAGATGTGAACCAACATAGAATGAGAAGTCAGTGATCGACTATGCCATTGTTAGGAGAAGCTCATTCAAATATGTCCGGGATGCTAGAGTTTGGAGGGGGCCAGAGATTGGAAGTGATCACTACCTGCTTACAATCAAAAGAACAACTGAAAGAGTTGCTCAGCCTAGGAACTGCCCAACATCACGCAAGAAACTAAGTAAACGAACGGGAGAAATGAGCATTAAGACCTACAAGCTGAGAGAGCCAGAAATAAAGACCAGATATCAGGGGCTTATTGCTGCAGCGGTGAGCAACACAAAAGAACAACCTGATGACTTGGAAACCCTCTGGATTAAATTCAAGGACATCATAAAGACAGCTGCTGCAGAAGCATGTGGTGAAGTCCAACTTGGGAACAAGAGAAAGAGGACACCTTGGTGGACAGAGGAAGTCAAAGAGAAAATAAGAGAGAAGAAAATGGCATGGAAACAATACTTAGGAGCTAAAAGCACAATAGGACAAATGGAGAAATAAAGAGAATATGTGACACTCAGAACAGAAGCAAAGAACAAGGTGCTAGCAGCAAAACAGAAGTCCTGGGAAAAATTTGGAGAAAATCTAGAAAAAGATACGCAAGAAAACCAGAAATTGTTCTATAAGACCCTAAAGAACATGAGGAAGGAAAAACAATGCCCTCTCAAATGTATAAAGGACAAGCAAGGCAAATTGCTTACTGCCCCGAAGGAAGTAATGGAAAGATGGAAAGAATATTTCTCAGAACTCCTGGATGGTGAGCATGGTGAAGCATCAGAAATGATAACCACTAGCACAGAAGAGAAAACCAATGATGGTGAAGATGACATAAAGATGGAAGAACTGAAGGCAGCACTGGAGAAAATCAAGATGGGCAAAGCAGCAGGGCATGTTGGTATAACACCAGAAATGGTTAAGTACATGGGGAGCATCAGGCGACCTATTACTCTTAAGGGTCCTACAGGCAGCGTGTGCAACAAGACCATACCAAAGGATTGGGAGATTGCCATCATAACACCAATTTTCAAAAAGGGTGACAATCGACAGTGTGGAAACCATAGAGGCATATCCCTTCTCAGTGTCCCTGGTAAAATCTACTCTAGAATCATAGAGCAGAGACTCCGACGCCTAGCTGAGCCACAATTGGATGAGGTCCAGGGCGGATTCCGAGCAAACCGAAGTAATCAAGACCTAATCTTCACACTCAGACAGCTGAGTGAAAAGGCCCTTGAGTATAAGAGTGAGATCCATCTTTGTTTCATAGATCTGGAAAAGGCGTTTGACAGGGTTCCCTGGAGCAAACTTTGAGACTCTTTGGCAAGGAAGAACATTCCAGCACCTCTGATTCATGCTATACAGAGCTTCTACAAGTCTTGCAGAAATTATGTGAGGACAGCAAACCATAAGTCAGAAGAGTTCAGGACCACCACTGGTGTAAGACAAGGTGATATCCTGTCACCTTATCGTTTCATACTCCTCATGGACGATGTCATCAAGGCATGTAAGGAGAGAACAAGAAAGTATTCAGTGGGGTACTGGAAGACGAGACAGGTCTGTATTTTAGAGCTGGCATTTGCTGATGATGTTGCCCTGATTGCTAAATCAGAGGCACATCTCCAATCCAACCCGCAAGTCTGGAAGGAAGAGCTGGAGAAGAGAGGGATGGTCATAAGCAGCTCTAAAACAAAATCCATGGTGATATCACGAGAAGAAAGAAGACATCAGATTAAGCTGGGAGAACAGGTCCTGGAGCAGGTCGACCACTTTAAATACCTCGGAGCTATTATAGACCGAAAGAGAGGCATCAAAGAAGAGTTGGCAACTCGAAAAGCAGCAGCTGGGAGACTTTTTCAGGCCATAAATCGAGGATTCCTCAGCAAGAGAGAGGTTGGTAAGAAAACGAAGATAGCTGTATACCGCTCCACCTATGTCCCAGTCTTGACATATGGATGCGAGTCATCGGCAATGACTACAACCCACAAAAGCCAGATCAAAACCTCAGAAATGAGGTATCTTAGGAAGGTGGTTGAAGTAACAAGAAGAGACATGGTCCGCAACCAGACGATACGTCAAGGCCTTAAATCCCACCCCCTGCATACCCAAGTAGAACAGTCCCAACTAAGATGGTTTGGCCATGTCTGCAGAATGGGAGAAGATCGGCTACCACGACAAGCATGGGAAACAAAGAGCCAGGGATCCAGACCCCCAGGACGACCCAGAGTCCGCTGGGAGGACAACATTAGACAACCTTTGAAGGACCGAGGACTAGAATGGAACCAGGCCAGGAGGAAGACAGCCGATAGGATAGTCTGGCGCTCTCTCTTCCAAACCTCTACCCCTCACGGTAAAAGGGGAAGGACTAAGTAAGTAAGTAAGTAAGTATCGGTACATTTGTGGTACTGATTTTTATTATGTGCTCTCAAGTATCGCACTTTTCTTTCTTTCTTTTTTCGTTATTTTTCTGCTAAGTAGCAGATATTTTGTATTTTCCTTCGTACACTCCTCTCAGGGATTAGTCATTACGTCTGTGTGTGTCCTGTCCCTTTGATAAAACATTTGCAAGGAGCGGCTGATATGATACATCACAGCCTCGAGGGCGCTGCACAAGCTTTGCTAAAAGCTCAGACACGGAGTTTTGCGTACTCATACGACAGATAACGAGATTACTGTCTGTGTGACACATGTGAGCATGTTGTTATGTGAGTTCCCCGATCTGTCTGTAAGTTTGTACACAAGGGCATCGGACATCATATTACCATATATGGGAGACGTGACCTTTAAACAAATTTTCCATGTCGGAAATATTTTGAAAGTACCACACCCGACCTGTTTGAATAGGATTTGAGCGTTTATTTAACTCCATAACAAACAACGCTTGGGAAAATAGGAATATAGTCTGACCATTTCGCAGTTTTATTTCACTGTGAATTTCACGCTCGCCAAGACAACATCAGACCTCGCCAGAGTGAATACTAGATTCATAATTCCTTTTTTTGTTAACCGGACCTTTTATTGGAGAACCAAATAAGACTTACAAAGCACAGGAAATCTCTACATTTTAATAAGGAACACCGGGACTAGGAAACTGAAGAAACACACGGAGTCAGAGATGGAATCTACTGTAAAATTAAAGACCCTCCAGACGCGTGTAAGAGACCGACTCGTCTATTTTATTCATCTGAGCAACAAACCTGTAGCCAAGATTGGCGCAAATAGTGCATTTTTCATTCTGTTTTATTACTAACGTGAACTAATATATATATATATATATGAGGTGTGTTCAAATGAAACCCGTCCCAGTGGCTTTATAACAAATATATGTAAGGTACATCAGCAGGAGTAGTAGAATTAAATACAGCAATTGTTAGGAAGCAAGTACTCACTGGGGTCCTTTAGAAATAGTCACCATAGACATTCAGACACGCATCCCACTGCTTGGGTAGACGGCGGATGCCGTCCGAGAAAAATGACTTTGGTTGCATATTGAACCATTTGGTCACCGAGGCCCTGACGTCTGCATCGGAGTCGAATCGTTGTCCCTTTAGAGATTTTTTTAAGGGTCCGAACAAATGAAAGTCACATGGTGTCAGATCGGGGATGTAGGCTGGGTGTGGCAGAACTTCCCACCTTTTCCTTGCTAACGCTTCCTGCACAATGTTCGCCGGGTCGTTTATTCTTGATGGCTGTATGCAGGTTGTCTAGTGTGTCTTTGTAGCGGATGGCATTGATGTTCACGCCAGGCTCTTTAAAGTCTACCAATAGAAGCCCTTCATAGTCACAAAATGCGGTCAGCGTAACCTTACCGGCGGAAATCTGTGACTTGAATTTTTTGGACGGATTCCTTATCACAACGGCCATTATTTTAACGGTCTGCAGCACAACCAATGAATATTAGGAGAATGAACACTTACCCACTTGTACATTCGTATGTGCTTATTACGTCAGATGTGACGTCATCATGCAACTCCTACGAATGTCCACTTGGCGCAGCACGGTCGGGTTTCATTTGAACACGCCTCGTATATATATATATATATATATATATATATATATATATATATATATATATATATATATATATATATATATATATATATATATATATATATATATATATTACCATGTGAATTTTAATGTGTGAAACTCGCTATTGGATGTCAAAGTCATTTGAGGCTGGCAACCTCAGCGTATAGAATGATGGTTCATGAACCACCACTGCATGGGCTGGTGATTGCTTTATTGATAGTTTCGTAAAGAGAACTAAAAGCATAAAGTAGTTCCAGATTCCCTATGGAGCAGGGAGGGAAGATGAAAGAAATGATGTACATTCTAAGTATAATACTTACATTTTCAAAGCAGTATAAATGTCCCTATAAACATATTCACTTCAAAATTAACGTAAGTTTTCAAGCTTTAAACCAGTGTAAATGTCTATGTGAAAATATTCATTTTAAATTAATAGAAGTTTCAAACTTTTCCACAAGTGTAAATGTAAAGGAAACATAAATGAATTTATATTGTGAACACTTTTCAAACAGTAGAAATGTAAATGTAAAATATATTATATATGTACGTTTAACCTTTTCATTTAAATTAATGTAAAGCTAAAGCTATTCAGTTTAATGTAAAAAAAAGTTTTATCCCGAGGGATTAAATTTAATTCTCATCGAGGGTAAATTCTGACATAGGATGGTAGAATAGAAGAGCGGGGCACATAACAATGTGTCGAAAAACGCCATACTCAGAAGAGCGTTTCGTTTCTATTTCTATTACCAGTTATTGGTGGTACCAGCAGAAAGTACTATTTCTGAAACCCAGTGAAGGTAGAAGTGAACTGACGTTGTGCGAGACGCCATCATAAGAGGGTCTTATAGACAGACGCACAACCAGCTTGACCGTTACTCTTCGACGTTCTGGGAACGTGCAGCGCTGGAACTTTGACCAGAGACGAGCGCGAGCAGAGTGAAAAGAACCTACCCTTCAGGAGGAGGATTAGAATCATCATTGGTAGCTAAGTTAACCTATATGCTGCCACTTGAACTTCTTATCAAAACCCATCACCCGAGTGATGAAAACTTTATTTTGTAACTAACTATTATTCCTTTCTTTTTTAAATTGTTAAACTTAAAGTGATTATTAAATTTTGTTATTTGTAATTATACCAATTTAACTTCGATTCAATCATGTTAAATGTATTACATGTTTGTCTCAGTCAAAGTTACTAAACACACACTCTAAACAGAGCTATATTATAATAATAATTCCACTGATTAACTCAGGGGTGGGGGCTAACGAGCTAAAATAAACCATTGCTTAAATTCTTCATAAAAGGTGTAGGCAGATTACAGAATTAACGTGCTCATCAACAGCCAGCATTGTTTTCGCTTATCTGAATATCTTGTGAAGACTCCCTGTGGCGTGAGGTTTTATTTGGCTCTAAGATCAGTATAGTACTGACAATTACAGAAATAGAATTTCTGCAGAAAATGGTGAAGTCCCAGTGTCTGAGAGAACTACTGGTATCACAAATTAGTTACGGCTGTGAATGATCTGATCTCGAAACAATAGTAGAGAGGAGACCGACATAAAGTGCCACCTCCGCTGTGTAACTAACTGTGATATTAAAAAAAACAAGGAAACAGATTTTACTTAACAATGATAAACTTGACAAGTCTTCAAATACAATTTCCTTATTATTTATTTAGTACACTGTATATACACTATCTACTCTTGTGCTGAAGGGTGAATGTTGAAAAATGGAATGTAATGAATTTGTAAGTTTACATATGATTTACAAATATTTATATATATGTTACAAGTCTTCCAATTATAGGAAACAAATTTATATCAGCTGTGCTGTTAATCACTTTTAGTAAATGTATCAGCTGTGCTGTTAATTAAGTATATAACATTTATCAGCTATGCTGTTATTATTGTCTCTTTCTACGCTAAATCACTTTCTCGTCACTGACACTAATTTTTGCTCACAATGCTGACAGAAATGGTACTAATGTGTACTCATCTCTTAGAAGTTCTTGGTTTGGTTGACACAAAACCGGCTGAAGATCGTTCCTTTAGCCCACCCAAGACTGAAGGGGACTAAAGATGTAGATTCTGTGCAGTCTCTATGCTCCTGCGGAGTTCCAGGCAGCTGAACTGACGACCCACGATCTCAGTTTTTATGACACGAATAAAACCTGTAACAAGGAAAAATAGGGGCTAATTTCTGTCCTCAAGCCCACCTATTTCTATTGTATATGATATGAGCGTGTCTCAGTGTCTGCATGTAGGATGAATGACAACGTGGCTCAGTATGATTTAGCAATAGCGAGACAAGACAGGTGTCTACTTGCAAAACATTCTTTCTGATAAACGAATACATGGATACATTCAATAATATAAATTCAATGCATGAATACATTCAATAATATAAATTCAATACATGAATACATTCAATACATGAATACATTCAATAATATGTACACCTAGGTGTGATACAACTATTCCCCCTATAATATACCAGGCCCTCTCTGACAAGTGCTATACTAGCTGGTAACATATATCCTAACAATATTGTTATGTTCTTATGATAGGAGTATATGCGAGAAGGACTGTTTGGTTATATCAGGTGGGAGTTATAGGGGACAATAGATTGATGTTAGATGAGACAATAGATTGAGTCCTAACAAGGACTGTTTTGGTTATATTGCAGTTGGTCTGAGAAAATAGATTGAAGTTATAGGAGACAATAGGTTGAGTCCTAACAAGGACTGTTTTGGTTATATTGCAGTTGGTCTGAAAAAATAGATTGAAGTTATAGGAGACAATAGGTTGAGTCCTAACAAAGACTGTTTTGGTTATATTTCAGTTTGGAGTTATCTGAGACAATAGACTGAAGTTATAGGAGACAATAGATTGAAGTATGAGTCCTATTAGTCTTCGTCTATTCAATCATATTAGGAAATACAATCATTATACCTAATACCCTTAAGATACAATCAGTAACCTGATACGTTCATATTGAAACAATTTATATAAAATATATACAGGTGTAGATAGTATAATGACACACAACAAATACCAACATTATATACCTGCTGAAGGCCTATTTTCCTAAAGGTTATCGTAAATATATTTACCCTCTAAGATTCAAACAGACCAGTTTTTGACTCGACTTAGCTAAGCAGGCTGCAGGTCAATGCCCTCAGGTAAGCTATAAATCAAAGCTGACAGCTCCTCTCACACAGTCGGTCGTCTCTCTGGCTTCGTGTCTGGTTGCGTGCCTTTGCATAAAATCTCGCCCGATTATATAGGTAGGTGAATGCTTAAGCAGAGCTTTTGGTTGGTTCCTGGCGGAGCAAGCTGATTGGTTTCCTGCAGTTTAGTCTTTTGCTCGTACAGCCTAATTTTATTCAGTTTTCATCCGCCATCTTGCGTGAACAAGATGGCCACGACCCACATCCGAAAAAAAACAGGGCTTAAGTTTTTCCTGGCGTAACTTCAGGTAATTTATTCCGGCTCAGCAACTGTGCGTTGATTGGCTGGGGCAAATTTGTATCCCGACATAATGATTTAACAAAGTAGTGGGGTTACACACATTCGTTTCACGACATAGCCCCATCCTTTCCTAGCTGTGACCTGTCATAGCTGAAGTGTAAACACCTGCTGTAGTTAATCATTTTGCGTCTGTCCTTCCAGAGTAATAGGGTGTCGACTTAAAAAATCAGCTCCTACATTGTCTTTTCCCGGAATGTAATTCACGGTAAAGGAATAAGGCGCCAGAAGCAGACTCCACCTTAACAATCTCGAATTTAACTTTTTAGATGCAGCCAAGAAAGTTAAAGGCTGATGATCGCTTTGGACAATGAAGTGTGTCCCATACAGGTAAGGAGAAAATTTGTCGATGGACCAAATTAGAGCCAAACATTCTTTCTCTATGGTCGAGTAGTTCAACTCAGCTGCATTCAGCTTCCTACTGGCGTAGGTGACTGGTAAAAGTTCCTCCGGCTGGGCTTTTGATTTCTGCAAGAGAGTTGCACCAATACCTATACTGCTAGCGTCTGTCCTTAATACAAATTCCTGTGTGATATCGGGTAGCGTAAGGATTGGTTTGCTGGTGAGTTTTGCTTTTAGCTCTGTGTAATCTTTTTCACAATCAGCATTCCATTGGATTTTATCAGGCTGTCCTTTCTTAGTTAAGTTAGTTAATGGTGCACACAGAGAGTTAAAGTGGGGTATGTACTTCTGATAGAACCCACATAATGACACGAATGATCTCACATCTTTCTTCGTTTGAGGTCTGTGTGCCTTCTTTAACTTCTCTATATTCTTTGGGTCAGGAGACATATGACCTGTAGAAATAGTGTGACCTATGAATTCCAACTCCTTACAACCGATATAGCACTTGGTTGGACGTGCAGTCAATCCAGTGGCTCTCAGTCTGCCAAACAACATGGAGAGCGCTACTATATGCTCTTCAAATTTGTTTGTAGCAACAAGAATGTCATCCATAAAGTTAGTGATATGGGGATTTTGTAGAGGTTCCAACAATTTCCTCATCATTCTTGAAAAGATACTGGGAGCATTTTTCAGCCCAAAGGGTAGTACATTAAACTCGTAGTGTCCGTCTGATGTACTAAATGCCAGCATTTTCCTAACTTCTGGTTTCACTGGTATTTGGTAGTATCCCTTGCTTAGATCTACCTTCGATAAATACCTAGCCTTACTCAGTGTAGAGAACAGCTGGTTGGTGTCAGGTAATGGGTCCACCTGAGATTCTGTGATCGCATTAAGCTTCCGGTAGTCAATACATAACCTGTGTTCACGACTCGGTTTTCTCAATAGCACCACACTTGAGCTATAGGGAGAGTCTGACTTTGAGATAATTTTCTCCTTCAACAGATAATCAACTTCCTCCCTTAGTGCTTGGGCTTTCGCATAGGGTATAGGGTATGTTCTCATGCATACTGGGGTAGGGTCGGTAACTTTCATGTCGTACTCTAACAGATTCGTACGACCTGGCTTATCTGTGAGCACATCAGCATGGGTTTCCAACACTTTCTGAACCCTCTTCTTCTGCTCTGGAGTTAAATGTTCACTAATATTTACTTGAACATAATCCTCTGTAGTTGTGAGTGGATACTCCATAGAGTGAAGTGGTTCACCGTGCATTTCTGTTGCAATGGCTAGGGTCATGATATGTGCACCTTCTGATGATTCCTTGTCATAGTATTTTTTAAGAAGATTGACATGATATACCTTCTCCTTTCCTTTCTTGTCAATCCAGTATGACATAGGGTCCCTGCCATCCAATCTGCAATTTATTATTGCTGCTCGGCAACAGTAATAACACCTTTTCACCCACCTCCAGTTCCCTATCCTTTGCTTTTTTGTTGTAGTACGCAGCATGCTTCCTCCTGGCCTGTCTTAAGTTATCATTGGCCAGTTTCCAACCTGCTTTCAATCGAGATGTCAACTCGTTGACGTACTGGTATGAGGAAGTCACTGTTTCCTCTGCCTTTTCATCAGTCCATGTCCGCAGCAATGCTTCCAGTGGACCTTTGATTGGTCTTCCAAACAACAATGTAGCTGGAGCCAATCCAGTTGAATTGTGGGGTACTTCCCTATATGCAAACAGTGCAGCGGGTAAGTATGTATCCCAAGTATCAGGTTTTTCACTCGCCAGCTTTTTCTAAGGATTGAAATTAGCGTACCATTGAACCGTTCTACTTGACCGTTCCCTTGGGCATGGTAGGGACTACAATGATAGTGTCTGGCTTGAAATATCCTGAATACTTCTTGTGTTAGCTTTCCCTTAAACTGAGACCCATTGTCAGTCAATATCTGATGCGGGAAACCTAATCGGGTAAATATTGTCAACAGGGCCTCTGCCACGTGCTTTGAATCTATAGCTGACATGGACACTGCTTCTCCCCACATAGAGCAAGTATCAACCAAGGTTAAGATGTAAGCATTTCTCTTCTTGGTCCTAGTGAGGGTCCAACAATGTCTACTGCAACACGTTCAAAAGGGGTTCCCATAATAGGCATTTCTCCCAGTGTTGCTGGTGCAGTCCTATGCTTAGGAGCTACTCTTTGGCATTCTGGACAGGATCTTACATATCTTTTTATGTCCTCTGTAATTCCTGGCCAAAAGTAGTGACAGGCTATCCTTTGTCCAGTGGCCCCTATTCCCATATGTCCACTGAAGGGTATAGCATGTCCTAGCGTCATAACCTTCTCCCTGTAAGATTTTGGCACTACAAGCTGTCCATGCCCTTTAGGTCCTGTTCCAGCTTTTCTGTATAGTAGGCCATTCTTCATTTACAAGTCTCCTTTCTCTGGAGGGTTATGTGCTTTAGGCAATTTGCCAAAACAAGGCTTCAAGGTGCTATCTGCTGCTTGAGCCTTTTTCATCTCTTCTGGATGAGTATTGATATGATTCTCCTCCATTTTCCTGGAGCTTTCCCTGGTCTGGACTGTTGCCATAACTACAGGTTTTATAGGTTCTCCAAGGAAAACATACCTACACCCCAAAATCAAAGGGTAAATAGGGTCGTCCATCACTGCTGCTTTGATTTCTCCTTCCACATAGCGAGATCTTATGTTGATTCGGGCTATGGGTAATGTCATGGTTCTTGCTCCCTTGATCGGTCCTCTGATTTCCACTGTTTCTGTGGTTATCTGGTCAGGACTCACTAGAGAAGAGCATACAACTGAATCAAAGTCCAAGCCTGTGTCATATAAACAAAGTACTTGAGTGCCATTCACAGTCACTTCCTCACAGACAGGGGGATGATGGAAGTCCTTCTGACTTACTGCCAGTTCCTTCCTTCCCGGCTCTCCGGTTGTAAGACATGCAGCATGATGAGGAGGATTCTTCCTTCTGCAGTCCGCAGTATTGTGGTTACTCATTAAACAAGTTTTACACCACTTTCCTTCCTTCCGGTAAGGTGTCTTATCCGATCTTAGAGGGTTTTTTGTCCTTTTGGTCAAATCTTTGTTTGTTCCTTGTGGTATGGTCCTTTTGTTCATATTTGGTATAGTTTTGTGATGATTTAAAGTTTTCACCCTGCTTCTTCTTATTTCCTAATAATTCTGCCTGAGCTGCTTGATATCTCTCAGCAACAGTTACAATATCTTCCAATCTCTCTGCTCCTTGTTCCATGATAAACTTCCTCATTTCTTGAGGCATGGACTCTTTCACTTGCTCCATCATTATCATTTCTTTCAGATCCTGACACTTTCCTAAACTACTCCATTTTTCCAAATAGGTTTCCAATCTAGCAGAGAATTAGTGATAGTTTTCTCCTGGAAGAAGTTTAGCTGTTCGGAATTTCTTTCTATATGATTCTGAGTTCTTTTCATATCTCACAAGCAGTGCCTGTTTCAGGATTTCATAATCTTCCTGGTCATCTCTTGAGAGCTTCAAATATACATCGTAGGCAACACCTCTCAATCCCTGAGATAGTTTAAGACTTCACTTTTCTTTCACTAAGCCATAGGTAGTGGCAAGTCTTTCGTATCTATCCAGGTACGACTCAATGGCGTCTTCTTTCTCAACAAATGGGTCCAGATGAAAATTCATGGCCCCACTTGAGGTGCTCTGGCTGGAGCTACTCTCAGAGTGAGGTGAGCTACCACTATTATTGCCAGTAGTTGCCTGAATTTCAAGCTCTTTTAATCTCAACTGATGGTCTCTCTCTGCTTGTAATTTCCTTTCCTCGTCTTCAGTTTTTTTGGCTCATTTTCAGCCTTCCATTTCTTGGCTTCAATTTCTAATCTTTTAGTTTCTCTTTCAGCTTCTGCTTGCAACCGCCTTTCTTCAGCCTCAAATTTCTTTGCTTCTCTATCAGCCTCTAATTTCAACTTTCTTTCTTCCCTATCCATGTGTTTGTCCACTTCTGTTGTGACATACTGAGTGAGAGCATCACCTGTCATATTTAATTCCTTACCCATCTGCATGATCGCAGTCCTGAACTTCACTAGATCAGCCATGGCGTTACTTAGATAGGGTATGTATATTTACTATAACCAAATTATTGTAATTAAACTTAATTAATTTAAATGAACAAAACATTTCCGTGCAACTTTGTGAGCATCAACTATTTACAGAGTACTAAATGGTACTCCTCCTAAGAAAACAATTTAAAAAAAAAAAAATCCTATTATGATTTTCTCAGAAAATGAATAGACTAAGTATGGCTCAAGATATACAGAAATATCCCAGGAACGAGCCCCCAGTGTGGCGTGACTTTTTATTTGGCTCTAAGATCAGTATAATACTGACAATTACAGAAATAGAATTTCTGCAGAAAATGGTGAAGTCCCAGTGTCTGAGAGAACTACTGGTATCACAAATTAGTTACGGCTGTGAATGATCTGATCTCGAAACAATAGTAGAGAGGAGGCCGACATAAAGTGTCACCTCCGCTGTGTAACTAACTGTGATATTAAAAAAAACAAGGAAACAGATTTTACTTAACAATGATAAACTTGACAAGTCTTCAAATACAATTTCCTTATTATTTATTTAGTATATACACTATCTACTCTTGTGCTGAAGGGTGAATGTTGAAAAATGGAATGTAATGAATTTGTAAGTTTACATATGATTTACAAATATTTATATATATATTACAAGTCTTCCAATTATAGGAAACAAATTTATATCAGCTGTGCTGTTAATCACTTTTAGTAAATGTATCAGCTGTGCTGTTAATTAAGTATATAACATTTATCAGCTATGCTGTTATTATTGTCTCTTTCTACGCTAAATCACTTTCTCGTCACTGACACTAATTTTTGCTCACAATGCTGACAGAAATGGTACTAATGTGTACTCATCTCTTAGAAGTTCTTGGTTTGGTTGACACAAAACCGGCTGAAGATCGTTCCTTTAGCCCACCCAAGACTGAGGGGACTAAAGATGTAGATTCTGTGCAATCTCTATGCTCCTGCGGAGTTCCAGGCAGCTGGACTGACGACCCACGATCTCAGTTTTTATGACACGAATAAAACCTGTAACAAGGAAAAATAGGGGCTAATTTATGTCCTCAAGCCCACCTATTTCTATTGTATATGATATGAGCGTGTCTCAGTGTCTGCATGTAGGATGAATGACAACATGGCTCAGTATGATTTAGCAATAGCGAGACAAGACAGGTGTCTACTTGCAAAACATTCTTTCTGATAAACTAATACATGGATACATTCAATAATATAAATTCAATGCATGAATACATTCAATAATATAAATTCAATACATGAATACATTCAATACATGAATACATTCAATAATATGTACACCTAGGTGTGATACAACCATTCCCCCTATAATATACCAGGCCCTCTCTGACAAGTGCTATACTAGCTGGTAACATATATCCTAACAATATTGTTATGTTCTTATGATAGGAGTATATGCGAGAAGGACTGTTTGGTTATATCAGGTGGGAGTTATAAGGGACAATAGATTGATGTATAGGAGACAATAGATTGAGTCCTAACAAGGACTGTTTTGGTTATATTGCAGTTGGTCTGAGAAAATAGATTGAAGTTATAGGAGACAATAGGTTGAGTCCTAACAAGGACTGTTTTGGTTATATTTCAGTTTGGAGTTATCTGAGACAATAGACTGAAGTTATAGGAGACAATAGATCGAAGTTATCAAAGCTGACAGCTCCTCTCACACAGTCGGTCGTCTCTCTGGCTTCGTGTCTGGTTGCGTGCCTTTGCATAAAATCTCGCCCGATTATATAGGTAGGTGAATGCTTAAGCAAAGCTTTTGGTTGGTTCCTGGCGGAGCAAGCTGATTGGTTTCCTGCAGTTTCGTCTTTTGCTCGTACAGCCTAATTTTATTCAGTTTTCATCCGCCATCTTGCGTGAACAAGATGGCCACGACCCACATCCGAAAAAAACAGGGCTTAAGTTTTTCCTAGCGTAACTTTAGGTAATTTATTCCGGCTCAGCAACTGTGCGTTGATTGGCTGGGGCAAATTTGTATCCCGACATAATGATTTAACAAAGTAGTGGGGTTACACACATTCGTTTCACGACACTCTCGTGTGATAGAAGATTTACTACTCTTCTATCTACATTTCTGCCAAGAGTAATCTTGTGTAAAGATAGACTCAATTGAAGCCTATAATAGATACTCTTGAGTTTTGGCCACTGTTGGACCACTACTGCAAAGCAGGGGAGACAATACCGTCACAATGATGATGATAAAATAGTTGATGTCTTTACTTCTATTTTTGTACTTATTTTAAACTCTGGTGTGAATGTCATCTGTCACAGATTCTTCTTTGTCATTGGTTAGCGCATAACATGGGATATATTTTTTATTTTCATTTGGGCAGATGTAGATGTTGCTAATGTTAGTCTGGTCCCTATTGTTTCACATATTATGCCTTCTGCACCACCTATGACAACATCAGAGCTACACCTTCACCATGAGTCGTGCTTTCTTACAGTCCTGTCCAAAGCATATCAATATTTTTTCTCTGCTCAGTTTCTTGGTTATTACTAACCCCTCTTTTTATTCACCGCTAACCTCTATATATGTTTTACATTAACTTTAACCATACATTCTCTATTCACATATAACCTCTATACCTGTTTTATTTTAACTCTAACCATACATTCTCTATTCACAGGAAACCTCTATATCTGTTTTATATTAACTTTAACCATACATTCTCTATTCACACATAACCTCTATATCTGTTTAATATTAACTTAAACCATACATTCTCTATTTAAAGATAACCTCTATATATGTTGTATATTCTTCTTCTTCCTCGTTCGTCCTGAAAAGGACGCTGGTTGGTCTGTTGTATATTAACTTCAACCATCTATTCTCTGTTCACAGCAGACCTCTACATTTAACCTCCCTTGTCAACCGTCATATGCGCCAGACATGACACACCCCTCCTTTGTTGTGACATAATTACGAAAGAACATATTTCGAATATTTTAACACTGACATTGTAATTTTATGCTTTTAAAAAATAGCAAACAACCTGAACCATGACCTCTCGCTGGAGAGGCGACAATGAATTTCTCCAGACTACTGCGTAGCTTGTATATCGGATGTTGTTTAAAGATTGGTGTTTTTCTTACGTTCACCGGAAAAATGAACCCCTATTTTCTGTTTTGTCATATTGTTCTTTTCTTACATAATTAAGTTTCCCAGAGATCTTTTGTGAGACAAATACAGAATAGGACAAATGATACATCAGGCATGTCGTGGCTCCATGCTCCGTAAGGTTCGTTCGTTCCTTCGTTACGATCCCCTAGGGTTCGAGTTGTTCACTCTGTTACCCTTGCAACAAAATTTGGGGTATTGGTTTTGGGCTTTCTTGCAACCCCAGAGAACTGCCCCGACTCAGCGGGCGCAACTGGCAGAGGTCACACCAGACCCACTAATTGGCGTGTGTGGAATGCCAAGAGAAGGATGATTCTCTACCCTGAAGAGGGGGTCGTAATGAGGCAGTGTTGAAAGAAGAAAGGTAGGCAGACACTCGTAGCTCTGCCCCCTCCGAACTAGGAGGACCCGTCACCGGGAGCACCACACACAGTCTTATGGGAGGGCAGCGGTCGTAGTAGTGATCTGGTAAACGAAAATACGAACCGCTTCACTGATTCCGTAAGGAGCGCGAAAGAACATGATAATGTTGATGTATAAGATAAGCAAAGAACATCAGACGAATATTGTGTGTCTGATGTGTCGTGTAAAACTAATTGCCACAGAAACAACCGCTGCAAGAACATTTGACTGTCCGGTGCAGGCTTCCTGCAAAGGGAACAGCTGTAGTAGTAGCTCCTTGCTCCATAGGGAGCGCGAAGAGAGATGATGATTATGATGATTATGACGATAATGATGATGATGATGATGAGGAATAAGACGAGTAATGGACAGTTAGATGAATATTGCTTGTCTGGTTGTTTAACGTGTTTGTCAATCAGGAAGGATGGTTGCTTATCCTCTGTTCAGTGCTCAATCAATCAATCAATACCCTTTAGCTCCCCAAGAAGCATAAGCCTTCAACAAACACATACGGAGTCCTCCTGTCACGTGACATCCGTTCAAATTCTTTCTACGTTTTCTTCATCATTTTAATTTCTGTCTCCAGTTCTCTCCTTCGTGTGTGTGTGTTTTTTTTTTTTTTTTTTTTGGGGGGGGGGGGGGGGGGGGCGGGTGGGGTCGTCTATCTCTACCTTTCTTTCCTTGGGGATTCCAGAACAAGGACTGCCTTGTAATGCTATCAACAGGTTTCCTCAGTGTGTGTCCTATCCATCTCCATCGTCTTCTTCTCATCTCTTGCTCCACAGGCACTTGTCTGGTTCTTGTCATCGTTTCCACACTAGTGACCTTGTCATACAATTTCAATCTTTCTATTCTACATAAACATCTATTGATGAAAGTCTGTATCTTTTTTGGTTGTTGTTTTTATTGTTCTCCGTGTTTCAGAGTTTTACAATAGGACTGACGTGACATTTGAGTTGAAAGCTGTTATGTTTGTGTTGGACTTCATTTATTTTCATCTCCATACGTTTCCCAATGCACTAAAATATCCTCTTGCTTTTACAAGATTTTACAAAATGTAGAATCATACACATACACATGCACATACACATATCCTGGCAGCAATATAGAAGACAGCTGGAGGGACAGACACTGGTATCCTTCTTCTTCGTTCGCCCTCAGACTTCTACATTAATGACTCTAATAAAGGCAGTGTCAGGTCAAGGTTCCTGACATCTCGTTCGCCCTCAGACTTCTACATTAATGACTCTAATAAAGGCAGTAGTCAGGTCATAGTTGTGACAGGGTGAAAAAAAGCGGGGCAGTACTTTTTATTAATTATCTTCTGTTGAAGGACTGGCTACCGCCAGAGATGGTGGTTACAGAAGTGGCTTGTAAAACCCAGGTAGTTTTTTTGGGAGACTCGTATATGTTGATGTTTTGGCTGTATCATCGTAGAAAATAAAGTACTCTATTTCAGATAACCTGACGTCAAACAAAAAACTTCCAATTGGAGTTCAAGTAATAAGTCCAATCTCGTCTTAGTAAAATACCTTTATTTGGTGGTTGTATTCTCTGGCAATTCCATGCTGGTTCATAGATTACTTATCATCATTGGTGTACAAGAAACCAGCAATACAAAAATCAAGAAGAATGGTGTCCTACGAAAAATAGTGTAACTGTCACTGCTAGTCTCGTCTTCTTCTTCTTCTTCGATCCTTAACCACCGACCGTCAAAGCAGTCAGTGGCCATCACGCCTAGTGGCGTCTTGTAGGGCAACAACAAATTGATTCCACTTTGCACGGTCGGTGGCCATCCTTCGTACAGTGCCCCAACTCTGGTTCATTCTTTGCATCTCAGCCTCCACAGTCCTCCGCCAAGTTGTTTTTGGTCGGCCTCTCTTTCGCTTTCCTTCAGGGGTCCAAAGCATAGCTGTTCTTGTGATGGCATCGGGGTCTCTTCTGAATACATGACCAACCCAGCTCCAGCGTCTGCCAGCTATGATGGTATGCATGTCCTCTTGCTTGCTACGAGTAAGCAGATCTTGGTTGGTGATGGTATTCGGCCAAAAGATTCGGTGAATTTTTCTTAGGCATGTTGTGTGAAAAGAGGACAATTTTGACATTTCCTTCTCTGTGACTCTCCAGCATTCCGCACCATAGAGAAGCACAGAAAGCACGCAACTCTGGTATATGCTAGTCTCGTGGTAAGCAAAAAAAAAAAAGGCTTCCGTTCTCACTTGTATGGATTCTACACCAGGTTTGATGACGTCATTCCATGTACATCATGATTGAATGACGTCATAGGTTTGTGACTAGTGTTTATTTTACTAACTGGTTGCGCTCAAATACCTAGTGTTTAAATCTTGCTTAAGTATTCTTACCCTAACTCTAATAAGTGGCACCACCCTAGTGCTAAAACTTCGTAGTAGGCCATACGGTCACAAGGTTCCTGACACCTGTAAACAGTTTTTCGTTGAGAGAAGTGAATTGTTGCTAAATGTTTTTTTAATAACATTTTGCCTGTTCAACCTAGTCGGTTATATTAGGGCGCATGTACAAATATAAAAGACCTTGAGGTCTTGTTGCCATATGCCACTCCGTTCGCTGATATCAAAATAAGTGAGTGCTGACAGTGTACGTAATTATTCTGTGATAGACAAAACATTTTCAACGCATACTCACTCATTCGCCCCCGTCTAGTTCCCCCGGGGGAAGTCTCCCGGGGGACAAATAAAGAATAAGACTACTGCTACAACAGGCATGTCATACGAGGCGACCAATATGAGGCTGTGCATGTTGGGGGGGGGTGCCACTGGCATCATCATCATGTAAAACAAACGGCTACAGAAACCACCGCTCTAAGAGCATTTGAATGCTTTGTGCTGCCTTAACTCTTTGACTCCGGATAAACGCCCACAGCGTTGGTCAGATTTGACACCCATGTAACTAAAAACTGGAAAAATTAACCTGAAAAACAAAACTAAGCAATTAATTATGTAACTAAAAACTGGAAAAATGAACCTGAAAAACAAAAGTAAGCAATTAATGTATTTTTATTTATTTATTTTTTTTTAAATTTATTTTTTAAACTAAAAACTGGAATAAATAATAAAAACTAAGCAACGAATGCCTGTATCTAAACACTGAGGGAAGAAAAACCTAAGCAATAAATGTTTGTAATGTTTCTTAAAAATTATTCACATCTCGTATAGCAAAATTGTTCTGATTGTTTTGTTTCTTAGATGTGTGATGAATTTACCGTGATACAACGTTAAAATATCTCCAATTATAAAGAGAACATTGTAGGGATAAAAATAATGCGTAAGATACTAGGAGACATGCTCGCCCATGCCCGCATTTCCTACCGCCATTCAAACTAACTAGTTAGACATGCAGACGAAACGGTACCCTTGTAGACGGGAGGGAAACGGAGATATAAAAAAGGAAAAATATGACTGAACACGTGTTTGAACCTAAAGGGCAAAAAGACGCAAGTTGTAGTTTAAGGAAAAAAATTCACGCCACTAGTTGACACAATGTAAGGAAATGGACAGAAAAGACCTTAGCTCTTATTCGAAACAGTCATTTCTTGGACGTTTTACGATACTTGGTTGTTTTATTTGAATTCAGCGGCAAACGCCGTGGAGAAGGTTCGAAAACAAATTTCAAAAATTAACCTTGAGAAAAAATATGTTTTTTCTTAATAATAAAGTTATGAATATAAAACCTAGCTAGTTTGATAGCCCATCTTAAGCAGAGAAATAATATACGTTTAATTATACAGACGGACAGATAACACGGAAGATATTGACGAAAGACTGTATTGTTCACATCAGACTAGCGACAGTATTGTTGTGCACACTTTCACTAAGGCCTCAAATTTGCGTCCTTGAGACACGGAAATGCAAAAATCTAGCTGTAATGAACGACAGGGGGAAGGTTGGAGAATTGTGGCTAAAAATAACTTAGGAGGCAGATTTGTGTAGGTTTTGCGTATAGTTGTCAAAGAAACACGTGTTTTTTTGTGAAAAACCAAGTAGAGACAGACGGACCAACAGACAATAATACATACTTGACTGAGATCTGACTGAAATTTGACTTTTGGTTTGAAGATTTGAAAAAATTAGGGGGGAAGATTGTGATTGGACAAATGTATTCATATTAGCGGGATAGAGACGCGCATTTTTGCCTTTTGATATAAGTCTGTCCAGGGACACAGTCAGTAATCTCCAGTGGTGTTTTCCCAAAAGATATTATATACAATTTAGTGGGACGCCATACTATAGCCAGCAGCTCAGCTGAGTTTTGCTAGTATTAACTGTGTTCTCAATTCTGAATTCTGGTAAGAATGAAAGCATTTATCTTGTATATTTTAATATTTTGAGTGATTGATACTGCCATATCATATAAAATGATTACGACAAGTAAGTGCTCGCTCTAGGTCCCCAGCCCAAGTTCAGGGTCTAGAGACAAACAAAAAATATATGGACGCCTAACTAAGACTATGGAAGGCGGATCTATTATTGAGATCAGTGGGAACATATTACCTATCTTATTGAAGAAAAGAGGAAACTATTGAACATATCTCAGATGCAATGCAGTCTTGGGGAACTGGTACTATATGAAAACAACTGGGTAAGATGTGCTATGTTGGTCAGAGAGATCTGACCCATTCTGTGTAATGTTGTTGTGTTGTGCTGTGTGTAAGAGTGGCGCAGTAGATAGAGTACTGACACATGGCACAAAACTTTTGTTTCAGAATTGTGAGTTTCTGTTTTGGCACTAAAGGTAGTGCCAAATACTTATGCAAGAATACACTAGCAGATGTGTGTGCCACCTAACATATGTGTCGGTGCAGCCAAACCTTGTATTCCAGCTACAGAGAGGAGTGGGCCACAGGAATCCAGTATCAGATCGTCACAGACAAGATGAGTGAATACGTGGCCTGCTGAAGATTCACCAGTATTAACCAGTATTTAAAACCACCACAAATATTTCCCTATCAAATATATACAGAATTCTCTGGAAATATAACATTTAACTACAGTCTATAAGTCAATGGACAAAGCTTGTTGTAGTCACAGAGTGAGAGTGATGACACCACCCCAACAGCACATCCAGTAATAGTTCTCCCAGAGACAGTATAAACATTACTAATATTAACCAGTCTTATAAAATACCTATGTACACAAATTCCATTTTATTATGCCATATATTTATGCATTCCATTTATAACTCCATAACATTTTACATGTTCTGACCAAAATAAAACATTGGTTCAGAACTAATAAATCTAGAAAAAAATTGTTAAAATCAAAACTAAAACAGTCTGAGTTAGTTCAGTGTGTTATAGATTTTATTAATAATATTAGACTTATTAATTACCTGTGTGTGTTTGTATATTCTATTACTACACATTACATTTCAGTACCCTAGACTTTTTAACGTAGCTAACATTTCATGATAGTAGAATAGTCTGTTTGAGGTCGTAGTGGTAGTAAGAAGGGCCTTCTGTAATTCACATAAAATTTTATCTCAGGAGCCTTCACAACTGACCTCATACAGTACCCTAGGTAACATAACAACCATACAATACCATCAAAACCACTACAAATATTGGGGTCTTGTCCAGGGATATTAAGTTTATTAAAGATATTAGAATCTCCTGGTGGGAGAATTAAACCAGTGGGGACAGATTGTATAAATTTAAAAAGTGTCCCTTAAAATAAAAAGAGGATAATAAAAGTTGGTGAATCTTCACAGCCAGTGGTAATTAGTTGATTAATTAATTAGAATTACCTTGGCCATTTTATATAATTAGAATTACATTAGTCATTAATTAATTAGAATTACCTTAGTCATTATATAATTAGAATTACCTTAGTCATTATATAATTAGATTTACCTTGGTCATTGTTATTTTGTATGATGTCTGACCTAGCAAAATTTAGATCGGCTGCTGTGCTAACGGCGAAGGAGATGAATATGGAGGGTCAGGTTTTAATTCAGTATGTAACTTCTGAATGTGACAAGTATATTGAAAGGGAAGATAGGAGGTTAGCTGAAGAGAAGAGGTTACAAATTGAGGCTGATAAAGAACTTAAGAGGTTGCAGATTGAGGCTGACAAAGAGGCAAAAGCATTAGAGGCAGAAGAAAAACGACAGCAAAGAGAGGCAGAAGAAAAAAGATTGACCGCCGAAAGGGAGGCAGAAAATAAAAGATTGACTGCCGAAAGGGAGGCAGAAGATAGAAGATTGCAAAGGGAGCACGAATTACGACTAAGGGAGCTGGAATTACAAGGCCATGCTCCTGAAAATGGTGCCAGCCCTTCTGCCTCAGATGCTACGCCTAGTCAGGGAGCCTCAACCTCAGCTATGGGTTTCATTTAGACCATTTTGTTGAGAAAGACGATGACATCGAGGGGTACCTCAGTAGATTTGAATTATTAGCTACTACATATGGGTTAGAGAGAGAGAGAGGTGGAGTCTAAAGTTATCACAGGTACTGAGAGGTACTTCTTATGAAGTCTTTGCTAAAATGAATAGAGAAGACCAAGACAATTATGACATGCTAAAGCAGGCTTTGTTATTGAGATATGAAAAGAATGGTGAATTCTATCGTAAGAAGTTTAGAAATGCCAAGCTGTTGTCTGGGGAGACATACCACCAATTCTCTGCCAGACTGGAAACATATTTGGAGAAATGGACTGCTCTGGGGAAGACCCAAGATCTTAAAGAGATGATCATGATAGAGCAATTAAGAGAGTCCATGGCTCCAGACTTGAGAAAATTTCTCATGGAACAAGGTGCAGAGAGGTTGGGGGAGGTTTTAAATGTCGCTGAGAGGTATCAAGCAGCCCAGGCAGAGGTAAGTGGCACTAAAAAGAAGCACATAGAAAATTTTAAAGCTCCACAGCAATTTAGTAGATTTGATAACAGAGAACAAGGTAATAAAGGCAGGACAAACTTTGATAGGCCACGAAATGACTATCGTGACAGAAACTCACAGTTCAATGACCAAAAATATAATGAAAGAAAACCGTTTAACTAAGGAAAAAGATGGTGCAAATGGTGTAAGAAAGACAACCATAACACCGAATTTTGTAAAAGGAAACCTTCAAACATTGCTGCAATGAAGTCGGGGAAACAAAGATTAAAGGTTAATCCTAATGGACAGCAGGAACCTTATCACCCCCCAGTTTGTGAGGATGTTATTTGTAATGGGGTCACCATAAGGTGCCTATATGATACAGGTTTGGATTATGATTCAGTTGTGAAGTCTAGCCTAGTGGACCCAAGTCAGTATACCACAGAAACAGTGGAAATACAAGGGGCGACTAAGGACATACCACTCATGACACTTCCCATCGCAAGGATAACGGTGAAAACTCGCTATGTGGAAGGAGAAATCAGAGCAGCAGTGATAGATGAACCAATCTACCCTCTGATATTGGGGTGTAGGTACGTCTTCTTGGGGAATCCCGAGAGACCTGTGATCATGGCGACAGTGCAGACCAGATCACAGAAAAAGGAGGAAGAAGGTGAACCTATAAATGCTCATCCAGAGGAGATGAGGAAGGCGCAGGCTGAGGATAGGACACTCAAGCCATGTTTTAAAAAAATTGCCCAAATGCCACACACCTCCAAGCAAGGGAGAGTACTTTATGAAGAACAAACTATTATACAGGAAGGCCGGAACTGGAACAAATGGTCACAACCAGCTGGTTCTTCCCACTTCATATAGGGATAAAGTGATGGAACTCGGGCATGCGATTCCCTTCAGTGGTCACATGGGGATCAGCGCCACAGGACAGCGTATAGCTTGTCATTACTTCTGGCCAGGAATAACGGAGGATATAAAAAGATATGTCAAATCCTGTCCAGAATGTCAAAGGGTAGCTCCAAAGCATTGGACTGCTCCTGCAACTCTAGGGGAAATGCCCATAGTGGGAACACCTTTTGAGAGGGTTGCAGTGGATATTGTGGGACCTCTCACTCGGACCAAGAGGAGGAACAGTTACATCCTTACTCTGGTGGACACTTGTTCTATGTGGGGAGAGGCGGTAGCCCTGCCATCAATTGATTCAAAACATGTAGCAGAGGCACTACTTACAATATTCACAAGATTAGGATTCCCGCATCAAATCTTGACTGATAATGGCTCACAGTTCAAGGGGAAACTAACGGAAGAAGTTTTTAAGCTATTTCAAGCCAGACACTTTCATTGTAGTCAGTACCATCCACAAGGGAACGGCCAGGTAGAGAGGTTCAATGGGACTCTCATTTCTATCCTGAGGAAGCTGGCACACGAAAAACCGGATATGTGGGATCAATTCCTGCCCGCCGCGTTGTTTGCGTATCGGGAGGGACCACATAGTTCAACCGGGATGGCTCCCGCAACTCTGCTATTTGGGAGGCCAATAAAAGGTCCATTGGAAGCATTATTAAGGACCTGGACAGATGAGAAAGCAGAAGAGACTGTTACCTCATCATATCACTATGTGAACGAGCTGACCACTCGTCTGAAAGCTGGATGGAAACTGGCAAATGATAATTTGAAACAAGCCAGGAAGAAACATGCAGCGTATTTTAATAGGAAGGCAAAGGACAGAGAATTAGCTGTGGGAGAGAAGGTGCTTCTTCTATTACCCGGCAGCCAGAATAAATTACAAATTGGATGGCAAGGTCCATATACGGTTCTAGAGAAGGTGTCTAGAACAAATTATAAAATTGACAAAAAGGGGAAGGAGAAGTTTATCATGTAAACTTTTTAAAGAAGTATCTGGACAGACCACTCCAGGAAAGCACCCCCTTACTGACCTTGGCTATCGCAACTCAAATGCAAAAGGAACCACTCACCTCACATGAATACCCATTACATCCTTGTGAGACAGCTGCACAAGTAAAAGTCAGCAACCACCTGACTAAAAATCAGAGGGAGAGAGTTCAACAGGTTCTGGAGGAACATACAGATGTATTAACAGATAAACCAGGACATACAAATTTGCTACAGTATGACATGAAACTGGTAGACTCAAACCCAATCTGTATGAGAGCCTATTCTATTCCGTTCGCGAAGGAGAAGGCATTGAAAGAAGAAATAGATTATTTGTTGAAGGAGGGGATTATTTCACACAGTGAATCTTCTTTTAGCTCCAGTGTAGTTTTGTTGAGGAAACCGTCTGAGGAACATAGACTGTGCATAGATTACAGGAAACTGAATGCTGTCACAGAAGGACAAGTGGATCCATTACCAGACACAAAACAGTTATTTGCCAGATTAAACAAGGCAAAATACTTTTCAAAGGTGGATCTTAGTAAAGGCTATTACCAGATTCCAGTGAAGCCTGAAGTTAAACCTTATTTAGCTTTTAGCACCTCGGAAGGACATTATGAATTCAACATGCTACCATTCGGATTGAAAAATGCTCCGAGTGTATTTTCAAGGATGATGCGCAAATTGTTGGATCCCCTGAATAATCCATGTATCACGAATTTCATGGATGATATTCTCGTCGCCACAGAGACATTTGAAGAACACATTAACTCTCTGAAAATGTTATTTGATAGGCTTAGGGAAGCGAACTTAACTGCTAGACCAACAAAATGTTGTATTGGATGCAAAGAGTTGGAATTCTTGGGACACACTGTATATCAGGGTAACATGACCCCTGACCCCAAGAACTTGGAAAAACTGCAGAGAGCACTTAGACCACAAACAAAAAAGGACGTGCGATCATTCGTGTCGTTATGTGGATTTTACCAAAAATATATCAAAAATTTTAACTCTATATGTGCTCCTCTGACTGATCTGACTCGCAAGGGACATCCAGATAAAATTGTTTGGACGGCGCAATGTGAATTGGCTTTCCAAGAGTTAAAGGAAAAACTCACTAGCAAGCCTATTCTCAAATTGCCTGATTTGACACAGGACTTTGTGGTGAGAACAGATGCAAGTAATGTAGGCCTGGGGGCGGCTCTGTTGCAACGGTCATCTTCACCCGATGGGGAACTGAACCCAGTCGCTTATGCAAGCCGCAAATTGAATAAAGCGGAGCAAGGATATTCCACAAGTGAAAAAGAATGTTTAGCGTTAATCTGGGCGATAAAAAAGTTCCAAATCTATCTGTATGGTAGGACTTTTGTGGTCCAGACGGATCATCAGCCCCTGGTGTTCTTATCTCAGGCTAAGCATGAAAATGCAAGATTGTTGAGATGGTCATTATTGTTACAACCTTAACATTTTATTATCGAATACATCCCGGGGTCATTGAATGTCGGTGCAGATTTCCTCAGTCGGCACCCCTGTGATCAAAATTAGAGTAGATGGTAGGCGTGAGGAGTAATTTTATCTATGTGTATCACTGGTTTTAGAACTTGCCGTAGTGCATGTTCTCAAGTGGGGAGATGTGTGATGAATTTACCGTGATACAACGTTAAAATATCTCCAATTATAAAGAGAACATTGTAGGGATAAAAATAATGCGTAAGATACTAGGAGACATGCTCGCCTATGCCCGCATTTCCTACCGCCATTCAAACTAACTAGTTAAACATGCAGACGAAACGGTACCCTTGTAGACGGGAGGGAGACGAAGATATAAAAAAGGAAAAATATGACTGAACACGTGTTTGAACCTAAAGGGCAAAAAGACGCAAGTGTAGTTTAAGAAAAGAAAAAAATTCACGCCACTAGTTAACACAATGTAAGGAAATGGACAGAAAAGACCTTAGCTCTTATTCGAAACAGTCATTTCTTGGACGTTTTACGATACTTGGTTGTTTTATTTGAATTCAGCGGCAAACGCCGTGGAGAACGTTCAACAACAAATTTCTAAAACTAACCTTGAGAAAAAATATGTTTTTTTCTTAATAATAAAGTTAGGAATATAAAACCTAGCTAGTTTGATAGCCCATCTTAAGCAGAGAAATAATATACTTTCATTTATACAGACGGACAGATAACATGGAAGATATTGACGAAAGACTGTATTGTTCACATCAGACTGGCGGACAGCATTGTTGTGCACACTTTCACTAAAACCTCAAATATGCGTCCTTGAGACACGGAAATGCAAAAATCTAGCTGTAATGAACGAGAGGGGGAAGGTTGGAGAATTGTGGCTAAAAATAACTTAGGAGACAGATTTGTGTAGGGGTTTGCGTGTAGTTGGTCCAAGAAACAAGTGTGTTTTTGTGAAAAACCAAGTAGAGACAGACGGACCAACAGACAATAATACATACTTGACTGAGATCTGACTGAAATTTGACTTTTGGTTTGAAGATTTGAAAAAGTTAGGGGGGAAGTCTGTGATTGGACAAATGTATTCATATTAGCGGGATAGAGACGCGCATTTTTGCCATTTGACATAAGTCTGTCCAGTAACACAGTCAGTTATTTCCAGTGGTGTTTTCCCAGAAGATATTATATACAATTCAGTAGGACGCCATACTATAGCCAGCAGCTCAGCTGAGTTTTGCTAGTATTAACTGTGTTCTCAATTCTGAATTCTGGTAAGAATGAAAGCATTTATCTTGTATATTTTAATATTTTGAGTGATTGATACTGCCATATCATATAAAATGATTACGACAAGTAAGTGCTCGCTCTAGGTCCCCAGCCCAAGTTCAGGGTCTAGAGACAAACAAAAAATATATGGACGCCTAACTAAGACTATGGAAGGCGGATCTATTATTGAGATCAGTGGGAATATATTACCTATCTTATTGAAGAAAAGAGGAAACTATTGAACATATCTCAGATGCAATGCAGTCTTGGGGAACTGGTACTATATGAAAACAACTGGGTAAGATGTGCTATGTTGGTCAGAGAGATCTGACCCATTCTGTGTAATGTTGTTGTGTTGTGCTGTGTGTAAGAGTGGCGCAGTAGATAGAGTACTGACACATGGCACAAAACTTTTGTTTCAGAATTGTGAGTTTCTGTTTTGGCACTAAAGGTAGTGCCAAATACTTATGCAAGAATACACTAGCAGATGTGTGTGGCACCTAACATATGTGTCAGTGCAGCCAAACCTTGTATTCCAGCTACAGAGAGGAGTGGGCCACAGGAATCCAGTATCAGATCGTCACAGACAAGATGAGTGAATACGTGGCCTGCTGAAGATTCACCAGTATTAACCAGTATTTAAAACCACCACAAATATTTCCCTATCAAATATATACAGAATTCTCTGGAAATATAACATTTAACTACAGTCTATAAGTCAATGGACAAAGCTTGTTGTAGTCACAGAGTGAGAGTGATGACACCACCCCAACAGCACATCCAGTAATAGTTCTCCCAGAGACAGTATAAACATTACTAATATTAACCAGTCTTATAAAATACCTATGTACACAAATTCCATTTTATTATGCCATATATTTATGCATTCCATTTATAACTCCATAACATTTTACATGTTCTGACCAAAATAAAACATTGGTTCAGAACTAATAAATCTAGAAAAAATTGTTAAAATCAAAACTAAAACAGTCTGAGTTAGTTCAGTGTGTTATAGATTTTATTAATAATATTAGACTTATTAATTACCTGTGTGTGTTTGTATATTCTATTACTACACATTACATTTCAGTACCCTAGACTTTTTAACGTAGCTAACATTTCATGATACTGTAGTAGAATAGTCTGTTTGAGGTCGTAGTGGTAGTAAGAAGGGCCTTCTGTAATTCACATAAAATTTTATCTCAGGAGCCTTCACAACTGACCTCATACAGTACCCTAGGTAACATAACAACCATACAATACCATCAAAACCACTACAAGATGAAACGACTGACTATGCTGAAGCATGCTGTTAGTATTTTTTTTCATGTTATGTCTATTGTTGTGTCCATTAAACATTTAGAATTACAGGCATACCTCGCTTTATAGCGCTTCGCTTTAGAGCGCTTCGCAGATATTGCGCTTTTTTTGTGAAATTATTCATGTTTATTTATTAGAATGTGCCTTCTCATTCCGATAGATTTTGGCTCTCCACCAGCAAAAAAATTACGATTCGCTGAAGGCTCAGATGATGAAGATTAGCATATTTTTTTTAACAATAAAGTACGGTATTTTTAATTTTACAGTACACAGTTTGTTTGTTTTCTTTTTTTTTTTTTTTTGGTTTTTTTTTTTTTTTTGGACCTAGTGCTATTGCGCACTTAATAGACATAATATAAACATGATTTTAGGCTTTTATGTGCACTGGGAAGCCCAAAAAAAAAAATATGGTTATGACCCGCTTTATTGCGGTAGTCTTGAACGGAACCCGCAATATCTCCGAGGTATACCTGTAATACTGCATCTAGATTTTCATTAATGTGAAAGTAGGAATAAACAGACTGCATTTGTTGAATTATTGGCCTTGACTTATTTCAGTAATCGTAAGCTTGGTGCGGACGGAGGTACAGAACTAATGAAGCGTTACGGTGTCTGCATGTCTAGTGCGTCTTCCATCTTAATATACGAAAACGTTTATTGAGTTTTTTCAATGTCTTAATGTAAGCTTGCGAATTGATTGTCTCTCCTCTTGGCATAACGTCCACAAGAATCACACCTTCAATGTCCCAAAAGACAGTGATCATGACCTTTCCAGCTGAAGGAATTGTCTTGAATTTCTTTCTTCGTGGTGATTGCGGATGATGCCACTCCATTGACTGTCTTTTTGTCTCAGGTTCAAAATAATGTGCCCAGGTTTCGTCACCTGTAACGATCTTAGCCAAATAGTTCTCTCCATCAGCATTGAAACGCTCCAACAATTCAGAAGAAATTGCTTTCCTTTGCAATCGGTGGTCATTTGTGAGACTTCGGGGAACCCATCTTGCGCAAACCTTAGAAAATCCGAGAGTTTTTATAACTCCATTTGCACTACCAATGCTGACTGACAGCTGTAAGGCCAATTGTTGAGTAATGATTCGCCTATCAGTAAGAATAATGCCCTCAGCGCATTTCAACATTTCTGCGTTGGTGGCTGTGGCAGGACGTCCACAGCGCGGCGATCAAGCAGCTCCGTATCTCCACTTCCAGGTTCTTTGATTCTCTGAACCCAGCGACTGACTGTACTCCTGTCGACTGCAAAACTTCCATACACATCACATAGACGCTTGTGAATGTTCACAACAGTTTCCTTCTCTGCAACGAGAAATTTTATCACAATTCGCTGCTTATAACGCAAGTTGCTAACACGCTCCATTTCAACGGTTTAGGGCAGCCGTATTATTTGGCCGGTTGCAGTGCAATTTGGTGCACACAATTGGCACATGCCATATTTTAAGTGTGCAAAATTTCATGCTTCTATCTTCATTATTAGCTGAGAAAAACGATGTGGTGCATTACTTTCTGAACGCCCCTCGTACTTCAAATTTTGGTATTGGTGTGTTAGGGCTCTTTAGTCACATCGACGTTTGCCTTCTACCCTTGTTTTTGCCAGAGCCTGATGTAATTTTTATCCCGCCTTGATAAGGCACTGTTACAGCGCTTTGTTCTTCTGCAATGTTTTTAGGCCGTACGAGATAGATCAAAGTAATCAATCTTCTCGATTAGTTTAAATGTTGATATAGCGGTTAGTGCTTCCCTGTGACCTCCCAGTTTAGTTTTATTATTTTGGAATATGTTCTTGTATTCCTATCTCTTAATCAACAATAACAAATGTTCATTGCTCCCTAGCCTTATTTCTCAGTACAAAGGAATTAAAGAAAAGCCATATGTAGAACACCAAGTCAAAACTTGAACCAACGATGAGCAACGAAATTTTAAATTCCTTCTTTAAACTGCATCAAAAAGAAAAACAACTCCCCAGATTTCGACTGTCAATGTTTATTCGATCCTCATCCTTCTCTTCTTGGTTTTCTTCTGGTTTTTCTAACTCACAGATGTTAGACATTTAATTGTTACAGTTTACAGGAGGTACGTTGGATACAAGTTCATGCAAAACGATATCGTAGTTAATTACGAATCCTTAACCGTTTTTATGAGAACCGTTCTGATGTGTTAGCTTGGCGAATAGGTGTTCACCTGTTCTTTAATGATACAAGTATTCCTGGCAATTGATTCTCTTCTGCTCTCTTAATTTAATATTTATTCACTGGCTCTAGAATTTTGGGGTTTTGTTCAAAGTTAACGGGGAATTCCCAAGACAGCTCCTTTACCCCTACAACGAAATTTCTTGAAGGGATTTTACAGGATAATGTTCCATATGAAGAGATTATTCTTCGAATCCTACTTAAACTTTGTTACCAACCTTACAATTGACGATGTCGTGAGAAATTCTAATCCACATATATAAATTAAAACGTAAATGTAAAGCCTAACAAATAAATTTAATAAAAGGAAAGAAGAATGGTAAAGAACAGTGCTGTCACAATGACTGTACTCGAAATCCCCCATGTTTTCTCCTGCGTCTGCAAATTGTAACGTTTCGCGTTGATAGTAAAGGCCTTCGGCAACATACACGCGTTTCCCCAACACAATAAAATGTGTACTCCAATTCTAAGAAAAACCTTGAGATACGCAAGATGACCTAGATTTAAAATTCCATTCATGTCTTTTTATACACTACGTTACCTAAAACGAAAGACAGATGGACTAAAGATAGAAAGAAGGGAGGGCTGAAAGCGGGGACGCAGGAAATACTACCACAGTCGCGCGATACACAATTACTACCATCACGCGTGTAAGGCCACAAGCACTAGTTTTTTTTTTTTCAAATCGACAGTGAAAAAAAAAACACTACTACTACAAGAATCAGGTTTAAAAACATGAAAAATGCTTATTAGGAAATATGAAATTCTACTGATTTACATCTAAGCTCCTGACTTTAGTATGACATAACAGTGGAAAAGGCAGGACAGGTGGCGGTTCTAAACAACGAAAAGGAATAAAGAACAAATATACGACTATCTTTGGAAAACACATATTTTGAACGCCGCCATGTAGCTCACTTTAACTTATATTATTGTACGGCCGGACTTGCTAACCAAGAATATGTTATGTGTTACGCCTTTAGTCTGTTAATAAAATAGTTATGGCCAAAATACAATAGTGGGGTGCCTGACAGCATGAAATCATTTCTGCTCATAAAATTTTTTAATAACGTGTTTGAAAAACATTACGTTACGGAAATAGCCTACCATGTTAACTCCTATTTGATTGGCGGGAATGAGATGTAAGACTAAACACGATTAGTTGGACTGCAAATGCTAGTTTAGTTGTTAGGGGAAACGTGAGAAGGGTAATATTTTTTGAAAAGTAGGTAAACATGGCATGATTGGTTAGAGCTACCAATATACTCAATTCAGGGCGTCTGTTCCGAGCCACATCTTGTAATAAACCTACTAAGAAACAGTGCGTTGAGCACCAGTGCATATTTTTTATAAATAAAAGCCTGGGACAGAGGCAGATCGGAAGTTGTGCCCATTCATTGCCAGTCAACGAAACTGTTTATTTTTCCATGAATTGTGGTAAGCTTGAAATATTTGATATCTTTTAATGAAAATTGAATGTAAATTGATAATTTATGTCTGTATATATGTGTGGTTCAGTAGCGAACATGAGGTAAACCCTCTATAGTGCTCCAGCCTGAACAGAAGGTGTCGGAGGAAAGTAAAACTACATGGAATTGCCAAGCAGTACACTGACACCTATATTATTGACTAGAAAGAAATAATGCTGGATTTGCAGAGGCGTAGTAATCATTAGGGAGGAATATACTGGTGTAAATTATTTCAGATGAAGCTGACAGTTGGCCTACCGCTCTGAACTCAGTGTTTGTTATGTATTGTGCTCAGTGTAGAAATAGAGTATAAATTAGTTCTGAAGTAGGAGGTACAACCTTCTTGTTTCAGGGACTGTGGTCCTAAAGCTATTGAGCAGTACCTGGTCAGAGCTTTGCTGAATCCAGAGGCGGACAGCATACTCCTTGGTCCATATAGCAAACAGTGAGGTGTCTCCAGAACACAGGGGAGCAATCGAGCAGAGGAGTCTTTTCCTGCCGCCATCACGAAAGTTAAGCCTATGTGGCCAGCGGAGCTCAACATTATGTATATACCCCCTTAAAACTGACATTGTATAAAAAAAATTAAGAGGGGAAATTAATTGTTTTAATGAACGGAACTGAGAACATCTCCAATACTAGTTCCAACAGAAATAAACACTTGAAGTCATGAAGACAAATAACAACATAGCTTGAAAAAAAACAACACCAGTATTACCTCATATTACTACTACACAACTGACACACATAGGATAAGATTAATAAAAATATGTCACTACCAGATTCATATTGATAAATTCTGTACATATAACTTGTAATTAAAATTGATTGTGATTCCTGGTTCACTTTGTATTTGAATCAGGACACATATATATTAATGAAAAGTACTTAATACATATTGATATTTGAAAATTTACCAGTGACTCGTTTAAGATAGTCCTTATAGAGTGTTTCATGTGTGTGAGTGTCACAGTGTTGTCAAGTGTGGTGGAATAAATTAAATTGTTTATCTGTCTGTTGTTGTTGTGACTTACACTTCATCATATACATACCCTAGACATATAACGTAGTCATCACAATATTCCAGAATAATTCTGACTGAGGTATACATATGTGGCAGCAAGTAAGGTTATCTGTAAAACACTACACCTATTAGATACAGACACCTTCACAGCTGATCTCAGTCAGTACACTAAGTCCCCTATAAATATTTATATCATCCCACTTTACCACATATATTGGGGTCCGGTCCGGGATTTTGAATCTTTCCCTATTACAAATATTGGGGGTAATTCACTTCAGGGAATATAAGAATTTAAAGGTATCCTTGGGTGGAATTAAATAAGGTTGAGCTCACGGTGCCTGTGTTGTCCATTAAATAAATAATTATAGAGATTAATTGTTTAGTTAGATATTATTTACAATTACCTGTTAGACAATGGCGGACCTGGCCAAATTTCGATCTGCTGCGGTTCAGACTGCAAAAGAGTTAGGAATAGATGGGCAAGTTATGGTTGCCTATGTCACTACGGAATGTGACAAATTTATTGAACGCGAAGAAAGAAGATTAGAAAAAGAGGCCGAAAGAAAGTTAGAGGCTGAAAAGGAAACTAAGAGGTTGCAGATTGAGGCTGAGGCTAAGAAATTGGAGCAGAAAGAGAAGACAAAAGATTAGCTGCAGAAAGGGAAGCCGAGGAAAGACTGCAGAAAGGGAAGACAAGCGATTAGCTGCAGAAAGGGAAGCAGAAGATAAAAGATTACAAAGGGAACATGAGTTACGACTAAGGGAGTTTGAGTTTCAAGGCCATGCTCCTGAAAATGGTGCCAGTCCCTTTGCCTCTGATGCCACTGCTAGCCAGGGAGCCTCAACCTCAGCTATGAATTTTCATTTAGATCATTTTGTTGAGAAAGACGATGATATTGAGAGCTATATAAATAGGTATGAACTATTAGCTACCACGTATGGGTTAGAGAGAGAAAGGTGGAGCTTAAAGTTATCTCAGGGACTTCGTGGGGCAGCTTATGAAGTTTTTGCAAAAAATGAGCAGAGGTGATCAGGAAAATTATGACATGCTAAAGCAGGCTCTTTTGTTAAGGTATGAAAAGAATGCAGAATTTTATAGGAAAAAATTTAGGAATGCTAAACTACTGTCAGGTGAAAACTATCACCAGTTCTCTGCACGAATAGAGACATACTTGGAGAAATGGACTTCTCTGGGGAAAACCCAAGATCTTAAGGAAATGGTCCTTATAGAGCAATTAAGAGAGTCCATGGCTCCAGACCTGAGAAAGTTTCTCATGGAACAAGGTGCAGAGAGGCTGGGTGAGTTGCTAAATGTTGCTGAAAGGTATCAAGCAGCTCAAGCAGAGGTAAACAGGTAATAAAAAAGAAAACAGGTGGATAACTTTAGGGCACCACAGAACTTTAATAAATTTGATCCTAGGGATCAAAACAAAGGTAAGCACCAGTTTGATAGGCCACGGTATGAAAATAAAAATAAATTCCCACAATTCGATGAAAGGAAATATGATGAAAGAAAATCTTTCAACCAAGGAAAAAGGTGGTGTAAAAATTGTCAGATGGACAATCATGACACTGACCGTTGCAGAAGGAAACCTGTGTATATGGCAACCTTTCAGGTCAGGTCGACCTCAAGACAGGAGGAGGATATTATGTTAGATACCACTCCAGAAGAGATGAGGAAGGCACAGGCTGGGGATAAAACACTCAAGCCTTGTTTCAGAAAATTGTCAACTTGTCATACAACTCCAGGCAAGGGAGATTTTTACATGAAAAACAAGTTGATGTATAGGAAGACTGGAGCTAGATCCAAAGGTCAGGGACAGCTGGTACTTCCTACAAGATATAGGGCAGAATTAATAAGGAGACTACATGTGAAACCAGATGGGGACCATGAGAAGATAGGTACCATCATTCAAAAGGTGGCTCACAATTATTATTGGCCCAAAGCAAGATGGGACATTGAGAACTTTGTAGAAAGGTGTAGCATAGCACATGAGGGAACACCCACAAGTGGGAACATGGATCAGGACCTGGACACGCCACGGGGCAAAATTAGGCCTGATAATAAAAAGAAAAATAGATTTGATAAAGTGGACCAAATGGAATGGGAAGCCCCTTTTCACGGACAAGCTTCACTAAACTGTTTTACAATGGCCACTATGCGGAGAGTGCAAAAAGATGTCTTACCCCAGGATAAGCCGAAAATCCCTCAATCGGACTTAAACAAACTGGAGGAAGAGGATGTAGAGAGGAAATCTCTCATCAAGAATTTTAAGTGGGGAGAAAGCCCCAAAAGAAAAAATTGGTAGCGGTCGTTTTGTGAATGATAATTCTGGGAGGAAAAATCATCACTATAAAGCTTCGAGTGGAAGAGACCATACCGGTGCATGGACAAATAGGTCCACAAAATTAAAGGTCCATATGTAGCTTTGTTAAGAACGTGGACTGATGAAAAGGCAGAGGAAAACATTACATCTTCATACCAATATGTGAATGAGCTGACCACTCGGTTCAAAAACTGGCTGGAAACTTGCCAATGAAAATTTGAAACAAGCCAGGAAGAAAACATGCTGCCTATTATAACAGGAAGGCGAAAGACAGAAATTTGGCTGTGGGAGAGAAAGTACTGCTTCTTTTGCCCGGGAGTCAGAATAAGTTACAAATTGGATGGCAGGGTCCATATACAGTTCTAGAGAAGGTGTCTAGAACAAATTATAAGATAGATAAGAAGGGGAAAGAAAAAATCTATCATGTGAATCTCCTGAAGAAATATTTGGAAAGAGAACATCAGGAAGAGACACACTTGTTGACCTTGTCCATCGCCATGGAGATGAAAAAGGAACCACTTTCATCATTTGAATATCCATTACACCCCTGTGAGACAGCAGCACAGGTGAAAATCAGTACACATTTAACGAAAACTCAGAAAGAGAGAGTGCAACAGGTTCTAAATAATCATGCAGAGGTGTTAACAGACCGACCAGGGCATACAAACCTATTGGAATATGATATGAAACTGATAGACTCCACACCTGTCTGTATGAAACCATATTCGATTCCGTTTGCTAAGGAGAAAGCTTTGAAGGAAGAGATAGACTATCTGTTGAAGGAAGGAATTATTTCGCACAGTGAGTCTTCGTATAGTTCCGGTGTTGTACTCTTAAGGAAGCCCTCTGGAGAACATAGACTCTGTATAGATTACAGGAGACTGAATGCTATTACAGAAGGACAGGTGGATCCATTGCCGGATACAAATCAGCTGTTTGCCAGACTAAATAAAGCTAAATATTTCTCAAAAGTGGATCTGAGTAAAGGATACTATCAGATTCCAGTAAAGCCTGAGGTTAGACCATACCTAGCTTTTAGTACCTCAGAAGGACACTATGAGTTTAATAGATTGCCATTTGGATTGAAGAATGCGCCTAGTGTCTTCTCTAGAATGATGAGAAAATTATTGGATCCTCTGAATAATCCCTGTATAACAAATTTTATGGATGATATCCTTATAGCAACAGAAACATTTGAGGAACACATTGACTCTCTGAACATGCTGTTTGATCGACTTAGGGAGGCAAATTTAACAGCCCGACCAACCAAATGTTGCGTTGGATGTAAAGAATTGGAATTTTTGGGACACACAGTTTATCAGGGAAACATGACCCCTGACCCAAAGAATTTAGAGAAACTACAGAAAGCCCCGAGACCACAAACCAAGAAGGACGTGAGATCCTTTGTCTCATTATGTGGTTTCTACCAGAAGTATATCAAAAACTTTAATTCCATATGTGCACCGTTAACTGAATTGACACGTAAAGGACATCCAGATCGCATTACATGGACACCACAATGTGAAATGACTTACCAAGAATTGAAGGAAAAGCTCACAAGTAAACCCATTTTGAAATTACCTGACTTAAGTCAAGAATTCATAGTAAGGACGGATGCAAGTAATATTGGGTTAGGTGCAACTCTACTACAGAAATCAGATGCATTGGATGGGGAATTAAGCCCAGTGGCATATGCTAGCAGAAAGTTGAATAAAGCTGAAATCAACTACTCAACTAGCGAAAAAGAATGTCTTGCAGTAATATGGGCAATAAAGAAATTCAATATTTATCTATATGGGAAGGCATTTAAGTTGCAAACAGATCACAAACCTTTATCGTTTTTAGCACAGGCTAAGCATGAGAACTCTAGATTACTCCGATGGTCTTTGCTTCTGGCTCCATATAATTTTAGCATTGAGTATATATCTGGAAAAACAAATTTGGGAGCGGATTTTTTAAGCCGCCATCCGTGTGATGAGAATCACCGTAAACCCCAGAAATAATAATAAATTTCTCTATGTGTATATAGAATATAGGACTGACATATAATGTCTGTTTTAAGAGGGGAGGTGTCGTGAAATATTCTAATCCACATATATAAATTATTAGGTAAATATAAAGCCTAACAAATACATATAATAAATAAAGGAAGAAGAATGGTAAAGAACAGTGCTGTCACAATGAATGTACTCGAAATCCCCCTTGTTTTCTACTTCGTCTGCCAATTATAACGTTTCGCGTTGATAGTAAAAGCCTTCTGCAGCATGCACGCGTTTCCAGGACACAATAAAAAGTGTACTCCATTTCTAAGGAAAACCTTGAGATACGCAAGATGACCTAGATTTAAAATTCCATTCATGTCTTTTTATACACTACGTTACCTAAAACGAAAGACAGATGGACTAAAGATAGAAAGAAGGGAGGGCTGAAAGCGGGGGACGCAGGAAATACTACCACAGTCGCGCGATACACAATTACTACCATCACGCGTGTAAGGCCACAAGCACTAGTTTTTTTTTTCAAATCGACAGTGAAAAAAAAAACACTACTACTACAAGAATCAGGTTTAAAAAACATGAAAAATGCTTATTAGGAAATATGAAATTCTACTGATTTACATCTAAGCTCCTGACTTTAGTATGACATAACAGTGGAAAAGGCAGGACAGGTGGCGGTTCTAAACAACGAAAAGGAATAAAGAACAAATATACGACTATCTTTGGAAAACACATATTTTGAACGCCGCCATGTAGCTCACTTTAACTTATATATTATTGTACGGCCGGACTTGCTAACAAAGAATATGTTATGTGTTACGCCTTTAGTCTGTTAATAAAATAGTTATGGCCAAAATACAATAGTGGGAGTGCCTGACAGCATGAAATCATTTCTGCTCATAAAATTTTTTTATAACGTGTTTGAAAAACATTACGTTACGGAAATAGCCTACCATGTTAACTCCTATTTGATTGGCGGGAATGAGATGTAAGACTAAACACGATTAGTTGGACTGCAAATACTAGTTTAGTTGTTAGGGGAAACGTGAGAAGGGTAATATTTTTTGAAAAGTAGGTAAACATGGCATGATTAGTTAGAGCTACCAATATACTCAATTCAGGGCGTCTGTTCCGAGCCACATCTTGTAATAAACCTACTAAGAAACAGTGCGTTGAGCACCAGTGCATATTTTTTATAAATAAAAGCCTGGGACAGAGGCAGATCGGAAGTTGTGCCCATTCATTGCCAGTCAACGAAACTGTTTATTTTTTTCCATGAATTGTGGTAAGCTTGAAATATTTGATATCTTTTAATGAAAATTGAATGTAAATTGATAATTTATGTCTGTATATATGTGTGGTTCAGTAGCGAACATGAGGTAAAACCTCTATAGTGCTCCAGCCTGAACAGAAGGTGTCGGAGGAAAGTAAAACTACATGGAATTGCCAAGCAGTACACTGACACCTATATTATTGACTAGAAAGAAATAATGCTGGAATTGCAGAGGCGTAGTAATCATTAGGGAGGAATATACTGGTGTAAATTATTTCAGATGAAGCTGACAGTTGGCCTACCGCTCTGAACTCAGTGTTTGTTATGTATTGTGCTCAGTGTAGAAATAGAGTATAAATTAGTTCTGAAGTAGGAGGTACAACCTTCTTGTTTCAGGGACTGTGGTCCTAAAGCTATTGAGCAGTACCTGGTCAGAGCTTTGCTGAATCCAGAGGCGGACAGCATACTCCTTGGTCCATATAGCAAACAGTGAGGTGTCTCCAGAACACAGGGGAGCAATCGAGCAGAGGAGTCTTTTCCTGCCGCCATCACGAAAGTTAAGCCTATGTGGCCAGCGGAGCTCAACATTATGTATACCCCTTAAACTGACATTGTATTAAAATAAGAGGGGAAATTAATTGTTTTAATGAACGGAACTGAGAACATCTCCAATACTAGTTCCAACAGAAATAAACACTTGAAGTCATGAAGACAAATAACAACATAGCTTGAAAAAAACAACACCAGTATTACCTCATATTACTACTACACAACTGACACACATAGGATAAGATTAATAAAATATGTCACTGCAAGATTCATATTGATAAATTCTGTACATATAACTTGTAATTAAAATTGATTGTGAATTCCTGGTTCACTTTGTATTTGAATCAGGAATCATATATATTAATGAAAAGTACTTAATACATATTGATATTTGAACATTTACCAGTGACTCGTTTAAGATAGTCTTATAGAATGTTTCATGTGTGTGAGTGTCACAGTGTTGTCAAGTGTGGTGGAATAAATTAAATTGTTGATCTGTCGGTTGTTGTTGTGACTTACACTTCATCATATACATACCCTAGACATATAACGTAGTCATCACAATATTCCAGAATAATTCTGACTGAGGTATAAATATGTGGCAGCAAGTAAGGTTATCTGTAAAACACTACACCTATTAGATACAGATACCTTCACCGCTGATCTCAGTCAGTACACTAAGTCCCCTATAGATATTTATAACATCCCACTTTACCACAGACGAAAGGGGCATCTTCCTTTATTTTCCTCAAGTTATCGTAAAACCTGTGCGTTTACTAAATTGACCTTTCTTGTAGCCAGCACTTCCAAAGCGAAAAGCAAACAGTGGGCGAAGATATCAATCCGATATTAGACTCCACACGGATTCATGGTTTTCGCATAGTTGAAGTGTAATTGACTCTGTTAGGAGAATTACAAGGTAACAAATCTAAGCCCATCTTGTTCCTTCATGCCTGCTTCTCAAAAACTAACTGCTCGAATCCATTTACGTCACTGTCTCCATGACGTAGTACCGCTACTATTATCTCTTGGCGTGTAGCGCCGAGCGTATCTTCTCTGACAGTCTAATTAATCTCTTTTTCTTTTTAATTTACGTCATGTTACCACAGTATGTCACTACTCCTGTGACACTACTTGAATAACTAGCTGTCTCAACCCCTCAACCCCATCTCAGTTTTACATTTCTCGTATGTACTGTTTTCAGCCTAAAGCCTGGTAGTCGGGATTGATTATTACTTCTTTCATCTTATTATATTTCTTTTTCGCTCCATTTGGATCACGAAGTCACAACTGTAGCTAGGTTCCATTGCATGAGTCATTCATCAAAGAATTCACGTGCTCTTACAACTGTTCTTTTTGTGGCAATCTGTTTTATTTAATGATACTGCCAGTCTGATATTAGCCACCTTTTACGACATGCCTGAAGAAGCGAACATGTAGTTCTTCCTTTGTCTCCCCAGAGACTACCAGTAACTTTGATGGGGCCTTGTTTTGTTCTGTTTAATGTTTATGTTTATCTTTTCTCTTTCTTGCTTTTCATGTTCTATTCAACTATTGTTAAGATCTCAAGTTTCTTATTTGTTCTATTTAGCAATTGTCAAGATCTCAGGTTTCTTATCTGTTCTTGTCAGCTATTGTTAAGATCTCAAGTTTCTTATCTGTTCTAGCCAGCTATTATTAAGATCTCAAGTTTCTTATCTGTTATAGTCAGCTATTGTTAAGATCTCAAGTTTCTTATCTGTTATAGTCAGCTATTGTTAAGATCTCAAGTTGCTTATCTGTTCTAGTCAGCTATTGTTAAGATCTCAAATTTCTTATCTGTTCGATTCAGCTATTATTAAGATCTCAAGTTTCGTATCTGTTCTAGCCAGCTATTATTAAGATCTCAAGTTTCTTATCTGTTCTAGCCAGCTATTGTTAAGATCTCAAGTTTCTTATCTGTTCTAGTCAGCTATTGTTAAGATCTCAAATTTCTTATCTGTTCGATTCAGCTATTATTAAGATCTCAAGTTTCTTATCTGTTTTATTCAGCTATTGTTAAAATCTCAAGTTTCTTATCTGTTCTAGTCAGCTATTATTAAGATCTCAAGTTTCTTAATCTCTTCTATTCAGCTATTGTTAAGAACTGAAATTTCTTACCTGTTCTATGAATAAGGAATATTTTATCACTGAAGATAAGATATGGAGCGGAAGAGTGGAAAAAATAGAAGAGAGGAATACTTTTTTAAAAGGTGGATGCTAAAATTTTGTCATGTATGGAGTTGTCGATTAGTGCACAACTGGCATTGTTTTATTGTTAACCAGACGTTTAATTTGTAGCTGTTTGCTAAGTTGGCCATAATTACGTCATCAGTTTTGTGCATGCCGACATGTGACTTTCATAGACGATATTTTTTCAGTTCACAACTTCCGACACATTGTGTGTCCTTTTCGAGTCTTTTCCCACCCCCAGATTATCCAGTTCGTTTCCTCTTAGTTTTTCTATTTTCTATCGTTTGTCCGTTGTCTAAAGTTATTCTTTTGTGTTCTGGTCTCAAAACGTGCTCACTTAATAACGGCGATGGGAGCCGCGCTGGTGTAATGGCTTCGGCGTTGTACTGGCGACCAGGTGTTCATGGTTCAAACCCGGGCGTCGGCGTTTGAAGAAATGTTTACGGCCGGAAATTTGACTGAATAGCCTGAACGGCTCCTGTGATAAACCCTCTGTGGATGGGAAGGAGCGAAGCTCCTGACCGGGTTGGAAGGAAAGTCCTCAGGTTCCCCAGCCTCGCAATGACATGTCATTGGGCCGAAGGGCTGAAAGCCCAAGTGCTGCTGGTTAAGGAAAAAAAAAAAAAAAAAAAATAACGGCGATCATTTTACTGTACAATACGACCTCGGACTTCGAAAATTTGCTTTTCGCGGATTCAACAATTCGGGGACGATCAGGGGCGGCGGGGGAAAACAAGGGTAGATACAAAAAAAAAAAAAACAACAAAAAAAACATAAGCTGTCTGTTTGAATGTAACCTGACAGCAGTATTCGCGAAGTATCTCTGCCCAAAAATCACGTGACCTATCCTGTGCAAGTAACAGTGAGTTTAGTGACAAACATGGCCTTTAGGGCGTGTTCTACTTCTAATAAAAGTGTTGTTGGATATTGCCTCGTTTACATCACACGTTTATAAATATCCTATTCCATTTCATTGTTGTCAGTGGCGTAGAAGTAATTATAAGAGACAGTCCCAACTAAGATGGTTTGGCCATGTCTACAGAATGGGAGAAGATCGGCTACCACGACAAGCATGGGAAACAAAGAGCCAGGGATCCAGACCCCCAGGACGACCCAGAGTCCGCTGGGAGGACAACATTAGACAATCTTTGAAGGACCGAGGACTAGAATAGAACCAGGCCAGGAGGAAGACAGCCGATAGGATAGTCTGGCGCTCTCTCTTCCAAACCTCTACACCTCACGGTAGAAGGGGAACGTCTAAGTAAGTAAGTAATTATAAGAGGCTCCTATTTTTGTTAACTTGCGTAGAATAGAAGGATTAAAGTGTTATGACAAAGTCACTAATGTGGAACTGATGACAAGAACCAGACAAGTGCCAGTGGAACAAGAGATGAGAAGAAGCTGGAGATGGATAGGACACACATTGAAGAAACCTGTTGATAGCATTACAAGGCAGTCCTTGCTTTGGAAATCCCAGGGCAAGAGAGTTAGATTAAGACCAAAGAACACACGGAGAAGAGAACTGGAGACAGGGCTTACTTACAGTACTTGGTGCCTGGGGCGGATCTTTTCTTTGGACCCCCCCCACCCCTTTTTTCAATAAATCACACAGAAAAATACACTATGCTTAAATGAGTAAGTAGATTTGTAAACAGTTTGGTATTGTCATCATAATAGTGACCGTTGACACCCCCCCCCCCCCCCCCAAACTGACTGACATCTGACCACCCCCCCCCAACTGACCCCCCCCCCCCCCCCCCCCCCCCCAGTCAGTGACTTTAGGCAGACTTTAAGGGAATGAAGAAGACATGGAAAGACCTTGACCTAAAGTCACGGGACAGGAAGACTTGGCATCAGTTTGTTGACGGCCTATGCTCCTTGGGGAGCAGGAAGGTGATAGTAATTTTGGAGCTGCGTGGGGCTAACTCCACGGTTATCTGCGCCACGCACTCATTGTTGTTAAAATATTTGGGAACATTGTTACGTAATCAAAAAGTGCCGCTACCAAGTACCCGTAAAGCTGTGAACGGATTGACAGCATCAAAGAACATTCAATACGTCTCAAGCGAGGGCGGCGATATCTATTTTATGTTGCTTCTGGGGACCCAAGTAACGTAACCCTACACATTAATACTTTATGAATCATTCTGTCGTTCGAATAAAGTTTAGCTGCGCCCAGGTAAATAATATCTCACGGGAAACTCAATTCGGGGAATCGCAAGGCAAGTCAAAGTAGTTGGTGTTAAATTATTCACCCAGAAAAGCTTAGTTTTTTTCCACCCTTTCTTTTGAAGTAAATCGCTTCAGTGAACACGGTCAAAGCCATAGTTTAACCCTTTAGATTCGCCTTCCTTGACAACAGTTCTGCATGTCTGGCTTTTGTTGTTATACTCGTGTGTATATAAAGACATATACATAGTGTTAATGTTGTTCATTGTATTTTTTTTTTTTTCAGTTCTAACATGCACGGCAATTAATTGTGGAGAGGTATGATGACGTTGTCAAATAAGGAAACAATGTAATCCAGTCTACTCACAGAAGAACTTCAGTGTCCACAGAGAAAACAAATATTTTCCACAGATGAAGATCGACCTCAAACTATGATATTTGCATTGAATGATGCTGCAAGCCAAACGCACAAAAAACATTTAACGTAGACAATGCCAAGAACATTGTCAGAAGAATGCCAGATTCTAAAAATCTTGTTACACCGCTAAGGATACAGGCCAGCAGTAAGTAAACGATCATTTTTAATCTATGAATGACAATTTTAGAACTATCCACGCGTCCATAGATTCGAGAGGAGACAACTCATCAGTTTCATCAGACATCTCCAGGAACAGAGCTGTACCGCTCTATCATCGAAAATGTCACAGTTTAAGATAGCTTCTCATGAAAGAACAACGCTGATTTTTTCAGGACCAGCATCTTTGTCCTCTCCAACATCATCGCTTAATCGAAGACACTCCGTGCAGTCCAGTTTCTCTGCAGTCTCCAACCCACCACCGTTGATCCCAGCTCCACAATCATTTCTTAAAAGACAGGCATCAGTATCTTCGTCAGCATCATCATTGTCGTCATCGAAGCTTGGCAATAAATTACCTCTACCTCCACCTATCCCGACAAATCAAGATTTTCCTTCAGATGCAGCGTTCCCTCCACCACCACCGCCAATCAGCGACAACAATGTCGCAGTGGAAACTTCCAGCGCTGGTTACTCAGAAAGACAATCGACTTCTGCTTTGGGATCAGAAAGTTACACACGCACAAACGTTTCATCACAGCCACTATACCATATTACATCTTCGTTCACACAACTTCCTGTTTCATTACCGCCTTTTCCTTTATCTTCTGACCCTCAACCTTTTAACCCATCTTCATTTCCTTCTTCTCACTTTAAATTCCCTTCTCCCCCGTCCACACCTCCTCCTCCGATAACCCCTCCTGAAACCACATCTTCTTACACGAATACATCTGTATCTTCAACAATGTCGTTATCGCCACAGCCTGACGAAGCTATACCCAGAAAGCACTCCAAGTCGCCGAGTGAGGTCATGGGATATTTAGACGAAGTCATCGGTGACTGCAATTTCTCCGCCAGCTCATACAGTGATGCAATAGATTACCCAGAATTTTCTCCTGCGTTTAATTTTTCTTCAACATCTGATGAGAAGGTGCCGGAACCATTTACTCCGGAATTATCATCGACAACAGAATCAACAGATGTGCCGAGAAACGTGGAGGAGAAAAGGTTTCTCCCAGAGAAGACTAGTTATAAATCGGAGCACAGCCCCGGAGTTGCTGTTTCACACAATGACGTCGTCACTACCAAAAGCTCAGAGGATATCGCTGTCATAAAAACAAGAATTTTTGTTCAAGAAGAAATGAGGAAAAGCTCAGATACTCAACGCTCCAGAAGAAAGAGCACTGAGGGCAACGATGATCACTTTGGAGTAGATATATCTAAACCTTCACTTACATCTAAAGATGAGCGTAAGAAATCGTTAAGCGTGACTCCCAGGAAGATATCAGTCTCAAAACTACAGCCAGATATAAAAACAGTTAGGCAGCAGATTAAACCGGGCACTGTGGGTGAGCTGACTAACTTATTCACGAAAATGAAGGAAGAGCATGTTGTCTATCCTTCAAGACGAGATTTTGACTTGAACATTCAAGAAATGGCGCAACAGCTTAAAACCCTTGAGAGAAACAATGACGAAAAGTCGTCGATAACTGATAGTAGAGGTTCGAGTTATTTAAGCCATGAAGAGTTATCATCCCGTCTTCATTGTTCAGAACTGGATAAAATTAATTCCAAAATTAATCAGCCTCAATCATCCGGTTCTCTGCAACAATCGCGGATCCAGTCCAACTCTAGCCTGGACGTCTATTCTGTTCAACCGGACCCCAGAATCACACCTGGTTTGGATTTTCTGTCAGCGAGTCGGGAGATTTTCAAGCATGTCGTGAGCAGCAGAAGCAGCAATCGAACAAACTCTACCAAAGACGTCAGCAACTTAATCAAAGAGCCAGACTTAAATGTTGATAAATCTTCAGCGCACACATCCCACGAGATTTATGAGTCAGAGCACACATGTGACTTAGACAGAACAGCATATGTCAACATGGCAGATGGGTGTTATTTAAACATGAATGATCTGGAAGGGCATGGCTCACAGATACATTACAATGCAAACGATGGTGAATCCACTTCGAGGGCAATGTATGTAGCAGATGGTTACACATCGGCATCTAAATTAGAAGCAACAGCGAACGTTCCAAAAAACTATGGAGCACACAACACACACTTGGGTCATATTTTAACAGATACAAATGACAACGGCGAAGTTTGGCGAATAACAGGTAGTCAGAAATCAAAGATCTGTTCTACCAGTAGCCCTATAAGCCCACGCCCCCAGTCACCAGCGATTAGTGACGCGGAACCACTCCGAACTCTTACTAATTCGAACAACAAAGGCAGCTCTATAAATATTAATAAAGACCAGCTTTCGCTGCGCGTCAACAAATACGACACATCCAGCGACACGGCGGTCGGCGGACAAACTGGTTCTAATAACGAAATCCTAACAAATCAGGTCTCAGTTTGCTCTCAACTCGACTCAGGTACACAAGCAGCTAGTAAGTTACAGGGAGACAGCTACTTCAACGAGTCACCAACCAGTTCTTCCAAGCTCGAGAACCTGATGGTTACTACTACCACCTTAGACTCAACATCAGACGATGTCACCACCATGACTGATGATGGAACGAACGCCAATCCCTCGCAGACGTCAGACACTACTTGTTCTGAAGAAAAGAATGCTGCGCAACAGGATGTAACAGAAGGTAACGTTCCAGATTCTTCGGATATTGGTTCAGGAATTTCTGTAATTTTTGATAAGGGACAAATAACTAGCAACAGCAGTAAAAACAGCGTTTACAGTAGCACTAATGAAAATTGTGATTTCACTGTAGAGGAGATTAAGCATGAACGACACGAAGTAGTGGACAACACAAAGAGACTGGGTTCATCCACTACGGACTTTGCAAATGCAAGATGGCAAACAGCAGACGATTTACACACACAAACAGAGAAAGAATTGGAAGCAGTCCTGTATGTCCATCCACGTCGTAGTTCTCAAAAGACAGAAGTAGCTGGATCCGTGGATGAGACAGAGGAGGGACAAGATGATGTGATTTTGAGAAACATTAGTTATACAGAGGAAATAAGTGGCGGCTCGCTTTATCCAGAAGTTGCAGCAATCACCGATTTGTCCCCGACCGGGGAGACACTGGACGCGGGCCGACTTAACAGAAACGGCTCAAAAGTGAAACAGTCTGACGAATTTATGTCTATTCTTGAGGACATCAAAATTGAGACGAATATCACATCCAGTTTTCTGAGATCTTCTAGACGTAGTGGTAACTATTCCGCTGAGAAGCCGCAGGAAAGCAAGCAAGTAGAAAGCTATTCCGAAGATGACTATGTACACACAAAAGATGCACAAGATTTTGAACATATGAACAAAGACAGGTATCGTCTCTCTAAAGGAATTTATACTGAGGATGCCATAGCAGCTGAAAGCCTTCATCGGTCGTTTCTCGAACTGAACACTGAGAAAAAGGAGAAAGAAGGCCTTACCTTTATGCGCAGTGTATCTGAATCTACAGAAATGTCAACATCAGGACTTCACCTTTCTGCACCAGAACAGGGAGATCTTAACGACGAAATTAAGAAGCAGCATAACGCTTTATCACGAGAATTAAGTGAAACTAGTGAACACGAGAATTCTTTCACAGCTGATCATGACAAAAACAGAAGTACTAGAAGTAGTGTCAGTAGTACATGGAGCAACCAAAACGAAGCCCGCTCCATCGCGACCAAAGAGACGCTGTTCAACAGCGAATTCTTCAGCGGATCTCAGAGCATGACTGATACAACCAATCACATTTCTTCTAACCAGGATTCATTGAACACTACAACTGAAAGTTCACTGTATATTCCTAGTTCGGAATACGAAAAGAAATCCCAGGTTGAATTTTTAAAGAATACCCTTAGTTCAAACGAACATTTTCACGTAGAGAATATTTGCGACACAAACAACTTCAATAACAGCGGTCACAACGACAAGACTGAGATGCACGACGAGACCCATGGAACTTCATCTAATCATGAAAATTTCACCAAGCTTGAGAATATTCATGGAACTTCATCTTATCATGAAAATGTCACCAAGCCTGAGAATATTCATGGAACTAAGAACCTACTATCTGAGTCTGATTGGATGGTACCTACTGAAAGCTCTCGATCAGTTCTCTGGTCAGAATACGAAGAGAGGTCACATATCGAATTTAATGCTTCCGTAAATAAAGTTGAACAAGGGCCAGATTTTGACCTGGAGGACAGAAGAAGTTCTCTAAATAGTGTGAGTACTATTCAAATCAATGAAAGTCCACAAGGCAAGACTACAAATGCTTCCGCCAGCAGTGACATTTTTAACAAGTCTACAGGCATTATTAAGACAGCACATCAAAGCTTTCCAAGTCAGGAATCTTTGATTCTGGCCAGTACAGTTTCTCGAGCGATCCCTTGGGAGGAGTATGAAGACAAATTACGAACACCTGATACAAAAAATGACACAGCATCTGCTGAGGTCGATAAGGTAATAGATAATCGGAACGTTGACTCTGAAGAAACAACAAGCTTCCGAAACAATGTGACAATTGAAAGTAGCTCTGGAGAGGGAATTAACTGTGACAAGAATATAGGAACCCCTTATAAAAGTGAATCCTTCATATCTGAAACAGTCGCAGAAACAGCAAAGGAAAACCGATCAAGGCACAATTCATTAATTGTGGCATCTGAAATTTCTCGATCAATTCCTTGGTCGGAGTATGAAGAGACGTCACAGATTGTATTTAAGGATAATTCAGGTTCAAGTAAACATGCGGAATTACAGACAGTTCAGAGCTTTGAGCAAGATGACACGACCACTTCTCGCAGTAGTGTGAACAGCGTATACAACAGTGGAAATAAAAGCCACTTGAATGAGAGCAACAAATCTTCGTTCAACAGAGAATTCGTCAAATCTGAAAACACAACTGAAACAGCAAAGCAGAGCATTTCTAGACAGAATTCATTGATTGTGGCCACTGATAAGTCTCCATCAGTTCCCTGGTCGGAATATGAAGAGAGGTCACAAATTGAATTTCAGGATAATTCCATATCAAATGAACATACGCATTTACAGAAAGCTTTTGAGCTGAACGACACAAGCAGTTCTCGAAACAGTTTTAGCAGTGTACATACTAGTACACACAAGAACCCCGAGGCTAAAGCAACCGCATTCAACAGTGAATTCTACAACACATTAGAGAATAATGACATTGGAACGAAAGGCCGGGCACAAAACAATCATCCAGACACAACAACTGAAAGTTCTGGACCAGTTCTATGGTCGACTTACGAAGAGCGTGCAAAAACTGACTTAAATAACAGAGATGACCCAGAAGACGGTAACTCCTCTGACAGCGAGAAGAAAAGGCACAGAGAGAACAGTACAGAAAATATGACAAAATATTCCGTGGATTCTTGTCTAAACAGCTTTGCTGGACCCAACCAATTAGATTATAATCATGAAGGTAGCAACACAGAATTCATATCTGTAAAACAAACAAACAAAACTAGTATTACAACGTCACAGACAGCACAAACAGCTTCTGCAGTTTCAGACGCAGAAGAGGAGTCAACAAAACAAAATGAAGACGCCAGTCACTTGTTTGTGAAAGATAAATTTCAAGCTTTGAGAAACGTCTTTGAAAGCCGGGAACTTGATAATCATTCTAAACCTACAGCCAGTTTTCATGCGAAACGAAACAGTTTTAAGTTCGGTACAAACCCCTCCTCACCCCTTCGTGCAGCTAGTGGGTCGACAAAAGAGAAAAACGTGGAGATGAGCATTCAAGCTGGTAGAAATGTTACGAGCCAACTTGAAACCGGAGAGCGTTTGTCACGTGACGCTGATCAGAGAGGTGTGGACCTACCTCTGTCGTGTAACAGAAATGCTGAAATAGATACACCAGAGGACAGGGACGGTGAAGGGACGGACACCTCGAACGAGTCAACCAGTGGGAGCGATGTTGACACACGCACGAGGAACAAGAAGAGTAAACAGACGAACCTTTCCTATGATTTACAAACTGGGGAGTTAGTGCGAGGTTCACTTACTCAAACTAGCAGCGTCACAAGCACTTCGCTGAATACCAGTGAACTTAAAACCACGGTTTCAGACATTAGAAGCCAACCTGGCAATTCATCAGTTGAAACTGAAGGATTTGTGAAACCAGAAACAGCAAGCTGGATTTCCGAAACAGTTTCAAATAAAATTGTTCTCAGTAATGATTTGGATAATATTGTGAACACATCTAGTGATTCTTATATTTCGTCTCCCTCGGGGACAGAGGACATTTTGAGACAGACCAGCAGTGTCGTATCACCAGAAGGTAGTTTTAAGATTACGTCATCGGGAAAAACCTTACAAGAAGCTGGAACAAACAGTGTCTTCGAACCAACAAGTGACAAGTCGATCTCAGGTGGCAGTGAAACTTCTTCGGTTCATGTCAAGAAAGTTTCTATAAGACAGACCAGCAGTGTGAATTCCAACAGCGTGAAGAGTGTGTCTTCATCTCGGTCTAGTTTTGAAATCGAAGACATTAATTCCTCCCCTGAACAGGGAAATATACCTGATTCTCTTGACAAGGATTACGCTTTCACCGGCACAAAGGCAGATGATAACAAGCAGACGATCAATGAAGGCTCGGGTTTTGGAGTGAGAAGACAGTCATCAACAGAATCTGACAAGCAAACAGAACTTATTGATTCGTTTTTGAAATCTGGTATTGGATCCAACGTTCCAAAAAATGACAGCGCTATTCTGAGCAGGAAAGAAAACTTTTGGAGGCCTACTAGCCAAGCCAACGCAGACAAGAGCAGTGTCAGAGGTCACTCACTGCAGGAATCGATCAATCGCATTGAAAAAAACGATACTCACAGTCATAATCAAAATGAGACTTTTTCTTTTGACAGCGACAGTTTATCAAGGAAAATAAAAACAGACTACCCTGGAGAGGCAAAGATTGACCACTCAGAGCCTAACTTCTTGAGATCAGTCAGCAGTGAAAATAAAAACAACGAAAATATGACGGCTATTGTAGGAGAAGTGTCGTCTTTCAGCATCCTCAAAAAGATAACGTCACACGAAGAATCATTCGGAATACAATCGGAGAATGCTCCCACTTCTGAATCTCCCAGAGACAACGCACAAACACGCCATGACCAAACTGGGTCAGACATCTATCTTATCCAAGACGAGAAAGGAGATTACTACGCACTGCAGGAAGTTGACGATTCACAGACAAGGACAAATGTGGACAAAAACAATGTTAATTTGCACGTCGTGGAAACATCTAAAACCGATGGACATTATATGACTCTAAACGGGCATGTCTCACACGACACGGCCCTACCCAACAATGGCTATTACCCGAGCGAGGGCGCGAGAACAGATATTTATGTGGATAGTTCAGCTGTAGACGATGATAAGGCTAGAGAGGTTATCTCCGCGTATTTAGACTCGCAAGACTTGAGCAGACAACGACAGTCAAATAACTCCACTGACAGCGTATATACATTCCAGGAGTCCTCGACAGCCAAAAAACATCATTATTCACAGAGGAATTCTAGTGACGAAAGGGGTCGGTGGGATTCTAGCACGGCGAACGATAGCACGGGGAAACTGTTTACCGTCACAAACTCTGGTGTTGCTAACTCCCCGACGTTCGTATCGTCTCCAGACCATGGCACTGTGGTAGTACACCAACAAGGTTACAGCGGCGTGACCAACGACGTACATTTTCAGTCTGATGATTATATAAACTCCATGAGTTATAAAACTTCTTCCACGCATCAGCGCGGTGGCCTGCTGAAAAATTCCACCGTGTATGACAGCATAGATAACTCGCAGGCTCTGAATAAATCCAGATTTGAAGATTTTACAGTTGACAACGATGATCGAGACAGCTACACTAGTTCTCTTAGAGTGACAAATCTGCATACACCACAGGGGCGCCGTCCGCAATCTGCTGTTGTCGATACAGCCTACGACACCCACAGGTCCGGTGAATATTCGAGAAGCCCGACTACCACTATTCGACCTATTGCTGACAACGTTAACCAAATCCTGCATCATTCTGTTGTAAATCCATTCCAGGCAACGCCACTCACCATTACTACAACCACGCAAGCGGTGGTAGGTGAGCAGGTTGGCATGCACATAGATTACCCACACAATGGAGTAGCTGACAACTTCAGCTCATCATCTGATGACGAAAGCAACCAAAAACGCTACATCGTTAAAAACCTGCCCCAGAAAAGCTCCCTGAAGAAGATCTCGAAGCACAACAGTAGCAGCTTTAGTGATAGCAGCTCAGACATTGTATTCACGAAAGGAGAAACTTTTGCAGACGTAAACCATGGCGTGAAGACCAGGGACATTAATCCTCAGCACTTTGACGCAGACAACAAATATGTCAGGACTGCCAGCAGAAATGACAGCTTCTCACCCAGGTCTGCTGTGGAGGGGCCTGTGTACAGAGTGTATCAATCCCCAAGATCAGCGTCGCCCAGTGATGACCACAGCTTCTACAGTCAAGACGTACAAAAGAAGACTTTCAGTTTGTCAAAAGAAAAGGAAGGTAATAATTTGTACAGAGTTCGTAATTTGTCAACAAGCGTTCCCGACGGGCTTCACTACATAGAGGATCAAAGGGGAAGGTCAGGAACCAGAAGTCCCAGCTACAGTGACACGAAGACGTCTTACAAAATTCTTCGACAACAGCATCACAGCCCTGAGAGATTTTTCAAAAACCCTACTCTTTCTTTGAGAAAAGAAGATAACGACAGCAACGATAACAATTCAGATGAAGATACAGACAATAAGCGATTTCGAACGGTGACTAAAGTCTATCTAAATGAAAACCACCCGACCCCAGAAAAACGTTACAAAGTCTCATCTCTTCAGAGCCAGGATTCCTACCAGAATAAACAAGAACAAGTCGCTCAGACAGACAACAGAATTTATGAAGTTGTCAATGTTAAATCATCTGAAAATTCTCCTGATGGATTGACAGGATTTTCCGATGAGACTGATTCCGGATACCAGGAGCAGCAGCAAAGATACAAAATAATCGGAACATCTGACAGCTCTAAAGAGAGACACGAAGTTAACGCTCATTCAAGTCCTAATCTTGACAGAAAGCATATGAAATCGTATGAAGAAGCGACTGTTATCAGAACGGAATCAGTTCAGCCATCACGACTAAGTAACGTGCCTCCTTCTACAAGAACTCACAAGACTGAGATACAACTGGAGCTTGCCAGCAACAAGATCAAAGGAAAAAATAGTTCTGAAGAAGTGGACTCGCGGTATATGATCAAACGGGTCAAATCTGCCGATGATCTTCTTAGAGATACAAGAACAACTATTAATGTCCAAAATCTGAGTAGCGACGAGAGTAAGATGTGGAGAACTGGTAGATCCAGAAGCACTGACAAATACAGAAACCGTTCAAGCAGCGATGAGGATGACAGATTCCAGCAAGCGGGTGTGTATGATTCTTCGCCAAGATTTGTTAAAACTCTGAAACAGAAAGACGGTAACAAACTGTATGTGGTCAACAGCACGGTCGGCGAATCCCGGGAAGACGGTGGTCCTATAATTCACCCGCCTGGCTGGTACAAGTCCACCATTGATATCAATCAGAACAGCCCTGAAAAAGTCCAGCCAAATGATCAGTACGTCAGAGATATGCTTAACGAGCACAGATCCGACTCTCACTACAACAGAGCTGAGAAGACGGTGTATTTCGTAAGGGAGACAACACCACAAACAAATGTCGGCAAAGTTTTACAAAGAACTCATTCGACAGAGTTCGTATACCCAGACTCGGGCCAGGGCACGGAGATCGCGAGCTCCGATGGCGAAAACGAGATACGGCAAAAGTTTGAACGCGTTGAACGAATCTACGAGGTTAGGTCAGAACCTAAACTCCCGGAACATTTCCAATCCATGGAAGATCTCAGCAACGACCTAAGAGTTCTCCGAGGTAACATTCTCATTAAAAACCGCCTGAACGACACGGATCATGGTGAGGACGACTTCGATGAGAATGTTAACCTGTTTGACAACAGCTTCCACTTGGGTAAAGACAACCCGCTATTTTCCAGCGACCAAGATATATTGGCTAGTCTGCGAAAAGAAGAACAAGAAGAACTTTCCAAACATGTCCATCAAGATATCACTTTCGAAACTGTGGATAAAATAGCTCACGAGTACAAGGGAGAAAGACATGGTGAGTACACATGTTATTCCTTCCTTCATATTTTGTTTCTTCTTAAATTTCGTTTTACATTTCAGAGATTTCCGGTCCTATTTTTTAAATGATAATCTCGTCTGTTCCTTACTTCGCCTATTTGTTTACTTTGTTGTCTGGATTTCTCTTATTCGCTTTCACACTCTTTCATTTCTTGCCTTTTTTCTCAAGTCAAACGCTTAATAGAATTTCAGAATAGTCATTTATGGTGTTTTTATTATCTGTTCTTATTTCTTACACACGGATTTGCGCATTTTTATTTTTTTATTATAAAGTATTCCGTTCAACCCTTGATGGGTTATAATTAGGACATATTGTGTAGCCTACTAATTCAAGAAATTAAAGTCAGATTTACAATACCCAAATATAGTACCTTCTTCCCCCCTCCACTCAGTCCAAATAGAGTAAATCAAAACCAAATTTGTATGAATGCTTGGGTGAGGCTGTTCTTTAACACTATTTTAATCGTAATTGTGTACGTGTAGACCTAATTGTTGTGAACGCGTATACCTAATAGTTGTGTAGGCCTACATGTAGACCTAATAGTTGTGTACATGTAGACCTAATAGTTGTGTACCTGTACACCTAATAGTTGTGTACATGTAGACCTAATAGTTGTGTACATGTAGACCTAATAGTTGTATAGTGTAGACTTAATAGTTGTGTACTTGTAGACCTAATAGTTGTGTACGTGTAGACCTAATAGTTGTGTACGTGTAGACCTAATAGTTATGTACATGAAGACCTAATAGTTGTGTACATGTAGACCTAATAGTTATGTACATGTAGACCTAATAGTTGTGTACGTGTAGACCTAATAGTTGTGTACGTGTAGATCTAATAGTTATGTACATGTAGACCTAATAGTTGTGTACATGTAGACCTAATAGTTGTGTACGTGTAGACCTAATAGTTGTGTACATGTAGACCTAATAGTTGTATACGTGTAGACTTAATAGTTGTGTACTTGTAGACCTAATAGTTGTGTACGTGTAGACCTAATAGTTGTGTACGTGTAGACCTAATGTTATGTACATGAAGACCTAATAGTTGTGTACATGTAGACCTAATAGTTATGTACATGTAGACCTAATAGTTGTGTACGTGTAGACCTAATAGTTGTGTACGTGTAGATCTAATAGTTATGTACATGTAGACCTAATAGTTGTGTACATGTAAACCTAATAGTTGTGTACGTGTAGACCTAATAGTTTTATACGTGTAGACCTAATGTTGTACTGGTGCATATTTACTACTTCTACCAGTACCATGCCAGCAGGCATAGGCGATAATGTTGCCTCTGTCCCCGGTCCATTTTATCAGTTCTGTTATTGACTTAAGAAGACCTGGAAATACCTTGACCAGGTGGAGCAGGCCAGGTAGTCTTGGCATGAATGTGTTGCTCCTCTGCTCCTTAGGGAGCTGAGATATGATGATGATAATGAAGATAGATCTTTCCATGCCACGATGTACACCTTTCCCCAGTTCTTCTCCCTGTGTCGTCATCTGTCCCATTCTTTTGTTGAACTTTGTGATTACCACAACATATTCCAGCGTGCCTCTTCTCAAAACATTTCCCAAACAAACAAACAAACAAAAACAAAAATGTGTGTTGCTTCCAGGCCCGGCCTTAGGCCGGGTTAACCTATTTGACCCAATCGGGCCTCGCACTCGAGCTCCCACCTCCAGCTTTGGAAAAAAATAATAAGGAACGAAAATTATTTCAAATTGGAAATCTGCAACATTTCTATTACATTGTAATAAAAATACAACAGTATTCATAATTATTAGATGTATTGTGACATATACCGCGTTACAAAGAACAAACAAACAAACAAACAACAACAACAGCAACAACAAAACTATAGTCTAAAATCTATGTGGGGCAGCAGAATGGTTCAAATCGCGGACCACGCAGTTACTAAGGCCGACCTGGTTGCTTCCTCCTAAATGTGAGTAATAAACTTCCTTTACACCCCTCACTTATTTCAGGACACCCTCAACTCTTACTGAACTATCCATGGTATTCTTAATAACATTCCTCCTGTAAATACACATCTCAGTGGTAGTCAGGAATGTTCTTGCGTGTTTAGTGATTGTCAATTAATCGCTTCCATATGACAGGATATTGTTGATAGCGTTACAAGGCAGTCCTTGTTCTTGAATCCCCAGGGACAGAGAGACAGAGGTAGACCAAAATACACACATACACACACATACACACACATACACGCACATATATACACACACATACACACATACACACACATACACACACACATACACACACATACACACACACATACACACACACATACACACACACACACACGGAGAAAAGAACTGCAGATAGAAGTAAAAATGATGAAGAAGACGTGGAGAGAGCTTAAGCTGATGGCACGTGACAGGAAGACTTGGAGAGAACTTAAGCTGATGGCACGTGACAGGAAGACTTGGAGAGAACTTAAGCTGATGGCACGTGACAGGAAGACGTGGAGAGAACTTAAGCTGATGGCACGTGACAGGAAGAATTGGAGAGAACTTAAGCTGATTTCACGTGACAGGAAGACGTGGAGAGAACTTAAGCTGATGGTACGTGACAGGAAGACGTAGAGAGAACTTAAGCTGATGGCACGTGACAGGAAGACGTGGAGAGAACTTAAGCTGATGCCACGTGACAGGAAGACGTGGAGAGAACTTAAGCTGATGGCACGTGGCAGGAAGAATTGGAGAGAACTTAAGCTGATGGCACGAGACAGGAAGGCGTTGAGAGAACTTAAGCTGATGGCACGTGACAGGAAGACGTGGAGAGAACTCAAGCTGATGGCACGTGATAGGAGGACGTGGAGAGAACTTAAGCTGATGGCACGTGACAGGAAGACATGGAGAGAACTTAAGCTGATGGCACGTGACAGGAAGACGTGGAGAGAACTTAAGCTGATGGCACATGACAGGAAGAATTGGAGAGAACTTAAGCTGATGACACGTGACAGGAAGAATTGGAGAGAACTTAAGCTGGTGGCACGTGACAGGAAGACGTGGAGAGAACTTAAGCTGATGGCACGTGACAGGAAGACTTGGAGAGAACTTAAGCTGATGGCACGTGACAGGAAGACGTGGAGAGAACTTAAGCTGATGGCACGTGACAGGAAGACGTGGAGAGAACTTAAGCTGATGGCACGTGACAGGAAGACGTGGAGAGAACTTAAGCTGATGGCACGTGACAGGAAGACGTGGAGAGAACTTAAGCTGATGGCACGTGTCAGGAAGACTTGACATTTGCTTGTTGAAAGCCTATGCTTCTAGGGGCGCGAGAGGGTATTGTTGGATTGATTGATTGATTGATTGATTGATTGATTGATTGATTGATTGATTGATTGATTGATTGATCGATATGACAGGTTTATAATACTGAAGACCTCTCTTTCTTTCTTCCAAGGAAAAGGTTTGCTGTACAAAGAAAATACTTTTAGTTATATTGAATGCTGGTTTTGCTTGCGCTAAATCACTGCACACCTTTAATGAATCTTCCGCCTCATGCTGTTAATGTGCTCAGAATCTGTGTGTGTTAATATGTGCTCGTTGGGCCAGTTACTACGTGTGTTGTGTCCGTGGATACCTACGTCTGTATGTGTTAACACGCGTCGTGTATCAGTGGATACTTACGATGTGTGTGTGTGAGTTGTATCAGTGGATATATACCTCTGTGTGTGTTAACACGTGGGTTGTATCAATGGATACATACCTCTGTGTGTGTTAACACGTGTGTTGTATCAATGGATACATACCTCCGTGTGTGTGTTTACACGTGTGTTGTATCAATGGATACATACCTCTCTGTGTGTTAACACGTGTGTTGTGTCAATGGATACATACCTCTGTGTGTGTTAACACGTGTGTTGTATCAGTGGTTACATACGTCTGTGTGTTAATACATGTGTTTTATCAGTGGATATATACCCCCCCTTCCCTCTCTCTCTGTGTGTGTGTGTTAGTGGGCCCACAGCGGCCCAGTCAAAACGTGCATTGTAACAGTCGATGCGCACATTTAGATGTGTTAATATGTGTACGGCGGGCTAGCCAAAACGTGTTTTGTATCTCTCGATACAGTATGTCTGCATACGCTCAACTATGTACACAGGGCTAATAAATGCATTAGCTTGCATGTGTTTAGCTTTGGTTGGGTGTTGCATTTTTGTTTTTTATTACATTGTCTTTTTTTCTTCTACGTACACTCTTAGACGTCTACTTAAATGTTTTCAAAGAATGCAGTAGTCAACTTGAGGCTTTTGCATCTCCGTAGAGCTTCTCCACGAAAGGTACTTGTGATGGCCATATGCGCTTTCTCTGTTCCGCATATGTTGGTCATCTTTGAAACAGATGTTCAGCAGTCATTTTATCAGTGCCACAGTTACACTCATCGGTAGTTCCATCTTTAGCTTGTTGAACAGGTGGTATCTCAATCTGTTGTGGTATGTATCCATTGACACAACACATAATAGTAAATTAATAGCTATGCTTGCAACAGTGAGTTTCTTGTGTGTGGTCATCAACAAACCCCGTGTAGTCTCCGGAGGTCTTTGAAAAGACGAAGAACGAGAAGGGCTGCTGCTATCAGGCATGTCTTACCAGGCGACCAATATGAAGTTGGGCATGAGGCTGGCAACGTCATGATTTAAAATAAATCGCTACATAAGCTATCACTGCAAATGCGTATGCATGGTTTGGTGCGAGCCTCCTGTAGGTGAACTAGCTGCCATGGCTGTATGCTCCATATGAAGAGATAACGAGGAATGAATTAACTTCGGCTGGTGTTTGTGTATGGGTCGGTGTGGTTGTAGTGGAGCTTTGTATGTGTGTATGTGTGGGTCTGTGTGGTTGGATTTGAGGTTTGTGTGTGTGGATGTGTGGGTCTGTGTGGTTGTAGGGGAAGTTTGTGTTTGGATGTGTGGTTGTAGTGGAGATTTGTGTGTGGATGTGTGGATCTGTGTGGTTGTAGTGGAAGTCTATATGTGGATGTGTAGGTATGTGTGGTTGAAGTGGAGGTTTGTGTGGGTGGATATGTGGTTCTGTGTTGTTGTAGTGGAAGTTGCGGTTTGAGGTTTTACTACTATTGAAAATGATGTCCTCAGAGCAAGCAATAAGAAATATAAGAAATGAACATCCAAACTATACATACAAATGATATATACAAACGAAACATGCAAACTATACTTATAAATTAAACTTAGAAACTAAACATACAAACTATAAATACAAACTAAACGTACAAACTAAACATACAAACTAATCACACAAACTAAATATGCAAACTAAACATATAAACTAAACATACACACTAAACATTTAAACTCAACATACAAACTCAACACACAAACTAAACATTCACACTAAACACACACACTAATCATACAAACTCAACATGCACACTAAACATGTAAACTAAACATATAAACTAAATATTTAAACTAAATCTACAAACTATGCATGCAATCTAAACATTCAAACTAAATATACAAACTAAATATACAAACTATACATGCAATCTAAACATTCAAGCTAAATATGGAAACTAAACATACAAACTAAACATACAAACTAAATATACAAACTAAACATACAATCTAAACATTCAAACTAAATATACAAACTACACGTACAAACTAAACACACAAACTAAACACACACACTAAACATACAGACTAAATATACAAACTAAAGATACAAACGAAACATACTAACTACACATACAAACTAAACATACAAACTAAAGCACGAACAAAGATTGCACTATGATAGCTTCACACCACCATCCCAGACAAACCTTCCCATTGATGTTATGGAAGCAAAGGAATATCGTAGACGTCTATTTCTAAAACTACGTTACTATATTTTTGTACATGAGTTCCTCAACACACAACGACAGAATTATAATCACACCTTTAACCGATATGAACGCAGTTTCATAATCCAGATATACCAGGTTCGAAACCCGCTGCAGGCGGTTTGGTAGCAGATCGCTTTGTGTGGATTTTTAACAATGGTATAAGCGCCGTACCGTTCAGAAAGCAATGGCAAACTACTGAACGTAAAAATTGCCTAGATAAATCACAAACAGCCAATAAAAGCTGGGGTTGATTGCTACGTCCTGTAAAGGATAAGCAACTAACTTTTTTTTTAAACCGATATGTACAAGAACCAAACAGCAAGTATATTTCATGTACCAATAATTACACAGCGCGTGACGTTCCCGTCGGTCACGGAAAACGCAGATACAGAATAGAACTATTGCACTCACAGGCATGTCGTAGAAGGTGACTAATATGAGGTTGTACATTGGACTGGCAACATGTGATACAAATTGTCACAGAAACCACCTCTACATTAGCATGTGATTGCTTGGTGCAGGCTTCTTGCTAGGGGACCAGTGTGGAGCGCAAAGAAATATTGATGATGAATAACGACATTTTTAGACACTGGTTTGTGTAGGGAAAAAACGAAGAGGTCTGGAAGCAAGAGAACGTAAGACAGAGCAAGGAAATAGAAATCGGTGGCGAGCAACACTTTCCGTATGAAACTAAAAAAGATGGAAGAAGAAGAAGCAGAACAAGGAATAAATCTTACATGTAACATTAACTGTAACGCACGTACCAATATTAATGTAACGTTAAATGCAACACGCGTACCAATCCTACATGTAACGTTAACAGTAACACACATACCTGTCTAAGATGTAAGCATAACTGAAACACACGTACTAGTCTTGTCTTACATGTCACATTTACAGTGATACTTCTTCTTCTTCGTTCGTCCTGAAAAGGACGTTGGTTGCGTTGTGTCCGTTTACAGCGAAGCTGCGATATTTGCGCCTTTCGGCCGACACATCCGACTTCAGCACGGCATTTTTGGGACCGGGTTAGCCTTCCCTCTTCGATCTCTACTCACTCAGCCAGACTGCAGTGATGCAGCCTGTTTCCATGACCACCACTTGGAGGTGGAGTAGGGTCTTGGTCAGCTCTGGTTCACTGACCCTGACGCAAGCAGTCTAGCTATGGGTCGCTAACTGCATTCCTCACTGTTGACGCGCCTTAGCTCCCTTACAGTGATACAAGTACCAGCCTTACATGTACAGTCTTACGTGTAACATTAACTGTATCACACGTACCAGTCTTATACACGTACCAGTCTCACGTGTGAACGTACGAGTCTTTCATGTCACATTAACAGTGACACACGTACCAGTCTTACATGTAACATTAACAGTGACACACGTACCCGACTTACATATAACATTAACTGAAATACACTTACCGGTCTTACATGTAACATTAACTGTAACATACCTTCTGTTTTTACATGCAACATTAACAACCTGCGACACTCGTACCCATCTACGTGTATTATTTGTAACACAAGTACCAGTCTTACATGTAGCATTAATTGAAACACACGTATCAGTCTTACACATCACTTTAACAGTGACACACGGACCAGCGTTACATGTACAGTCTTAACTGTAACACGCGTACCAGTCTTACATGTAACATTAGCAGTAACACATACCAGTCTTACATGCCACAGTAACACACGTACCAGTCTTAAACGTAACAATAACACTAAGACAAGTACCAATTTTACATATAACATTAACAGTAACACAGTACCAGTCTTACACGTAACATTAGCTGTAACACACGTTCCAGTTTTTCATGTCGCATTAACAGTAACACACGTCCAGTCTTACACGTACCAATCTTACATGTCGCATTAACAGTAACACACGTTTCAGGCTTACATGTACTAATCTTACATTTTTTATTAACAGTAACACATGATCCAGTCCTTACACATACCAATCTTACATGTCACATTAACATTAACACACGTTCCAGTCTTACACGTACCAATCTTACATGTACCATTAACAGTACCACATGTTCCAGTCTTACACGTACCAGTCTTTTATGTGATATTAACAGTATCACACGTACCATTCATACATGTAACATTCACTGTATCACAAGCGCCAATCTTAAATGTAACATTAACAGTAACACACATACCAGTCTTACATGTCACTATAAACACAGCTCATGTATTTAACATGGAATGTATGTAAAAATAATGAAGTGTTATTTTGTTGCGCAGCACAATAGCACGCATTACAAAAAGAAAAGAACAGGTGCTATTATTGGGGCAGAACTCTGAAGCTGTTACATGTACCATCCTTACATTCCAACCCGTGTGCTAGCGTGTCACGACGTGACTTATTGTGCGCTGATGTCGCCCAGGTCTAATACAGACACCTAGTACCTATTGTTCCAGCCATAATCTAGGCGTGTGTTTGTACATACTCAAACATCTTAGTTTCTATAAACATGTAAGGAGGGAAAACCGGAGGCCTGTAAACAGTAAATAAATAAGTTTCTAGTATTTTAAGCCCAACGTTGTTTAGCCTATATGGACTCGACATTAATATTGAGAAAACTAAAACTATGATAATTAGCAAAACAGACGATAAACCCACATTAAAGATAAGCGTAAATGGGAAATCCTGGAACAAGTCAAGAGCTACGTATATCTTGGTCATATAATAACAGAAGATGGCAGATGTGAAACAGAAATCAAGAAGAGAATAGGAATGGCCAAAGCTACATTCAACAACATGAAACATATACTGACATCCAAACAGTTATCTCATAAATTAAAACTGAGAATCATAAAGTGTTATATATATTCTGCATTTCTGTATGGTGCAGAAACATGGACGATGAATAAGCATTTGGAAGAAAGAATTGAGGCTCTTGAAATGTGGATATATAGAAGAATGGGGCGTATCTCATGGAAAGAGATGAAAACAAATAAGGAGGTCCTAGAAAATCTAGGTATGAAAAGAGAACTAATGAGAGAGGTCAAAGTTCGGCAGCTAAAATACTTTGGCCACATAAAAAGGCATAACACCTTGCAGAAGACCATAACAGAAGGGAGAGTTGAAGGTAAACGTGCAAGGGGAAGACAGCGCTATAAGTGGGAAGATAACATCAAGAGATGGACGGGAAAGAGTCTATCAGAGTGTACCACCAAGACAAGAGACAGAAGACGTTGGAGATCCATTACAGCCAACCTCCGTTGTGGAGATGGCAACTGATGATGATGATGATGTTGTTTAGCCGACGATAAAACTCAGCCAACGCTTAAACAAATTATACGTATGCAAGCCTCGTTAATCCTGGCTTCCTCTTTACCCCCTTAAGAAGCATTTGTCTTAACTTAAACGATTCACCACACCAAGCAGTCTAGTATTGTGCCATCCTTTCAAGGATTTCCGTGTCTGCGTTATCCTTTTCATGTCTCCAGTTATCTTCTCCCCATGTTCTAAGTCTTTCTCTATTTGCCATACCATGAGGGAGAGGATCCAGAAAGAGAACCACCTTGTAGTGCTATCCTCTGGTCTCCAGCTCTCCTCCATTTGTGTGTGTGTGTGTGTTAAAGGGGCAATCTTTCTCTTCCTCTCTTACCCTAGTAAATAAATAAAGATAATTAACAGGCACTCGTTGGACAGAAAGGATGGCACCAGACAACAGACAAGAAATATAAGTGATAGACTAACTGGGAATAGAACCAAGAGCCATCCAAACTGCACCATCGCCTTGCAGTGACAGTAAATCGTGAAAAGGACGCAGAGCCAATTTAGCACCCCCCAAAAAGTACCTCATTGGTCGAGGTGATTCTCGCGACACCCACGCAACAACGGTATATAGGACCCGTGAACGACCCATACATTTAAAGACGCAATCACTAATATCAAACAAAGGCCGAAATACTTGCGTCTAGTATATGTAGTCACACCGATTACGGAAACAACGGCAGATGGATCTATTTCTTGTTGCCCTAAAGACGCCGCTAGGCGTGATGGGAAACTACAACAGAGAAAATCAATCTGCTGTTGCCCTTAAGACGCCACAAGGCGTGATGGCCTCTGACTGCTTGGTCGGTCTTTGGCTAAGGACGGAAGAAGAAGAAGAAGAAGAAGAAGAAGTATATGTAGTGGAAAATGAACAACACAGAATAGACGGGTAGGTTAAAGTCACGGATGGGTGAACACTTAAGTAAATAATGAAGGAAACCTTAGCCCTAAGGACTTTACCAAGGGATTCCAGAGCACGGATTGAATTGTAAGGCCGTCAACAGGTTTCCTCAATGTGTGTTCTATCAACAGGTTTCCTCAATGTGTGTTCTACTCAAAACCAGCGGGTTTTTTTCTCGTCTCTTGTTCCACTGACACTTGTTTGGTTCTTGTCATCTCTTGTTCCACTGACACTTGTCTGAGTTTTGTCATCTCTTGTTCCACTGACACTTGTCTGGTTCTTGTCATCTCTTGTTCCACTGACACTTGTCTGGTTCTTGTCATCTCTTGTTCCACTGACACTTATCTGGTTTTTGTCATCTCTAGTTCTACTGACACTTGTCTGGTTCTTCTCATCTCTTGTTCCACTGACACTTGTCTGGTTCTTGTCATCTCTTGTTTCACTGACACTTGTCTGGTTCTTGTCATCTCTTGTTCCACTGACACTTGTCTGGTTCTTGCCATCTCTTGTTCCACTGACACTTGTCTGGTTCTTGTCATCTCTTGTTCCACTGACACTTGTCTGGTTCTTGTCATCTCTTGTTTCACTGGCACTTGTCTGGTTCTTGCCATCGCTTGTTCCACTGGCACTTGTCTAGTTTTTGTCATCTCTAGTTCCACTGACACTTGTCTGGTTCTTGTCATATCTTGTTCCACTGACACTTGTCTGGTTCTTGTCATCTCTTGTTCCACTGACACTTGCCTGGTTCTTGTCATCTCTTGTTCCACTGACACTTATCTGGTTCTTGTCATCTCTTTTTCCACTGACACTTGTCTGGTTCTTGTCATCTCTTGTTCCACTGGCACTTGTCTGGTTCTTGTCATCTCTTGTTCCACTGGCACTTGTTTGGTTCTTGTCATCTCTTGTTCCACTGGCACTTATCTGGTTTTTGTCATCTCTTGTTTCACAGACACTCGTCTGGTTCTTGTCATCTCTTGTTCAACTGATGAATGTAACCAGAAAGGGCAAGTGTGTCGGCCCTTTTATCTCCTTTTACACTCTAAGAGGCACAGGCCCATTTGGGTCTTGACTCCCAAGTGTCAGCCTCATGTTGTCGTTTCCCACATGCTTTGAAATAAACCTACCCCACCTCCCCCCTCCCCTCTGATATAATCCATGCAACCAGCATGAAGCAGCTGTGCAAGTAACCACTATCATATTCATTCATAACCCTCCACTCCCAAAGGAGCATAGGCCTTCAACAAACACATGCCAAGTCCTCCTGTCACGTGCCATCATCTCAAGTTCTTTCCACGTTCTCCTCATCATTTTCAAATCTGTTTCCAGCTCTCTTCTCCATGTGCTTCTTGGTCTACCTCTGCCTCTCATGCCCTGGGGGTTCCAGAACAAGGACTGCCTTGTAATGCTATCAACAGGTTTCCTCAGTGTGTGTCCTATCCATCGCCATCGTCTTCTTCTCATCTCTTGTTCCACTGGCACTTGTCTAGTTCTTGTCCTCAGTTCCACGTTGGTAACCTTGTCATACCATTTTAATCCTTCTATTCTACGCAAGCACCCATTTATGAAAGTCTGTAGCTTTTTAAGTAACCACTATATTGTTTATAAATTACTGTCCTGAATTCCATAGTACGTTGTGGTTACTCCACAGCCAACGCGATGACCTTTCCGCAGTTTTGCCAAGCCTCTTAAGTGCCCTAGTTCTAGATTGTCCTTTCACACCCAATAGATTCGGTAGATCATATACTGAGGGTGCAACAAGACCTCTTTTAGCGTAAAACACTTCTAAAACATTTCTGGAATGTTCCATGAAGCAATAAAGGAATACCGTGAATGCATCTTTGGTCTTGTACCACCCCCACTTCCGTCATTTTATTTGCGCGTGCCTTCAGATATTTACATTCAAGAACTTATTCAACTATATAACAGACAGCAATTATTTTGTGTATGCTCAGACTGTAGTAGAAGGGAGACCGGGAAAAGGGAAAGGGGGAAAGACAAGCAGGGTCATTTGACCCGGGCGTTACCTCATGGTGGGAGGGGGCTCACCGCATAGAAAGGCCTCACCTCAGCCAAGGCTGCACGACGAACGCGATTTTCACCTCTTTTCGCTAACAATGAGAGGGATATGAATATGCCCGAGCTTCATCTGAGTTCCTCATCTACCGTGGAATGTAGAGTTTTGTCAGAGAGAGCGCCATACTATCCTATCGGCTGTTTCGATGAAACGTAATCACAGTTAAGTTTAGTTTAATATTTTAATTTCACACCAATCACAAGATTTTGTTTTAGTAAATGTTTCCCCTACCTATCACTTACTTACTTAGTCGTTCCCCTTCTACCGTGAGGTGTAGAGGTTTGGAAGAGAGAGCGCCAGACTATCCTATCGGCTGTCTTCCTCCTGGCCTGGTTCCATTCTAGTCCTCGATCCTTCAAAGATTGTCTAATGTTGTCCTCCCAGCGGACTCTGGGTCGTCCTCGGGGTCTGGATCCTTGGCTCTTTGTTTCCCATGCTTGTCGTGGTATCCGATCTTCTCCCATTCTGCAGACATGGCCAAACCATCTTAATTGGGACTGTTCTACTTGGGTCTGCAGGGGGTAGGATTTGAGGCCTTGACGTATCGTCTGGTTGCGTACCGTGTCTCTTCTTGTTACTTCAACCACCTTCCTCAGATACCTCATTTCTGAGGTTTGGATCTGGCTTTTATGGGTTGTAGTCATTGCCCATGACTCGCATCCATATGTCAAGACTGGGACATAGGTGGAGCGGTATACAGCCATCTTCGTTTTCTTACCAGCCTCTCTCTTGCTGAGGAATCCTCGATTTATGGCCTGAAAAAGTCTCCCAGCTGCTGCTTTTCGAGTGGCCAACTCTTCTTTGATGCCTCCCTTTCGGTCTATAATAGCTCCGAGGTATTTAAAGTGGTCGACCTGCTCCAGGACCTGTTCTCCCAGCTTAATCTGATGTTTTCTTTCTTCTCGTGATATCACCATGGATTTTGTTTTAGAGCTGCTTATGACCATCCCTCTCTTCTCCAGCTCTTCCTTCCAGACTTGCAGGTTGGATTGGAGATGTGCCTCTGATTTAGCAATCAGGGCAACATCATCAGCAAATGCCAGCTCCGAAATATAGACCTGTCTCATCTTCCAGTACCCCACTGAATACTTTCTTGTTCTCTCCTTACATGCCTTGATGACATCGTCCATAAGAAGTATGAAGAGGTAAGGTGATAGGATATCACCTTGTCTTACACCAGTGGTGGTCCTGAACTCTTCCGACTTATGGTTTGCTGTCCTCACTTAATTTCTGCAAGACTTGTAGAAGCTCTGTATAGCATGAATCAGAGGTGCTGGAATATTCTTCCTTGCCAAACAGTCCCAAAGTTTGCTCCAGGGGACCCTGTCAAACGCCTTTTCCAGATCTATGAAACAAAGATGCATCTCACTCTTATACTCAAGGGCCTTTTCACTCAGCTGTCTGAGTGTGAAGATTAGGTCTTGAGTACTTCGGTTTGCTCGGAATCCGCACTGGACCTCATCCAATTGTGGCTCAGCTAGGCATCGGAGTCTCTGCTCTAGGATTCTAGAGTAGATTTTACCAGGGACACTGAGAAGGGATATGCCTCTATGGTTTCCACACTGTCGATTGTCACCCTTTTTGAAAATTGGTGTTATGATGGCAATCTCCCAATCCTTTGGTATTGTCTTGTTGTACCACGCTGCCTGTAAAACCCTTAAGAGTAATAGGTCGCCTGATGCTCCCATGAACTTAACCATTTCTGGTGTTATACCATCATGCCCTGCTGCTTTGCCCATCTTGATTTTCTCCAGTGCTGCCTTCAGTTCTTCCATCTTTATGTCATCTTCACCATCATTGGTTTTCGCTTCTGTGCTAGTGTTTATCATTTCTGATGCTTCACCATGCTCACCATCCAGGAGTTCTGAGAAATATTCTTTCCATCTTCCCATTACTTCCTTCGGGGCAGTAAGCAATTTGCCTTGCTTGTCCTTTATAAATTTGAGAGGGCATTGTTTCTCCTTCCTCGTGTTCTTTAGGGTCTTATAGAACAATTTCTGGTTTTCTTGTGCATCTTTTTCTAACTTTTCTCCAAATTCTTCCCAGGACTTCTGTTTTGCTGCTAGCACTTTATTCTTTGCTTCTGTTCTGAGTGTCACATATTCTCTATATTTTTCCATTTGTCCTGTTGTGTTTTTAGCTCCTAAGTATTGTTTCCATGCCATTTTCTTCTCTCTTATTTTCTCTTTGACTTCCTCTGTCCACCAAGGTGTCCTCTTTCTCTTGTTCCCAAGTCGGACTTCACCGCATGCTTCTGCAGCAGCTGTCTTTATGATATCCTTGAATTTAATCCAGAGGGTTTCCAAGTTATCAGGTCGTTCTTCTGTGTTGCTCACCGCTGCAGCAATAAGCCCCTGATATCTGGTCTTAATTTCTGGCTCTCTCAGCTTGTAGGTCCTAATGCTCATTTCTCCTGCTCGTTTACTTGGTTTCTTGCGTGATGTTGGGCAGTTCCTAGGCTGAGCAACTCTTTCAGTTGTTCTTTTGATTGTTAGCAGGTAGTGATCACTTCCAATCTCTGGCCCCCTCCAGACTCTAGCATCTCGGACATATTTGAATGAGCTTCTCCGAACAATGGCATAGTCGATCACTGACTTCTCATTCTTTGTTGGTTCACATCTAGTGTATGCATGTATGCGCTTATGGGGGAACTTTGTGTTTGTAATGATCAGATTCTGCTCACTGCAGAATCTAAGGAGTCGCTTTCCATTGTCATTGAGAGTATCTTCTCCATATCTTCCGATAACTCCACCCCATCTAGCATGGTCATTTCCAACTCTGGCATTAAAATCTCCGAGCATGATAACTTCATCTAGGCAGTCATCCACTGTCCTTTGAAGCAGCTCGAAGAATTCCTCCTTGACCTCTGCTCTTTCATCCTCATTTGGCCCATACACTATGACCAGGTTGACTATGGTTTCTCCTTCTTTTAGTTTAACAACCATAATGCGCTCCGAGACAAAGTTCCATCCCTTGATACTATCTTTTTGATTTTGGGCCACAATGCAACCCACGCCCCCTTTAGCTCTTTCAGACATGGGTACACCACTGTAGAGCAGCGTGTTGCCATCGAGATCCATAACTCCTTGTCCTTTTTTCTTTGTTTCCGTTATAGCCAGGATTTCTAGTTTTGCTTTCCTCATCTCTTCCACCAGCTCCTCTTCCTTCCCATTTATACTTCTTCTCCAAGGTTGTCCTCTCTTTTTCCCATCCCTGTTTATTTCGACAAGACATCTTGCCGGACTAATTATGTCAGGTGTTCCGTGCTGCCTGAAACTAGTTACATCATCTAAATGTGGTGCTGTAATACCTCATTGTTGATAATACCACTCCCAGACTATCATCTTCAGTTAATCTAACAAACATCTGAGCCTTGGCGGAAACAATACTTGCTCCTATCAATAGTCCGGCTGTCTTAACTTCATCTCATTGTTCCACCTGGCTACTCGATTACTGTTCATAATCAAAGGATACGTGACATGTGTGGTCAAGCCTAAACGTGTGGGAGGTCCCGGTGTGACCTATCGAGGATAAGATAATATCGGTAGATGGAGGTAGAAAAGTAAGATAATGTACAGCTGAAGAGAAAAAAAAAAGGAATGGTCGAATGTGTACTGACCGAGAGGAGTGTAGGAAGAAATATTGAACGAAAGAATAGGACGTTTATTTCGTCACAAACCTAAATAAAGAAAGTACTGATGGGTGTAAGTTGCACCGATAAAATGGCAGCTAAACATCTACTTCAAAGGTACCAAACATTTGAGGAACATAGAAAGCACATGCGACCATCACCAGTACAATTCCTGAAAAAACTCTGTGGAGATACAAATAATCTCAAACGTCAGTCGCTCCTCTCTTTGAACACATTGAAGTTGACGTTTGCTAGTGAAAGAAGAAGAAAAAGATTGTTTTTTTCAGTATATAATCAAATTTTCTTTTACTTCACATTTACGTATTTTCATTGTTTCTATCGTTAAGATATCATTCCAATGCCCTGTTGTGTTCATCTTTCTCTCCTTTGAATATATATATATTTATATATAATAATCTTTCTAACGTTTTCTTCTCTAACAACTATGTTAACAGGCGTAGGTGATGATGTCTCTCCACAACTGTCCTCCATTGTTGTTTATCAAGTTTCTTGTTAACTTCTTTCCATGCCACAATGTCAGACTGTCCAGTATCTTCTCTTCTTGTCGTCTCGTACATGTTTGTCTTCTCCTACATGTTTGTCTTCTCCTACATGTTAGTCTCGTACATGTTTGTCTTCTCCTACATGTTTGTCTTCTCCTACATGTTTGTCTTCTCCGACATGTTTGTCTCCTACATGTTTGTCTTCCCCTACATGTTTGTCTTCTCCTACATGTTTGTCTTCTCCTACATGTTTGTCTTCTCCTACATGTTTGTCTTCTCCGACATGTTTGTCTCCTACATGTTTGTCTTCTCCTACATGTTTGTCTCCTACATGTTTGTCTTCTCCTACATATTTGTCTTCTCCTACATGTTTGTCTTCTCCTACATGTTTGTCTCCTACATGTTTGTCTCCTACATGTTTGTCTTCTCCTACATGTTTGTCTCCTACATGTTTGTCTTCTCCTACATGTTTGTCTTCTCCTACATGTTTGTCTTCTCCTACATGTTTGTCTCTTACATGTTTGTCTTCTCCTACATGTTTATCTTCTCCTACATGTTTGTCTCCTACATGTTTGTCTTCTCCTACATGTTTGTCTCCTACATGTTTGTCTTCTCCTACATATTTGTCTTCTCCTACATGTTTGTCTCCTACATGTTTGTCTCCTACATGTTTGTCTTCTACATGTTTGTCTTCTCCTACATGTTTGTCTTTTACATGTTTGTCTTCTCCTACATGTTTGTCTTCTCCTACATGTTTGTCTTCTACATGTTTGTCTCCTACATGTGTGTCTTCTCCTACATGTTTGTCTTCTACTTGTTTGTCTCCTACATGTTTGTCTTCTACATGTTTGTCTTCTCCTACATGTTTGTCTTCTCCTACATGTTTGTCTTCTACATATTTGTCTCCTACATGTTTGTCTTCTCCTACAAGTTTCTCTTCTACATGTTTGTCTCCTACATGTTTGTCTTCTACATGTTTGTCTTCTCCTACATGTTTGTCTTCTCTTACATGTTTGTCTCCTACATGTTTGTTTTCTTCTACATGTTTGTCTTCTCCTACATGTTTGTCTTCTCCGACATGTTTGTCTCCTACATGTTTGTCTTCTCCTACATGTTTGTCTCCTACATGTTTGTCTTCTCCCACATGTTTGTCTTCTCCTACATGTTTGTCTTCTCCTACATGTTTGTCTTCTCCTACATGTTTGTCTCCTACATGTTTGTCTTCTCCTACATGTTTATCTTCTCCTACATGTTTGTCTCCTACATGTTTGTCTTCTCCTACATGTTTGTCTTCTCCTACATGTTTGTCTCCTACATGTTTGTCTTCTCCTACATGTTTGTCTTCTCCTACATGTTTGTCTTCTCCTACATGTTAGTCTCGTACATGTTTGTCTTCTCCTACATGTTTGTCTTCTCCTACATGTTTGTCTTCTCCGACATGTTTGTCTCCTACATGTTTGTCTTCCCCTACATGTTTGTCTTCTCCTGCATGTTTGTCTTCTCCTACATGTTTGTCTTCTCCTACATGTTTGTCTTCTCCGACATGTTTGTCTCCTACATGTTTGTCTTCTCCTACATGTTTGTCTCCTACATGTTTGTCTTCTCCTACATATTTGTCTTCTCCTACATGTTTGTCTTCTCCTACATGTTTGTCTCCTACATGTTTGTCTCCTACATGTTTGTCTTCTCCTACATGTTTGTCTCCTACATGTTTGTCTTCTCCTACATGTTTGTCTTCTCCTACATGTTTGTCTTCTCCTACATGTTTGTCTCTTACATGTTTGTCTTCTCCTACATGTTTATCTTCTCCTACATGTTTGTCTCCTACATGTTTGTCTTCTCCTACATGTTTGTCTCCTACATGTTTGTCTTCTCCTACATATTTGTCTTCTCCTACATGTTTGTCTCCTACATGTTTGTCTCCTACATGTTTGTCTTCTACATGTTTGTCTTCTCCTACATGTTTGTCTTTTACATGTTTGTCTCCTACATGTTTGTCTTCTCCTACATGTTTGTCTTCTCCTACTTGTTTGTCTTCTCCTACATGTTTGTCTCCTACATGTTTGTCTTCTCCTACATGTTTATCTTCTCCTACATGTTTGTCTCCTACATGTTTGTCTTCTCCTACATGTTTGTCTCCTACATGTTTGTCTTCTCCTACATATTTGTCTTCTCCTACATGTTTGTCTCCTACATGTTTGTCTCCTACATGTTTGTCTTCTACATGTTTGTCTTCTCCTACATGTTTGTCTTTTACATGTTTGTCTTCTCCTACATGTTTGTCTTCTCCTACATGTTTGTCTTCTCCTACATGTTTTTCTTCTACTTGTTTGTCTCCTACATGTTTGTCTTCTACATGTTTGTCTTCTCCTACATGTTTGTCTTCTCCTACATGTTTGTCTTCTACATATTTGTCTCCTACATGTTTGTCTTCTCCTACAAGTTTCTCTTCTACATGTTTGTCTCCTACATGTTTGTCTTCTACATGTTTGTCTTCTCCTACATGTTTGTCTTCTCTTACATGTTTGTCTCCTACATGTTTGTTTTCTTCTACATGTTTGTCTTCTCCTACATGTTTGTCTTCTCCGACATGTTTGTCTCCTACATGTTTGTCTTCTCCTACATGTTTGTCTCCTACATGTTTGTTTTCTCCCACATGTTTGTCTTCTCCTACATGTTTGTCTTCTCCTACATGTTTGTCTTCTCCTACATGTTTGTCTCCTACATGTTTGTCTTCTCCTACATGTTTATCTTCTCCTACATGTTTGTCTCCTACATGTTTGTCTTCTCCTACATGTTTGTCTTCTCCTACATGTTTGTCTCCTACATGTTTGTCTTCTCCTACATATTTGTCTTCTCCTACATGTTTGTCTCCTACATGTTTGTCTCCTACATGTTTGTCTTCCACATGTTTGTCTTCTCCTACATGTTTGTCTTTTACATGTTTGTCTTCTCCTACATGTTTGTCTTCTCCTACATGTTTGTCTTCTCCTACATGTTTGTCTCCTACATGTTTGTCTTCTCCTACATGTTTCTCTTCTACATGTTTGTCTCCTACATGTTTGTCTTCTCCTACATGTTTCTCTTCTACATGTTTGTCTCCTACATGTTTGTCTTCTACATGTTTGTCTTCTCCTACATGTTTGTCTTCTCCTACATGTTTGTCTTCTCCTACATGTTTGTCTTCTCCTACATGTTTGTCTTCTCCTACATGTTTGTCTCCTACATGTTTGTCTTCTTCTACATGTTTGTCTTCTCCTACATGTTTGTTTTCTCCTACATGTTTGTCTTCTCCTACATGTTTGTCTTCTCCTACATGTTTGTCTTCTCCTACATGTTTGTCTCCTACATGTTTGTCTCCTACATGTTTGTCTTCTCCTACATGTTTGTCTTCTCCTACATGTTTGTCTTCTCCGACATGTTTGTCTCCTACATGTTTGTTTTCTTTTACATGTTTGTCTCCTACATGTTTGTCTTCTCCTACATGTTTGTCTTCTCCTACGTGTTTGTCTTCTCCTACATGTTTGTCTTCTCCTACATGTTTGTCTTCTCCTACATGTTTGTCTTCTCCTACATGTTTGTCTCCTACATGTTTGTCTTCTCCTACATGTTTGTCACCTACATGTTTGTCTTCTCTTACATGTTTGTCTCTACATGTTTGTCTTCTCCTACATGTTTGTCTTCTCCTACATGTTTGTCTTCTCCTACATGTTTGTCTTCTCCTACATGTTTGTCTCCTACATGTGTGTCTTCTCCTACGTGTTTGTCTTCTCCTACATGTTTGTCTTCTCCTACATGTTTGTCTCCTACATGTTTGTCTTCTCCTACATGTTTGTCTCCTACATGTTTGTCTTCTCCTACATGTTTGTCTCCTACATGTTTGTCTTCTCCTACATGTTTGTCTCCTACATGTTTGTCTATTACATGTTTGTCTCTACATGTTTGTCTTCTCCTACATGTTTGTCTCCTACATGTTTGTCTTCTCCTACATGTTTGTCTCCTACATGTTTGTCTCCTACATGTTTGTCTCCTACATGTTTGTCTCCTACATGTTTGTCTTCTCAGTGTTTCCTGTTGTCACCACATATTTCAGCTTTTTTCTTATAACATGCCCAAAGAAAGTCGATTGCTTCTTTCTAACGAGTAGTAAGTACATAATAACCGGTGTTAGACTACCTCTCATACTTTGAAGCTCTGTATGCGACATAATACCTTTGTCTGATTGCCTCTCTCACACATCGTTCTGTATGTGACATAGTGCCTCTCTCACACATCGTTCTGTACGTGACATAGTGCCTCTCTCACACATCGTTCTGTATATGACACAATACCTCTCTCACACATCGTTCTGTAAATGACACAGTACCTCTCTCACACACCTTTCTGTATATGACACAATACCTCTCTCGCACACCGTTCTGTATATGACACAATACCTCTCTCACACACAATTCCTCTCTCACACACCTTTCTGTATATGACACAATACCTCTCTCACACACAGTTCTGTATATGACACAATACCTCTCTCACAAACAGTTCTGTATATGACACAATACCTCTCTCACACACCTTTCTGTATATGACACAATAACCTCCCTCACACACCGTTCTGTATGTGACAAACTACCTCTCTCACACACCATTCTATATATGACACAATACCTCTCTCGCAAACCGTTCTGTAAATGACACAATACCTCTTTCACACACAATTCCTCTCTCACACACCTTTCTGTATATGACACAATACCTCTCTCACACACAGTTCTGTATGTGACACAATACTTCTCTCACACATGGTTCTGTATATGACACAATAACCTCCCTCACACACCGTTCTGTATGTGACAAACTACCTCTCTCACACACCATTCTGTATTTGACACAATACCTCTCTCACACACAGTTCTGTATATGACACAATACCTCTCTCACACACAGTTCTGTATATGACACAATAACCTCTCTCACACATAGTTCTGTATATGACACAATACCTCTCTCACACGTAGTTCTGTATGGGACACAATACTTCTCTCACACACACAGTTCTGTATATGACACAATAACCTCTCTCACACACAGTTCTGTATGTGACACAATACCTCTCTCACACATAGTTCTGTATATGACACAATAACCTCTCTCACACACAGTTCTGTATGTGACACAATACCTCTCTCACACATAGTTCTGTATATGACACAATACCTCTCTCACACATAGTTCTGTATGTGACACAATACTTCTCTCACACACAGTTCTGTATATGACACAATAACCTCTCTCACACATAGTTCTGTATATGACACAATACCTCTCTCACACATAGTTCTGTATGTGACACAATACTTCTCTCACACATAGTTCTGTAAATGACACAATAACCTCTCTCACACATAGTTCTGTATATGACACAATACCTCTCTCACACACAGTTCTGTATATGACACAATAACCTCTCTCACACATAGTTCTGTATATGACACAATACCTCTCTCACACATAGTTCTGTATGTGACACAATACTTCTCTCACACACAGTTCTGTATATGACACAATAACCTCTCTCACACACAGTTCTGTATGTGACACAATACCTCTCTCACACATAGTTCTGTATATGACCCAATACCTCTCTCACACATAGTTCTGTATGTGACACAATACTTCTCTCACACACAGTTCTGTATATGACACAATAACCTCTCTCACACATAGTTCTGTATATGACACAATACCTCTCTCACACATAGTTCTGTATGTGACACAATACCTCTCTCACACACAGTTCTGTATATGACACAATACTTCTCTCACACACAGTTCTGTATATGACACAATACCTCTCTCACACATAGTTCTGTATGTGACACAATACTTCTCTCTCACACAGTTCTGTATATGACACAATAACCTCTCTCACACATAGTTCTGTATATGACACAATATCTCTCTCACACACAGTTCTGTGTATGACACAATGCCCGTCTTACATACACCAAATTTCTGTATGTAATATATGAACTATGTTAAACTGCCCCTGATAAACCAACGTTTTGTACACGACATAAAGACCTGTGCCAGACAACCTCTTACGTACAACTTGTCAATATGTTATTCTTAAAGAGGGTCTCTTCATAGGTATACATACACCCACAACACCATTAAGACATAGCTAACACATGTGTTAAATGTGTTCTGTATAAGTATAAAAAGGTTAAAGTGGTAACCCCATATACCAGTGGTTCCCAAACGGTGTGGCAGGCCACACTGGTATGGAGCGAGCGGATTGCAGGTGTGGCCGGAAGATTAAATAAAAGACAATCAAAAATTTAGAGACATTGTCAAAAAATTCAAAAGCTAAAAATAGATATGAAGGTCATTTTCTTATTTATTTTGTTACCTGTGATATAATATGGGAAATATATGTATAGAAACCCATAGAATTTTTCAGTATTTGTTCAGTAATATAATTGCGCTTATATCAGATAGATTCGTTGCAAGCGATCCTTGTCCTCACAAGACTGTGTGTGGTCCCGGCTTTCGGGTCTTCCCAGTAAAGTAGAGGCAGTGATATGTGTCTGTGTCCGATAACGTCATTTGACAGTGGTTGAGGCTCGGTCGCTGCTACGCCATTGATGAACAGAGCCGTGATCTATCGAGACTGTTTGGTCCCGGGTCCGGGTCCTCCCAGTTCAGATGGGCCGGAGCTTGTTTCTTCTTGGTAATGCAGCTCGGCAGTGGTAGAGGCTCGGCGCTGGCTGTGCCGATCCCTCGATACGTCTTGTCTCGGAGATATAACCCCCTTTGCAGGGTAGAGAACCACTTTTCTCGTGGCATTGCACTCTCGCCACCCGACAAGAGGTTCCCTGGGGTTGCAACAAAGCCCACTGGTGACTGGCCCCTCTGCCAGTCATCACTGTCCTCGGAGGTATAACCCCCTTTGCAGGGTAGAGAGTTATCAAACCTTGAGGCAGTACATTACACACACGCCAAAGTGGGCCTGGTGTACCCTGTCTCGAGTCTAGGATGCTCCCTGGGGTTGAAAGAAAGCCCAAAAACACACCCCCAATCGTCCGATACGTGTAGATGCATGGCAGGTTGCGGCCCAATCGTCTGGTGTCGCGATTGGTAGCTTCCCGGCCGTGTGGCAACACGGACCATGTGCAGAAGGGCGGCGGTGGCTGCGCCACCGCCTCCCCAGGCGGTCTGGCTCAAGGGTATGAACGAGTAAATAACTCGTCCCCTAAAGGGCAAAAGAGTGAATAACTCGCGCCCAGGGATTCAAACAAACAAACAAACAAACAAACAAACATCAGATAGATAGTTCTTCACGACATATTGTTGTGAAAAGGGATTTTCAGCTCTGACAAATATCAAAGACCAGAAAAGAGAAAGGCTTTTTTGTGTTGATGAGGAGATGAGAGTTTGTTTGTCTCAAATAAGACCTAATATAAATGAGATTACCCTACAAAAATAAACTCATACCTCTTATTAAATTTGTATATTTTGTGCATGAATCATGTTTTTATGTAGCTGAATTTTTCTAAAATACTTTCTGGATGTAACGTGGTCATTTTTATAAAGTAGTTGTGTTCTATGTTAAGAATAAAGCACTACTAGGATTGGATTTTTTTTTTTTTTTTGAAGGCATTTCTTATCAATAAAAAATTTGGTGTAACGCGACCAAATTTTCATTCCGAAACTGTGGCCCAGAAAAAAAAAGTTTGGGAATCACTGCCTTATGCCATGTCATTGTAGCGAAATCTGTGAGATAATCGCTAAATTCAGTAAGATTTTACTCCTATGAAAATAAATAAACCCGCCCGTGTGTGGTTGCCTATCGTCGTCTTCTACGCCAGTAGAGCGCTGAATTTTGTACAGTGGTAATGCTTAGAAAATGATCTCGCCGTCAAATCTTACACGCTTTCCTAGTCGTCCTTGAGAATTAAAAATAACAGTTTTGCAGGGTCAATGAGTATTTTGCTCCAAGACCGAGAGAGAGAGAGAAGAATGGAGGTGGATGAAGGAGCGACAGAAGAAATGCTACCATTGTCACGCGTTTGGGTTTTGAAACGCCAAATTGTAACGAGCGCGCGACAGTATTGGCTTTAGCAGATTTGAAAAACAAGACGCAAAGCCCCATGCATGCATCGTACTATATTCTCGCAGTTGAAATGTATATACACACACACAGTCAGCTCCCATTTCCTGCCTAGTAGTGTATTTCTGACGTAACCCAAACAAGTTGTTTTATTTTGAATAAAAATGATAGAGAAGGGGGGAAGATGGCCGACTTATGGAAAAGTATATAATTGACGACTAACAGTGACGAATATGAAAATCCAAACGACAATGAATATAGCCATAAAAATCATATATAAGGATAGCTTAGAGTCTCCTGAGCAATAATATGTTTTAATATACATAGTAGCCCAATTATTAACCAAGATATTGAAATAATACTATATATCTACGAACGGTAAGACTGTTGTTTTTGCTCATTCTTTTTATAACATTATTTTGGGGACGCAAGTTTAAAAAAGAGGCATTAGAGTGATTCAAATCCGATTGGTTAGTATAGGAGTATAGGAAGGAGGGTATTGGTTGGCCAAAAAGCTAAATATATTCTGCAGACTCACTCCTAGTATGTTTGGAGTTTTTTTTTTCTTTCAAATTTTGAATTGAATAGCTAGACCCTCGCTGTGATTGGGCCAGTCTAGTGATATTGGCAAAAAGCTTCCAAGGCTTGTCGCCATTTGATACATAATTGTTAGTATGCAAGCTGCGTTGAGAACAGCAGTGCTAAGAGTGAAATAAAAAACCTTGGCAGTCTGGACGAGGGCAAAGCTGAACATATATATTAATGCTAATGCCAGTCAACGTATGTTTGTGATATTTCCATTGCATTGTGGTAAGAACGAATTTATTAACCTTATTATTACAAAAATTTGGTGTATTAGATACTGCTTTATTGGGAATGTTTTACGACTGAGTACATAGGTCCCCTAGCAGACTTATGCAGGGCCTATAGGGTTGCTCACACGCAGTAGAACTGACATGAGTTGTATAACTTAAAATGATTTCCACAGTTACCAGTGGGAAGGCTAACCCACATTATCCTATGGGAGAGGATCATTGTTGAAGTGTCAGAGGCGGTGTAGCCATTAGGGAGAAGAATAGGAGCACTGGTATGAGATGTTATCTCAGAGGAAAATGGTTGAAATGGGTTGGTCAGAGGGATCTGACCCTTCTCTTTTTATTGAATTATACCATGTATTACTTGTGGAATGATATTGTAGCTGTGTTATAAAGAATCATAACCTTGTTTCAGAGTTTTTGTTCTGGTACTAAGCTAGTGCCAGAACCCTGGTGTATTTATCTTCGTGAGAGAAATTGAAATTTTTGCTGGTACACGCTGTCTACCACACTACACCAGGGACTGTGTCAGATTGGTCAGTCTGTTGAAATTTTTTTTTTTTCTATAACCAGCGGCACTCGAGCTTTCCAGCTCTTTCGGCCCAGTGACATGTCATTGCGAGGCTGGGGGGTCAGTGGACTTTCCTTCCAACCCGGTCAGGAGTTTCGCTCCTTCCCATCCACACGGGATTTATGTGCAGGAGCCGTTCAGGTTATTCATTCAAATTTCCGGTCGTAAACATTTCTTCAAACGCCGACGGCCGGGTTTGAACCATGAACACCTGGTCGCCAGTACAACGTCGTAGCCATTACACCAGCGCGGCTCCCGTTGAAATTTTTGCTGGTACACGCTGTCTACCACGAATCAACCCATGAAATATAGGAGATTGTCAGCATTATAACTACTACCAACAGAAAGATAAGTGCCATTGTGTCGGCACTAAGAGTTCATCCACTTGTATTAAAACATAATAAATAAAATAATAGACGGTTGAATAAACATTCCACAAGAGATAGAGAAAAGAGAGGATATGTTGAAAATACCTCAACCCTCCATTAATTACCAGTGTTAACTTAGTCTATAGTAATACCTAAATATAATTAGATTGTAATATTGCTATATATGGACAGAAGATCCATTGTGGTATTTAATTTTATGTAAATAAAACCATAATTTTCATTTTGTTGTTGGTCCTGACTCAGAAAATTCTGAATCAGGGCAAATAAAATTGTAATATAGCCTATTACATAATATTCAGCCACAGACTTCTATAAGATATATCCTAGAGTGTTAGTCTGTTTGTGGTTGTTGTATTGACCCAGTCCTATTTATGTGTGAGAATTAAAGTGTATTTGTATTGAGTTGACTTACACTGCATTATATCTTCATTACCCTAGACACTTAGACGTAGTCACATAACTAATAAATAAAATTATAGAGGAAAGTGAGATCATAGGGTGGTAGCAGCTAGGTTCCCTGAAAATACTTAACCATCAACTACTAAACTCAGGGGCCTACACAGCTGACCTCACTTGGTAGACAAATACTATTAAATAATAACATTTATAACACCAAATCCACCACAGTCATGCCGTTCAAATTAACCTCGAAGACGGTACTTGAATTATATGTGGGTTACAGTAATGTTGTCTATTTGCTGCATGTAATCTAGTTCAAAAGAAATCGATAGAAGGTGCTACTTCGATTTACAGAGATCTTCAATGGTTATAGTTTGTTCTGTTGAATGTTTGAATGCTTTCCATAGAAAGTTGTCACAGCTGTCAGAGAATCAGCAGTATCAGCCTGACTGATTTTATAATCATCAGGTGTTATCTGTTTCCATACATGATAACCCTTGCTTCGAATGACTAGCCTGAATTCATTCTAGTTTTTTTTTTTTTTTTCTTATAACGTGTAAAGGTTGAATAGCTGTGCCTTGCAGCCAACCTTCCCTAGTCGCCGTATACGATATTATTATAACCTGATAGATCCTACTAAGGAGGATCCCGTTACACGTCTGTTGCGTGATAAATTCTCGCAACATCGTTTTGTTTCAATATCTATTTTATAACGCAAGGGCAACAACTGCTTGAAATTTATAGTCACTTTTCTCGGTAAGCATTTGTCTTCTCGCGTTGGTATCGAATGCAGTTAAGTTTGAGCTGTGGTCATTTTGCGCTGGACTGCGCATGACTTGTCTTGCTTCTTGGTCGATCGGTTTCCGCCCACCACTAGTGGAGTGAGCGATTTGGAATGGAAAAAGAGATGCCTCGTTGAAGAGGGGATCTCCGCTATTTTTTTTGTTCTGTCAGGAATGTGAGAGTCCTCTTATGGATATTTCGTTTATTCGAGATAATACCTCTAGTGTATTTGCACATGCCGGGAGGCATAATATTTCTGTGTATTTCCGGAAGGCAAGGTAAATTAACATTTTCATTAACTCTATCGATTTTTGGTCGTGAACGAATTCTGGTTCATAGCCTGTCTTCGAAAGTCGTCGTCACGAGATGTTTTCCTAGCTCACATGTCGCTGTATTGTGCTGCATCGGTTGATGCAGGTTCCAAGGACCATTACTTGCTACTTTGTTAAATGAACTAGGTTTGAAAAACCTTTATTATCTAGAGGATATTTTTGAGGACATTATTTATACTTCGGCAGACGTGTCTGTCTTGCTGAAGTCAAACTAAGGAGAGTGAACTGATCTCATACATCTGGTTATCTCCTGGCTGTTATAGAAAGGGATGGAGTTTTTTCACCTGACTACATTTACAGCACTTTGAAATATAACATGCATCTGACTCATCATTGTAATGCTGTCTACCGTCTATTGCTGTATTGAATGTTGCTGTGATAATGACTGTTTGATGTGCCTACATATTCGCGTAACCATTTTGTCACTGTGGCGTCCACAATAAATAATGAAGAAAAACGTCAACGGCTGTTACAAGAATCATTGACTTTATACGTCGTGAGTTTACTGACGTCCTATGTGGATTGCCCTGTTATTTTTGTATGAACATTGTTTTGACTGAACACATCTGCACACCACACAAAACCAGACATGCGGATACCATCCATCATCATATGGCATCACGCATCAACGTCCATTGAGGCATATTGGGAATATGGTGTTAGGCCCATATTTTCTTGACCATCGGCACACTAGGGGTGATGTGGTCAGCATCACGCAAGCCGCCTTAACCTTCACAGAGTTGCTCTGGTACCCAATTTTTGAGGATGGGTCGACCGCGGAGCCGTTTGCTGTCTAAAAAATCACACCTCAACTGGGGATCGAACCATGGACCACCGAGCTAGGAAGCCAGTGCACTAACCACTGCGCTACCGCGGCTCCAGATCCTACTAAGGTTATGCATAATAATTAACGCGAGAGACAGAGGGAGATCGAAGAAGACATGGATAAGAGAATTGGAGGCAGACAATGTAAGGAAGGGGGAAGACAAGGAAAAACCTGGAGCTGTTGTCACGGGAAAGAAAGACTTGGCATATGTTTGTTGAACACCTATGCTCAGAGTCGCAACGAGGGATTTTTGAACTGGTGCAAATTCTTATTTTGTACTGCATTGGAGTCTTCAAATTTCATGCTATTGAGTTGGAACTCCACCTAGGCCGGTCCCAAGTCCGGCTGAATAAGTGAGGAAGGCGGCATGCATGGAGGCCGTAAAACGGCAGCCCCTCCACCCTGCAAAGGCAGAACAGGCCAATCACCTGTTTACCTTAAAAACCGATTAATTTAAACAACAGAGAGAAAACCGGACTGATCTTAAAGGACCTGGCACGAATTACAGATGACGATTTATGGATCATGGAACACTAGGAGTATTAGCGGGAAAGAAGAGGAGCTAGTGGAGGACATGAGAAAAACAAAATTAGAAATCCTGGCTCTGACGGAAACGAAGAAAAAGGGACAAAGAGTTATGGATCTCGATGGCGACATACTACTTTACAGTACAGTCCCCAGTACAGTCCGAAAGAACTAAAGGGGATATGGGTTGTATTGTGGCTGAAACAAAACAGATAGCATCAAAGGATGGAACTTTGTCTTGGAGCGCATTATGGTGCTAAAGCTAAAAGAAGGAGAAACCATAGTCAACCGTGTCATTGGGTATGGGCCTAATGAAGATGAGCGAGAAAAAAATTCAAAGAACAATTCTTTGAGCTGCTTCAAAAGACAGTGGACGGCTGCCTAGATGAAATTATCCTTCTCGGAGATTTAATTGCCAGATTGGAAATGACCATGCTAGATGGGGTGGAGTTGTCGGAAGATATGGGGAAGATACTCTTAATGACAATAGAAAGCGACTCCTTAGATTCTGCACTGAGCAAAATCTAATCATTACAAACACAAAGTTCCCACATAAGCGCGTATATGCATACACTAGAGGTGAACCAACAAAGAATGAGATATCAGTGGTCGACTATGTGGCGAAGTCCGACTTAGGAAGAAGGGATAGAGGACACCTTTGTGGACAGAGGAAATTAAAGAGAAAATAAGAGAAAGAAAAAGGCATGGAAAAATACTTAAAGTTAGTAACACAGCAGGAAAAAACAAACAGAGAAATTTAGAGAATATATGATACTTAAAAAAAGAAGCAAAGAATAAGGTGCTAGCAGCAAAACAGAAATCCTGGGAAGAATTTGGTGAAAAGCTAGAAAAAAATGTTCAAGAAAACCAGACATTGTTCTACAAGACCCTCAAGAACACGAGGAAGGAAAAATAGTGCCTTAAATTCATAAAGGACAAACAAGACAGCTTGCTTACTGCCCCAAATGAAGTAATAGAAAGAATATTTCTCAGAGCTCCTTGATGGTGAGCAGGATCACGCCTCAGAAATGAAAAGCACTATCACAGAAGAGGAAACCAATGGTGGCGAAAATAGCATCAATATGGAAAAACTGAAGGCAGCACAGGAGAAAATCAAGATGGGCAAAGCAGCAGGACATGATAATATAACGCCTGAAATTGATAAGTATATGGGAGCAGCAGGCGACCTATTACTCCTGAAGGTCCTACAGGCAGTCTAATGCCACAAGACCATACCAAAGGATTGGGATATTGCCTTAAAATAATTCTATACCCATCATTATACCCGTATTAAAAAAGGGTGACAACTGAAAATACGGGCACATCACTTCTCAGTGTCCCTGGTAAGATTTACTCTAGAATACTGGAGCAGAAACTCAGACTCCTAGCTGAGCCTCATGAGGTTCAATTTGGCTTCCAAGTAGACCGAAGTACTCAAGACCTTATCTTCACACTCATGCAGCTGAGTGAAAAGGTTCTAAAGTATAAAGGTGAGATGCATCTTTGTTTCCTGGATCTGGAGAAGGCATTTGACAAGGTTCCCTGGAGCAAACTTTGGGACTGCTTGGAAAAACATTCCAGTACATCTGATCCACGCTATACAGAATTTCTACAAGAGTTACAGAAATTATGGGAGGACGGCAAACCACAAGTCAGAAGAGTTCAGGACCATCACTTGTGTAAGACAGGGTGATATTCTGTAACCTTATCTTTTCGTACTCCTCATGGACGGTGACATCAAAGCATGTAAGGAAAGGACCAATAAGTATTCAGTGGGGTACTGGAAGATGAGATAGGTCTTTATTTCAGTTCTGGCATTTGTCAACAATGTTCCCCTGATTGCTAAATCAGAGGCGCATCTGCACTCCAATCTGCAAGTTTGGAAGGAAGAGCTGGAGAGGAGAGGGATGGTCGTCAGCAGCTCCAAAACAAAAAGTATGGCGATATCACGAGAGGGAAAAAGGCATCAGATTTTGCTGGGAGAACAGGTCTTGGAGCAGGTTGTTCAGTTTGCTTGATTGTGATGGAATACATTGCTACAGCGCTAAAATCCTCCATTTATAAAGATAAAAGTTAAAATAAATTGTAGGGATAAAATATAGTTAAGTTACGCTGCGGCTTTTTCGCCTACGCCACAAGCGCGTTGATTTGGTAGATCGTACTATCGTTTTCTAGTGTCATTGGAAAAAGAAAAAAAAAACTAATAACATGGGGACGCGAAAGGCCTATCCGTTCAGACGGGGTAGGAAAGGAGAAAAGAAAAAAAATGATGCTGTCTGCACGCGTTTGAATCTAAGCCTAACATACGCGCGAACTCGTAGTTAGTGTTTGAAATACGAGGTAAAGTAAGAACATGTAGCCACCTAGGTTACGAAAACAGACTTAGCTCTTATTTAGAATGACGTAAAACTCTCGAAAATAGCTGGACAGCACATGGAAAAGAAGTGAACGCGAGGTAGTAAAGATTTCAAGACTAACATGAAAAAAAATATGGAATTTCTTATTAATAGGTTTAGAATCACAAAAATTAGCTAGTTTGATAGCCTATATTTTCCTGACAAATAATATGCTTTCAAATAAAAAAACGGACAGATAATTCGGAAGTTATTGACAAAAGACTGATTTGTTCGATGCAGACTCGCAAACGCATGTTAGTTTTGCATTCACTAAAGTTACATTTGACGCGTCCTTGAGACGAAGGCAGAAAAACAAGTACATGTAGACAAGGGGGAGACAAGGAGGAGAGAATCTAAAAATATCTTCGCAGTAGAAATCTAAGCAGTGGGTGAGGGAAAAATTTGAATAGTTTTTTTTTTGTAGTTGGTCCAAAACCAAGTCCAAACTTGGGAAATGACAAGTTCGGACAGACCGACCGACAGAAATACACTACACATTTGACCAAAAATTGGACAGTTAGTTTGAAATTTTAAATTCTAGAAGGGGCAGTACTCTCATTGGACGAGACAGTTAAGATTATTGAAAAATTTGCCGGCAAGTTGCCATTTTTTTAAAGACTGTCCATACGAGCAGATCGTTGAGGCTAAGAAGTTTGTCGTCCATTGAATATATACTAATAATAGTGGGACGCCCTAGTCTAGCCAGCAGCTCAGCTGAGTTTGTGCTATTTCAGCGTCTCTGTGTGTTTTATTCTGAATTGTGAGTTTCTTTGTCTGGCACTGTTCTAGTGCCAGATGTTCTGGAGAAGTCCAACTTTGTATGAAATGAGATACCTACCATACTACCTCAGAGCATGTGAGGAGTGGGCCTAAGGAACAACTTTCTTTCATCGTCACAGGCCAGTTAAGTATTAAAGACCTGGCCTGCTGAGATTCATCAACTACAAAATTATAATTTAAACTACATTGTGAAAAATAAGAAACTTTTTGTCCACCATTAATCCTGTATAAGGAGCAAATGACATTGTTAACCAAAGACTGGGTACGACGCAAATACCGCAACCCGACATCCAGCATTAGTTTTCCTAAAGACTATTAGTTAGTACCAATATTAGCAAATTTAACTTATATATATATATATATATATATAATATATATATATATATATATATATTATATATATATATATATATATATATATATATATATATATTTATATATGTACACGCCTTTCATGTGATTATTCAATTATATGTAGGCCCTACTTCTATTGACATTAATTCATATTGATTTAAAAGTCCTGACCAGAAGAAAAACTTGGTTCAGGACAAAATAAATTTGAAAAAAAATTGTAATTTCTAAATTTTAAACACAGTGTTAATTGAATTGATCATAGAGCTTAATATTAGTGTTTGTGTGTGTGTGTGTTTGTGTACTTAATTACCAGCACACCACATTTCATTACCCTAGACATTAAACGTAGCTATCAGTCATATAAATCACAAATAAGTCTGCTTGAGGTCATAGGTGGTAGTAGTAAGGTACTCTGTAAACTCACATAAACTGTTATCCTCAGGGACCTTCACAGCTGACCTCATTCAGTACACTAAGTAACCTAGCAACCACACTTGATAACATCAAAACCCACCACATTGATAATATAAAGATGAGTTGGCAGAATTTTGTTTAATTTTGCTGAAACTATTGTATAAGTACTACTATTATAATAATTCTCTTTTCTTGATTCATATTGGCCATATTATCCTCTGCAAACTACAGGGTTCGTGTTAAATGATTTGTGATTTGAACGTGAATGTTCTTCAATAAAGTTCATTTTTTCTGTAATTACTACGATGTCTTTCGTTTTTTTTTTTTTTTTAGTTAATATAGTAATGGTAGAGTGTTCTTAGTTTAAGAACGCATTTATATTATTTCACATTGAAAGATAAGTCAACCATCACGTTTGTCTTATACATGACCTTAATTTTCTCGGCATAACAGTTAAAAGTATAGGCTAGAATGTTCCTTCTTATTCCACGAATACTATCGTAATAAAATGTTCCTAGAGTGTCAATATCTCTGTACTATTCTTAAGCCACTTAATAAGGCTAACGTTCACTGATCATTTTTCAGAGTTCCATCTTAAAATATTACTCCATATTTTCTCATCTCACGCCAACCTATATTAGCCATATATTTGCCTTCAGTAAAAATACACAAGTACCTGCAATACTGGTATCTTCCGAATACCGAAATTAACTCTGCGTTTTAATATTAACGCTTAATCACTTTTACGGACACCCAGGTCCTTGTCTGCTTATTCATATTCAAGTATCCAACGACACTTATATTTATCAAAACTACGAAGTCATTATACCACACTTAGAAGGCTTAAAATAATCTAACGGCTTAAAGCCTAAACATATACCGATATAATTGTCTATCTCTATAACTATAATATGTATCCAACAAAACTTGTAACTCAATGTAAATAATTTCAGAAAGTCTGCTGGTACATATTTACAATTTAATTAAACCTATACCAGCTCTCTTTTCTGTTAGGTAATTTAAAGAAATTCAAAGGTATTTACAACATAAAATAAATAAACATAGAAACTTTAATTATCAAACAGAATCCTGTCTTGAAAGTTCTATTTTTCTCTACACTGATTAATTATTATAATACTCTTTATTGTCACTGAGTTGAACTGTTGAAGGTAGTAATATATTCTTTCTATCCACAAGGATTCATCATACACTGTACTTGTATCTTTTATTATTCTTATATTGGTGTTAGAGTCTGACTAGCTGACCAGTGGAATTTCTATTCCACTTATCTTGTTGGGGTGAGATGCATCCAACTCCAGCCAGGTTCACTCAATGTCTGGATCTCCAGGCTGGGAAAACAGGGTAACCAGTTCTATGAACTTCAAGAACTATCGCACCACAGAGTCCCACCGAAGTGGATGTCTCGTACAATCTTGGTAGTTGCAGGATAAAACCTGGAATACAAATAATCACAACCTCTGTATGGTCCAGCACTATTCTGTCCTTACATACAATGGACGTAACAAACAGTGTCAGACATTGTGCTAACATATGCACAGGACAGTTTACCGCACTACCAATCACATCCAGCTCACTGTGACTACAATTTCCTTATAAATCCTAAGTTAGATTCAGTTGTCCATGATCTGCTTCCATACAATGATTTGGCCTAGTAATAAAACTACTAAGTAATATCTTGATCGATTCATTACAACAATTCCTGTCAATCCTTCTTTAGGTTCCTGATAAATGTCATTTCTTTAAGAAATCCTCCTTCAAATACATTATTAAACTTACAGTCGTATTTGTGCCATCATTCTCAATTATTCTACATATTTTACAATTCTGGCTTTCGTCTCTAAAAGTCAACACATGCCTGCGTTTCAACCGGCAGCACACTCGTTCTGTAACACATGCCATGCACTTCCTAACACACCATTGGATTAAAACACAGCAAAAATACATAAATATATACGTACATATATATATATATATATATATATATATATATATATATATATATATATATATATATATATATATATATATATATATATACTTTCTTACCCTCAAGCAATATACACAAGCTGTAACAGGCTGTTAATAGGCATCTAGGTCTGCTAGTCAGATGCAGCGGCAAAGTATAATAGCATTAACACTTTTTACCGCCCTTCGTCTGTTCAGCTCGGTTTTGAAAAAGTTGTGGCCTCAATTCAGCCACGTTCAATGACTTATATAGTACCGCATCGTCCTTCTCGGATGGCATAGGGTAAAAGCGGTGTTTGGAATCTAAAATTGGGGTGTATTTTTGCCTTCAATTCAATTAGCAAAATTTTTAATATTCATTATCTTTCTTAATTCTGGACCGATTTTGATCATTTAAAGCCAGAAGTATACTGTAAATGTATCTCTAACGTTCTATATAATCATTGTTTAAGTTGCAAAATGCATTTTAATCTATGCATGCTTTAACTAACTAAATTTGGGACTACCCTGATGTATAGACGTCATTTTAAACGATTTCTCTTTCTAAAGGAACTACTATTTGAGGAAGTCTTTGCACCTACCTCTAAAGTAACATTACCGTTGTTGAAATATCTATACCTTTCCGTTTAAACATCTTTAATCTTTAAGAAATTAAATAAATTCGTACTATCATTTACACAAAATGGGCCTCTATGTTAAGCATAAAATGTTCCAGTATACACACCACGAAAGGATCGTTTTGATTGGCTATTGTATCGGACAGTTTCCCACAGTAAGGCTTTCGGTATGACGCGTTGTAAGACAGACCAAATCACGACATGAACATAAGTTCATAAGGCTCGAAAGCCGCACACAGACTGTTTTGTTACTAAGCCTGACGCGTCATCAAGTTCCTCACGCGTAACGTTTAAGTATAACTAGCTGAGGTGCTGAATGGTGCAATCATCTCAATCAAAGTAAAAACCAAGATGGTAGCAAACCATGCAGCAGTCCTCAACATAGGTCAACCACTTAAAATACATTGGAGCTATCAAGGTATAGTATGACGCTCTCTCTGGGAAACCTCTACACCTCAGGGTAGAAGAGGTACGACTATGTAAGTAAGTTGTAGAGTTGGTTCACACTGTAATTTCCCGATACATGTATGATTCAACATCTTGTACGGTTGATTATTCGTGTGCAGTCCTTTTATAATTTCCTGCATTTATTCTCATTATCTTTGACTTTTCTCTTGTGTATTTTCAGACCCACTTTTTGGTACCTTTAATCAAATATTTTCATTGTTAAAGTCAGTTATATAACTGGAACCACCAGGTCGTCACACCCCTCCCCCTTAATATTATTCTTGTTCGGAGTTTCTGCTTGATTTTGTTGGGGTTTTTTTTTTTTTTAAACATACATGCATAATTGGTAATTTTGATTTGCCCTATTTACAATGATTTGACGAGTGTGATGCCACTTTCCCATATCGGCAGTTGTTCATATTATTTGGAATTGAAAACAATATGTATCCTAATTATAACCCATCAGAGGTTGAACGGGATATTTTTCATCATTAATATAAAAATGAAAAAAGACAAAAGAGTCATGTCATCGGCAACATCTAGATCATCAAGCTGTGTAGTTCAAATCCACTGAATCTGTAGAGCACAGAGACCTTCATCAAATTCACGCCAATCTTTCCTGCTCTGTGTCATCGGTTCAAGGTCATTCTGACTTAAACAAGGAAAGGAAAATATAAGTTTTAGGGATCCGCTTTAATTACTGTTATCAAATCCAATAAAAAATTTGCAATTTGATTGTTGCTTCCGACGCTACGATTTGCAACAGAGCTATACAATGGTCACAGAGGTATTGGTAGTACCTCTGGTGAAGGAGCTGTCATGCCCTTTTTAGGGCAGCTCAGCCACCTTTGGTCCAAACCTGGCATCCAGCTCTCACCTGTGGCTCCTCGTAGCTGTCAGCATGCGACAGCGGCCACCCCCGGACAACGGCTTTGACAGGCCGGCTAAACTAGGTGAGGGTAGCCGAATGGTTATAAACCTTCGGTGAGTTAGGGTCTGCCTACCCATGCATGCGAAGACTGGATTCGATAGACTGCGCGGAAGAAACCACCTGTTGGTTCAACGGGCATGACGGCGATTACCAGCAACGCGCTGTGGAGCGTAAGGAGCACGGCGAGGCACGTAGAAAGCCCTGGTCATCCACTGCACCTGACTTCATCTCCAGTCGTCTCTTGACTTGTCTTGCCACTGGATTGAGATGGACCCAGGCGAGAGAGTGAGGTCGACGAATTGCGCAACTCTTCCTCACTTTAATCCAAATCACCGCGCAAGTCACTCTTTCATCCATTCATCCATTCATCCATCCACTCACAACAAGTCCTGTGGCGATGGGCGAGCGGCGAAGCGGCAGGCGTGGGTACGCTGGCAGTCGTAGTCGCAGACCTACACACAGGCGGCTCAGGCCATATGGTCGTCTTCCACTGATCGGAGCAGCAGTGGGATTCGGCAGCCCCCTGAGTGTCTGAGCAGCCCTCTTTAGGAAAGCACTGCTCACCTCCATGGCATGAGGAAGGGGCTAGAAAAGGTGCCCTAAACATTGCCTGCTTCACCATTACCTAACCAGCTTACCGCGGTTGGTGGGTACCCTACTTTGGCGGTCGACATATAAGAAAAAGAAAGGACAGATTTTTCCCCCTCATTCTAGGCGCATGGAATGTGCGCACTTTACTTGACAAAGACTTTAATGCAAACAGACCTGAGAGACGAACTGCCCTGATTGGGAGAGAACTGGCCAGGTACAACATTGACATAGCAGCACTGAGTGAAACTCGACTTGCAGGCGAGGGCCAACTTTGCGAAAAGGGTGCAGGTTATACATTCTTTTGGAGCGGAAGAGGAACTGAAGAAAGACGAGAAGCAGGGGTTGGATTTGCAATCAAAACAGCAATTGTCAGCAAGTTAGCGGGGCCCCCAAAGGGAATAAATGACCGACTCATGACGGTCAAGATCCCTCTGTTCTATGGAAGAAAACATGCCACCATCATTAGCGCGTATGCACCAACTATGACAAACCAGGATGATGTCAAGGATAAGTTTTACGAAGAACTACATGCAGTCATTGCATCAGTTCCTAAAGCAGATAAGCTCATCATTCTTGGTGACTTTAATGCAAGAGTAGGCTCAGATAACATCTCCTGGAATGGCACTATTGGTAGGTACGGCGTGGGTCGCTGTAACAGTAATGGACTTCGTCTCCTCCAGACTTGCGCAGAACATGACCTCCTTGTCACCAACACCATTTTTCGACTTCCTACCCGCAACAGGACCTCCTGGATGCACCCTCGCTCAAAGCATTGGCACCTAATTGACTATGTAATTGTTAGGAAGAAGGACAGGCAAGATGTCCGGGTGACCAAGTCCATGTGTGGTGCCGAATGCTGGACTGATCATCGCCTCATTGTATCTAAACTTAAAGTTCGTATCCAACCAGCCAGGCGCCCTCAGGGGAAGAAAACTCAAAAGAGGCTGGATGTCACCAAACTAAAGAAGACAACAATCAAACAGTCATTTACTGACACCTTAGAAGACCGTCTCAAATCTATCTCGCTAGACGGCCAAAGTGTGGAAACAAATTGGGCAGCCCTAAGTGAGCAGATCTACAACACTGCTACAGAGGTCCTGGGTCCTTCCATCAAGAAACAAAATGACTGGTTTGATGAGAACTCAGATGATATAAAGCAGATGTTGGCTGAGAAACACCATCTCCATAAAGCATATTTAAATGATCCAAAATCTACATCCAAGAAAGACGCTTTCAACAACATGCGTAGAATCGTCCAACATAAACTACGCCAGATGCGGGATTCATGGCTGAGTAATAAAGCAGATGAGATCCAAGGCTTTGCTGACAGCCATGACTTGAAAAACTTTTACCTTGCACTCAAAGCGGTCTATGGTCCAACATCATCAGGATCATTTCCCCTCCTTAATGCAGATGGAAAAACACTAATTACAGACAAGGAAAAAATTCTCCAACGCTGGGCTGAACATTTTAATAATATCTTGAACCAGCCATCATCTATTAACGACGAAGCCATCATCCGCCTGCCCCAAGTTCCTATAAATGAAGCATTAGATGATGTACCAACTCTGGAGGAAACTAAAAAAAGCGATTCGTCAACTGTCTAGTGGAAAGGCCCCTGGCTCCGATTCAATTCCTGTTGAGGTTTATAAAGATGGCGGTGCAGTTCTGATAGAGAAACTTCATATGATCTTCCAGCAAATGTGGCAGAGTGAAACCATCCCACACGATCTCAAAGATGCCTCAATTATACATCTATATAAACGTAAAGGTAATCGCCAAGACTGCAACAATCATCGAGGCATCTCTCTTTTATCAATCGCTGGGAAGATATTCGCCAGAATCCTTTTGAATCGCCTTACGGCTCATCTTGACAAAGGTCTTTTACCTGAAAGTCAGTGTGGATTCCGGAAAGAACGTGGAACCACAGATATGGTGTTCGCTGCAAGACAGCTACAAGAAAAATGCCAAGAACAGCACTGTGACCTGTACACAGCTTTCATCGACTTGACAAAGGCGTTCGACACGGTCAGTAGAGAGGGTCTATGGAAGATCATGGCAAAATACGGCTGCCCAAAGAAATTTATCACAATAGTGCAGCAACTGCATGATGGAATGCAGGCTAGAGTTCAGGAAAACGGTGAGCTATCAGAGCCTTTCCCCGTCTCAAATGGAGTTAAACAAGGGTGCGTACTTGCACCGACTCTGTTCAGTATCATGTTTTCTGCTATGCTGACTGATGCTTTTAGAGACGGGGACACAGGAATCGACATTAGTTATCGTATTGATGGAAAATTGTTTAACCTTAGGAGGCTTCAAGCAAAAAACCAAGGTCAAATCACACACCATCAGAGATCTTCTGTTTGCTGATGATTGTGCCCTCAATTCCTTCTCAGAGGCTGATCTGCAGCATAGTGTGGATAGATTCTCCGAAGCCTGCGCCAACTTTGGGCTTACCATCAACACGAAGAAAACAGAAATCATGTACCAACCAGCTCCTGGCACAGTTTATACTGAGCCAGTCATCAAGGTTAATGGTGAGAAACTGAATGTTGTGAACAGATTCACATACCTTGGTAGCACACTATCCCAGAACATTGTCATTGATGATGAGGTGAACACCAGGATCTCCAAAGCCAGCAGCACATTTGGCAGACTATACACCAACGTTTGGCATCGAAGTGGCATTAGTCTACAGACAAAGCTGAAGGTATACAGAGCTGCGGTGCTTCCAGTGCTGCTATATGCATGTGAAACATGGACTGTATACAGGCGCCACGTAAAGAAGCTAAACCACTTCCATACAGTCTGTCTCAGGAAGATAATGAACATCAAATGGCAAGACAAGATCCCGGATACCGCCGTTCTTGACAGAGCTGGTATCCCTAGTATTGATACTATTCTGATGCAGTCACAAATTCGCTGGGCAGGTCATGTAGTCCGCATGCCAGACCATCGACTGCCAAAGATACTCTTTTATGGTGAGATGCAGAAGGGTAAACGCTCCCATGGTGGCCAAAAGAAGCGCTTCAAAGACACGTTAAAGACGTCATTGAAAACCTTTGACATAAACCCAGACACATGGGAAGCTGCTGCGCAAGACCGAACTGCTTGGCGCACATCTCTTCGTAAAGGTGCAGCAGCATGCGAATCATCCAGAAGAGCAGCAGCAGAACAGCGGAGACAAGCTAGAAAGGACCGTGAAATAAAACCTTCACATGAAGCAAACATTCCCTGCCCACACTGTCCAAGATCTTTCCAGGCCCGCATCGGGCTCTTCAGTCACCTTCGTACCCATAGACTAACCTAACATATTCTTAAATAATTGGATGAACAGAGTGGTCTTCATCACCCGTGATGGACGAACAACAACCATACAACGTCGCCATGTTGTGTGGGCTTATTCACAATTTTGCGTACAACATCACCAAATTATGTGATCTTATTCACACTAATGTGTACAACGTCACCATGTTCTGTGGACCTATTTACAATTTTGTGTACAACATCACCAAGTTATGTGATCCTATTCACAATATTGCGTACAACATCACCAAGTTCTGTAATCCTTTCAGGATTGTAATCTTGTAAAAATTCTATGATTTTTTTTTTGTCGGCTTTAATTTTTATATGGCAGGACCGAGACAGATCACTCGAGGTTCCTTCAAATTTTGATAGTTCAAAATGTACCACGATGTAGAGTCTTGCGCAGAATTAAGTTCCCCAGGTAGTGAACCAAGGGCTAAAAGATTTGAAACATCCAAACAACGCTCACATGGAAGTAAATAAAAATGCTTAAAAATACGCTTCTATCATTCAGTATTGTTTCTTGCGGTATTACCTTATAACATGAGAAAATGACACCTTGTGACAGTGTCATCAATAAACGTTATGTTTTATTAAATGCTCCCCTGCTATCGCTAGTTCGTTGACCCTGGACATCTCAGATACTCACGCTACCAGTGGCGTATCCTGGTAATGCGAGCTAGGCGTGCTGCTACTTAAAATGAATATGTACGCCTACTATTTAACCCCTTCCCCTCTTAATTTAAAAACCAACTATATTCAATTACGCAACGATAGTTATTCGGCTGGAAGAATAACATTAACTAAAGAATACATATTTTCACTTACAGGTTTCACTTGAAGATCAGATCTATTCTTCTTTCCTTTTGCAGAAATTTCTCTGTTACAGCATCGTAAAATGTATTCTTCATTCTAACCTTGCTCAAAAGTTCCTTTTCAATGGACAATAGGCTGAGACTGGAGAGTCGATCTTGACCTTGTGTAGATCTGTGGTAACTGTGGATTCGCTTTAAAGCTGAAAACGATCTTTCTACAGAAGCAGTAGTTGCTGGAATTGTCATTATCAATTCTGCAGTTTGAACACTTCTTTAAAGCCTGAACTGAGATCATTTTCAACTAAGAACTGCAGTAACTCATGAACTGACTTGTTGCAGAACTCATCCGAACAATAAAGTACAACAAGTTCATTCTTCAATCTTACATAGTCGAACATTTCTCTATAAACGTCTTTTAATTTTTTTATGAGGTCCTCTGGAACATTTTTCTTGAAACTGGTATACTTTTGCTCATAAAGAAGGTGGAAATACTCAAGTTTCTTTAAAGCTGCAAACCGTGTTTCTGTGTGAACACTAATGTTATCAATGATTTAAAAATACAGTTGGCAACAAGCATCTTTTCCTATACAACCACGGCGTCGTTTATTTGTAGGTGATTCAAATTCTTCTCCCCTCCTTCCCAATGCAGCATACCAAATCTCATTAAAGGCAGTATCCCTTGCTCGTTGAAGTTCATTTTTGATCTCTTTTATTTTCTTGCAGCAGTACAAAATATCGAAATTTCTTGTTTGAAGTAAATTGTATAAAACATCTGTATATGCAAATAATCTTGAAAATACTTGAAGTAGGAAAATTGTATTTAGGCTCCTCAAGAAAGACAAAAAGCCTTGCGATTTAACCACTGTGTCAGCATCCCATTCTAAAGAACAATCAATGACATTTTCAAAAATGTCAATAAGCACTAACCAATGATCGATCACTGTATGTACTAATCTGGAAGTGAAGTTCCACCTGGTAGTGCTACAGTTGGCAACTTCTTAGAAAGAAATTCTTGAAGAGCTATTGTTCTCTTAGACGATTTTGAGAAAAATGCAGAAAGACCATTGAGAGTTATAAAAAAAAATATTGCAGTCTTTGATATTCATCAAACTTTGTTGCAAGACGAGGTTCAATGCATGGGCACAGCAATGAGTAAAGAGTGCTTTTGGGTAAACATCAATAACCTTTATTTGTAAGCCATCCAAATGACCTGCCATCACAGACGCTCCATCATAAGTTTGGCCAACTAACTTATCTTTAAGTTTGTATTCTTGTACCGTGCTAACTACATGTTTAAACATACCTTCTAAGGTTCTATCCTGACTAACGTCGGTAAGCCCGACAAACCTTTCATAAACAACACCATCTAATACATATCTTAAGACGGTTGACAGCTGTGATTTGCACGTGATATCACAACTCTCATCCAGAAGTATAGCAGCAAAGTTTGAAACGTGGACTTCCTTCTTTATTTCATCAATGAGGACTTCAGAGATAGCCTGAATGAGATCATTTTGCACAGCCGGAGAGGTTCCGCGGAAAACTGTAGAGATCTGTAGGTGATGTTCCAAAAGAGGGTCATATTGCTGAAGTGCATCCAGAAACTCTAAATAGTTGCCTCTGTTGAAAGAGTCATTACATTCGTCATGTCCTCGGAAAGGAAGCTCCTGTTTACCAAGGAAGCATACCGCATCAATCAGACGTTTCAAGATATCTCGATTCTTTTTTACAAGTTCATTATGTTGGCTGATACTTTTATCGAGCTGATCATTAAGCAAGACGTCCACTCTTTGTCGGCCAAACATTTTCAGCTGAAAAAAAACATTGGACATGGCTTTTAGTCTTTTCGTGTCTCTGTGCAGCTGTACTTAAGTGGTTAAGATCATCAAAACATTTCTACTCCATACGTTGCCTTCTGAAGAAAATAAAAAACAAGGCCAACAGAACAATTTATTCCTCTTTTCACAACCAGTTAACCAATCCACCGACTTGTAATGAGCTGTTGAAGAATGGCGTGTGTATACTGTACTTCTGTCTTAGTTTTATGTACTGTTTTTAAGAGTGGTAACTCAGGACATGGTTTACCGTTACTCACAATTGATAGTTTTTCACTAAAACTTAGTGAACAAAACTTCTTTTTAGCGATATCGTCCAACACTTGCATTTTGGGTATATGTCAATTATCTCCGAAATACTAATTAACTTACAACTTCAAACTCACTGTCACTGTAATAATCTGCACTCCCGGCAACTAACAAAAATTAATCACAAAAAAACACTGGACTTGGACACAGCCGATTTTTACAACTCGAGAGCTGCAAGACGACCGCACGCATGTTTGTATTGTATTGACGTATCTGGCCATGACCCCGATCCACACAAACCAGTCTTCAAACGTGAAACCGAAAGGTACAGCACGCATTGTGACGGAATTACCCCAGAAACTTCGGGCGATTGTAACCAACCAATAAAAACTGCACTATAAAACGCGTCTGGGAAACTGAAACAAGATATACTCGTAGATTCTATGCGGGAAAATCCGTTATCCTGATGCGTGCGGTCCGAAAGCAGAACATTAGAAGAGAAATATTTTATAGAATAATAAATTAAATTTTTATTTTCCTTTGGGCATAGGTGTGCGCAGCACGCACAGCACACATAGAGAAAACGCCACTGCACGCTACATACAATTGTAGAACGGCCCGTGTGGGTCCCGGGGGTCTCAGATGAGACAAAGAAAGAATATGACTACTGCTCCCTGAAGCATGTCGTACAAGGCGACTAACATGAGGTTGTACATGAGGCTGACAACCTCATCATGTCAAATAAATTGTTACAGAAACTACCTCTACAAGAGCATGGGAATGTTTAGTGTAGGTTTCTGTCAGTTGTGACTCCATTAGGATGGAAAGGGAGAAATGATGATGATAGTAGAACCTCTTCTTCCTCGTTCGTCCTGAAAAGGACGTTGGTTGCGTTGTGTCCGTTTACAGCGAAGCTGCAATACTTGCGCCTTTCGGCCGACACATCCGACCAGCATGGCATTTTTTGGGACCGGGTTAGCCTTCCCTCTTCGATCCCTACTCACTCAGCCAGACTGCAGTGATGCAGCCTGTTTCCAGGACCACCACTTGGAAGTGGAGTAGGGTCTTGGTCAGCTCTGGTTCGCTGACCCTGACGCACGCAGTCTAGCTATGGGTCGCTGACTGCATTATTCTTCATTGTTGACGCGTCTTCGGTCCCATAGTAGAACAAGGCTCAGAATTGAATTCCCCACTTCCTTTCGAATTTGCAGACTATACAAATGCCCTATAGAGTCCCCCCATAAGCTCTGTACCTTAATAAGGAAAGCATTAGAAGATATGAAATGCAGAGTGTTTTGATGATGGACAAATTATGAAACTTTTTGAGAAGGTAATTGAAATACAGCAAGGATGCTTCTTGTCACCTTTGCTTTTCTTACTGGCTATAGACTGATTTAAGAAAACAACATGTGCCAAAAGAAATAGAATCCAGCAGACTCTACTAAAAAGCTTCACAATCATTTTTTAAAAATATTAATGATGAAAATATCCCGGTCAACCTCTGATGGGTTATAATTTTTTTTTAATATTAATGATGAAAATATCCCGGTCAACCTCTGATGGGTTATAATTAGGATATATATTGTTTTCAATTCCAAATAATATGAACAATTGCCGATATGGGAAAGTGCCATCACACTTGTCAGGTCATTGTAAATAGGGCAAATCACAATTACCAATTATGCTTGTACTAGCAATTACCCGTCAATAATGACGGAAGTAAATCAAAAACTGTAATATATTTTTTAAATATTTTTTTATTCAATATAAAAGTTATTTGATGGAAACATTTTTTGTGAAAGTGCGTGGATTTGTTTCAAAGAATGTTCCCTGATAAAAAGTGTTTTTAACAAAAACTTTCAAGTTTTCATGATTTGTTCCTCGGGTGAGGGCGACATAGAACCGGCCATGTCCGAAAACAGGTTCAGAAAGGAAAACTCCTACGTGATCAAAACACTGTCCTTGCCTTTTATTGATCGTCAGTGCAAATGCTAACATCACTGGGAATTGACGACGTTGCATCCTAAATGGCAAACTGCGCTCGCTCGGTTCTAAGTCAATGCGAGGAATTGAGACTCGTTCTTCCTTATTACTGCCAGTGATAATTTCTGCATCAATGGAATTCCGATGCAAGACTTTTATGACCAAACACGTGCCATTCAATAGTCTGTTTTTTTGCGTTTAGATTTCGCAATAGCATGATACATGCAGCAACCTTTAATTTCAGCAAATGCGGGGGCATTCCTGCTGGGCACTGCTCGTTAAGGAACTCGGTTGGGAAATCAACTGCGTCGTTGGGATCATCGGAAATCATGGTATCTATGCTCTAATAAACCGTTTCATTTCCAGCGAGTAGCTCCAACAATAAGTCTGCAATACTTTCAATTAAAATTTTGTCTTGAAGAAACGATCAAAAACTTACATTTTAAGGTTATTTTTAACAAAATGATGAGTTAAATCCGTTTCCGGAATGAAACTGGGTTCTACAATCAAAAACTTACATTTTATTCATATATCACTGTCACTCACTTTGTGTTGCACAATTCATCGACTTTTCTTCGTTGAATGTTACTATTTTCGGGAGAGTACATAATAGGGAAACAATACAATTAATGTCTAACTTTCAACCACAGTTGCATCCCTTAGATGTGACCGACGTACAAACGGCGAGAATTATGGAGTTGGATGTTAAAAGAAAAACAAACACAACAAACAAAAACGAGATAAAACCTAACAAAATCAAGCAGAAACTCTAAACAAGAATAAAATCAAGGGGGAGAAGTGTAAAGACCTGGTGGTTCCAGTTGTATAACTGACTTTAACAGATATTTACTTGTCTTTCACTTGTCTAAAGTCATATGCATTGTAAGAACAGTATCAGACCTTCACATTCCCAATTACTATGTATTAACCTTTGTTCGTGTTAAATATTGTTTGACTATATTATGCAGTTATCAGGATCTTCTGTCCCATAACCTAAACAGATGGAGGACACTTTGTTGAAAATGCGTGTTGAGAGATCACAGCCATTTTGTTTGAACATGCGCAGAGAAAAGACAAAGATTATAAGCATTACATGCTTCTTCTTCTGCTGCTTTCAGTTTTTCATCATCATCATCTCTTTCTTTCTGATCCATGTGGACTACTGCTGGCCTTCTTGCAGGAAACCTGCACCAAAACATTCACGTGCTCTTGTAGCTAAGGTTTCTATAGCAATGTGTTTTCCATGATGAGGTTGTCAGCTCCTCATATTAGTGGCCTTCTACGACATGCTAGAGGAATCAGTAGTCCTATTCTTTCTTTGTTTCCCCACAGCCCCCGGGAACTACACGGGGCCGTTCAGTTTTTTAGACATGCTAAATCTGCAGACCTATCTGCCATGGCAAAGTCCGGTCTTCTCCGTGAACTGTGAATAAATGTAGCACAAATAGCAAGATTACACTTTGAGAAACACCTTTACAAGATGTAGAATAACACTTGGAGAAACACCTTTACAAGATATAGAATCATACTTGGAGAAACACCACTAAAAGATGTAGAATCACACTTTGAAAAACACCAAGATGTAGAATCACATTTTGAGAAACACCACTACAAGATGTAGAATCACATGTTGAGAAACACCACTACAGGATGTAGAATCACACACACATATCTTGGCAGCAATATAGACAACGTTGGAGGAACAGACAATGATATCAAAATAAGAATACAAACACCAAGAGGAGCTTATAATGCATGGTGGCAGATATGGAAATCACAAGAAATAAGTACAATACAAAAATAAGAATCTTCAACTCAAATGTCAAATCAGTCCTAGTGTATGGCTCTAAAACGTGGACAGGAACAAAAACAAATGATAAGTTACACACTTCTGTAAATGGATGTTTGCGCAGAATAAACGGATTAAAGTAGCATGACAAGGTTACCAGTGGAGCACTGATGGTAAGGACCAGACAAGGGTCAGTGGTACAAGAGGTTAGGACAAGACGTTGGCGTTGGAAGGGTCACATACTGAGGAAACACCATCTTATAGCCTTACAAGGCAGTACTTATTGGGACAAAAAGGTAAAGGTAGTCCCATAGTAGATACTGCAGAAGGGGAGTGAATTGTTAGAGACTTCCCTATTACAAGTCCAGCTTTTTTATGAGGTGGGTGTAGTGAAATTGACAGAGATACAACGGTAAAATACCTCCAAAGATAACATTTAAGGATAAAAACATAATGCGTAGGCTGCGAATAGTACATGATCGCCTAGACCGCGGGTCATCACCCTCCATAAAAATTGACTCGCTAGACAGGAGGGGAACGGCGGATAAAAAGGAAAAAATATGACTGGAAAGATTGCGTGAGACTAGAAAGGCTAAGGAGACGCAATTGGGGGGGAAACGGAGAAAAGTCACGTTTCCCAAGTTGACATAAAAAGTAAGCAACTCGACAGAAGGGACCATAGATATGTTACGCCACAGTCATTTATTGGACGCTTTTGCAATACCAAGCCCTTGATTTGAATTCAGCGGCTAAAACGCAGATGTTTGGAATATTACAAAATTTAAAAAGTACTTTTTTCTTAATATTAATGTTAGGAATATAAAAATTAGCTGGCCGGATGGCCCATTCTGAGCAGTGAACTAATATGTTCTTAATTTTACAGACGGATAGATAATATTGAAGATAATGACAAAAGACAGTGTTGTTCACATCATCGACAGACTGTATTGAATCTAAAAGTGTCGCTAATTGCACAAAAAAACACGACCTCGAGACGCAGGTGTTCAAATCTACTTAGTATGGAAGAGACGGGATATTGTGGTGGCTGTGTCTAAAAATAACTTTTAACGACAAAAATTTGGAGGGGAGAGAAAGGTTGGTTCAAAAATCAAGTACATTTTTGTAGAAACGCAAGTAGAGACGGACAGACTAACAGATAAACATCCATACTTGACTGAAGCATGACTGAAATGACTTTAGTGTAGGAAATTTGAAATTCAAAAAAACCTAGGCAGTGATTGGCCACAGACAAGCATATTGTCGGCGCTTAGACGCGGATTTGGGGTCATTTCTCAATAGTTGTTCAGTGATAGACACAGATTTTAAAGTGTGGTGATTTCCATATGAAAGAAAGTGAAAGAAGTTTAGGGACGCCATACTATAGCCAGCAGCTCAGCTGAGTTTTTGCTAGCAATTCTGTGTTATTTATTCATAATCTGGTAAGATTGAAATTATTTCTTTATATATTTTGAATATTGTTTCATGTTCGAGTGATTTGATACTGCCATATCGAAATCTAGCCTTACAAACAAGTAGGGATTTGCTCTAGACCCCCCGCCCAAGTCAGGGTCTAGGGACCAACAATATACATAAACTCCAGCAAGGGTTAGGCAAGACAGATCAAGTGTTGAGAATAATGAAACATATTACCTATCCTCTTTTAGGGCAGAAAACTAATAAATATTTTTCAGAATCTATAGTCTGGGAGGATCTATCTGATGTAAAACCCACCATGGTAAATGTGCTGTTTGGTCAGAGAGATCTGACCTGTCTGTATGATGTGGTTGTTGTGTCAGTGTTGTGTCCAGACGTGGGTAGAGAATAGATTTTGACACATGGCCCATACTTTGATTGCAGAGCTGTGAGTTTCTGTTGTCAACAAAGCAGTGTCTATTCAGTTGGTGACTTTACTCGAGTGTATCTGTGCAGTACTTGTGACAGAGACCACCATTATTGCCCGCCAGCACGGAGAGGTGGGACCACCAGATTTCAGCACCAGAGCTACAACTACAAGATGAGTGAGCCTCTGGTCTGCTGGACATTCACCAACGCTTTGTAGTTACTAATATCCCCATAAAAATTCCCACCATTTTCTGGACACTGTGTAGTCAATATAGACAGGTGTGATGAGGCCACCCCAACAGCACAAACATTAACTATCCTCCCAAGTAGATGACTACTAGAACATTTTAATAAAACTAACTAGTATAGTACATATATATGTACACTATTGCATTTATGATATAATATTCCATGCATTTCTTACATAATCTCTAAATCCTTTTAAGTTCTGGTCAACCTAAAAAATTGACCCAGAACAAAATAAATGTAATATAATTCTATCAAAAAATTTTACACTATTGAGTTAGTTCAGTGTGTTGTAATATTTGTTAAATATTATTAGTCTTGTTAAATATCTGTGGGTATATCTATAACCTATTACACCACACTACATATCATAACCCTAGACACTTTACGTAGCCACATTCATTAAAAAAAAAATATTAAGTGTGAGGTCGTAGTGGTAGCAAGAAAGGCCTTCTGACAATTCTCAACTACATTTTATCTCAGGAGCCTTCACAGCTGGCCTCATACAATTACATTTAGTAATATCACCATCATACAATACCATCAACACCACTACATAATTGGGGTCTTGTCCAGGGATAATTAGCCCAACAGTAATATTAGGATCTCCTGGTGGGAGAAATAAAAGTAGGGAAATAAATTGTAAAATTCCCTTTAAAATTAAAAGTGTCCCTGCAGATAAAAGTTGGTGAATCTTCACAGCCAGTAATAATTAATTAGTTAACTGGTTAGTTAGAATTAGTTAGACTATAGTCATAAGAAGTACTTAGTGTATTTACTGGTTAGAGATTTATCTTGTATATTATTATATTGTCTAAAAAGTATGGCGGAGCTGGCAAAATTTAGATCAGCTGCTGTGCTCACCGCGAAGGAGATGGGAATGGATGGTCAAATTTTAATTCAATACGTAACGGCTGAATGTGATAAATATATTGAACGGGAAGAAAGGAGATTAGAAAAAGAGGCTGAAAGAAAATTGGAGTCTGACAGGTTGGTTGAAGAGAAGAAGTTAGAGGCTGAGACTAAGAGGCTGCAGATTGAGGCAGAAGAAAAACGACAGCAAAGGGAGGCAGAAGATAAAAAGGCCGAAAGGGAGGCAGAAGATAGAAGGTTGCAAAGGGAGCACGAATTACGACTAAGGGAGCTGGAATTACAAGGCCAGGCTCCTGAAAATGGTGCCAGCCCTTTTGCCTCAGATGCTACGCCCAGTCTGGGAGCCTCAAACTCAGCTATGGGGTTTCATTTAGACCATTTTGTTGAAAAAGACGATGACATAGAGGGGTACCTAGGACGTTTTGAGTTATTAGCTACTACATATGGGTTAGAGAGAGAGAGGTGGAGCTTAAAGCTATCACAGGGATTGAGAGGTACTTCTTATGAAGTATTTGCCAAAATGAACAGGGAAGACCAAGACAATTATGACATGTTAAAGCAGGCTTTGTTATTAAGGTACGAGAAGAATGGTGAATTTTATCGTAAGAAATTTAGAAATGCCAAACTGTTGTCTGGGGAGACATACCACCAATTCTCTGCTAGACTAGAAACCTATTTGGAGAAATGGACGGCTCTGGGGAAGACCCAAGATCTTAAAGAAATGATCATGATTGAGCAATTGAGAGAGTCCATGGCTCCAGACATGAGAAAATTTCTCATGGAACAAGGTGCAGAGAAGTTGGGGGAAATTTTAAATGTTGCTGAGAGGTATCAGGCAGCCCAGGCAGAGGTAAGTGGTGCTAAGAAGAAGCACATAGACAATTTTAAAGCTCCACAGCAATTTAATAAATTTGATAATAGAGAGCAGGGAAATAAAGGTAGGACAAACTTTGAGCGGCCAAGAAATGACTATCGCGACAGAAACTCACAGTTCAATGACCAAAAGTTCAATGAAAGAAAACCGTTGAACCAAGGAAAAAGATGGTGTAAATGGTGCAAGAAGGATAACCATAACACCGAATTTTGTAGAAGGAAACCTTCAAACATTGCTGCAATGAAGTCGGGGACGCAAAGATTAAAGGTTAATCCTAATGGACAACAGGAACCTTATCACCCCCCCAGTTTGTGAGGATTTTATTTGTAATGGGGTCACCATAAGGTGCCTTTATGATACAGGTTTGGATTATGATTCAGTTGTGAAGTCTAGCCTAGTGGACCCAAGTCAGTATACCACAGAAACAGTGGAAATACAAGGGGCGACTAAGGACATACCACTCATGACACTTCCCATCGCAAGGATAACGGTGAAAACTCGCTATGTGGAAGGAGAAATCAGAGCAGCAGTGATAGATGAACCAATCTACCCTCTGATATTGGGGTGTAGATACGTCTTCTTGGGGAACCCCGAGAAACCTGTGATCATGGCGACAGTGCAGACCAGGTCACAGAAGAAGGAGGAAGAAGGTGAACCTATAAATGCTCATCCAGAGGAGATGAGGAAGGCGCAGGCTGAGGATAGGACACTCAAGCCATGTTTTAAAAAATTGCCCAAATGCCACACACACCTCCGAGCAAGGGGGAATATTTCATGAAGAACAAACTCTTATACAGGAAGGCCGGAACTGGAACAAATGGTCATAACCAGCTGGTTCTTCCCACTTCATATAGAGATAAAGTGATGGAACTCGGGCATGCGATTCCCTTCAGTGGTCACATGGGGATCAGCGCCACAGGACAGCGTATAGCTTGTCATTACTTCTGGCCAGGGATAACGGAGGATATAAAAAGATATGTCAAATCCTGCCCAGAATGTCAAAGGGTAGCTCCAAAGCACTGGACTGCTCCTGCAACTCTAGGGGAAATGCCCATAGTGGGAACACCTTTTGAGAGGGTTGCAGTGGATATTGTAGGACCTCTCACTCGGACCAAGAGGAGGAACAGTTACATCCTTACTCTGGTGGACACTTGTTCTATGTGGGGAGAGGCGGTAGCCCTGCCATCAATTGATTCAAAACATGTAGCAGAGGCACTACTTACAATATTTACCCGATTAGGATTCCCGCATCAAATCTTGACGGATAATGGTTCTCAGTTCAAGGGGAAACTAACGGAAGAAGTTTTAAAACTATTTCAAGCCAGACACTTTCATTGTAGACCGTACCATCCACAAGGGAACGGCCAGGTAGAGAGGTTCAACGGGACTCTCATTTCTATCCTGAGAAAGCTGGCACACGAAAAACCGGATCTGTGGGATCAATTCCTGCCCGCCGCATTGTTTGCTTACCGGGAGGTACCACATAGTTCAACCGGGATGGCTCCCGCAACTCTGCTATTTGGGAGGCCAATAAAAGGTCCTTTAGAAGCTTTATTAAGGACCTGGACAGATGAGAAGGCGGAAGAGACTGTTACCTCATCGTATCAATACGTGAACGAACTGACCACTCGTTTGAAAGCTGGATGGAAACTGGCAAATGATAATTTGAAACAAGCCAGGAAGAAACATGCAGCATATTTTAATAGGAAGGCAAAGGACAGGGAACTGGCAGTCGGAGAGAAGGTGCTGCTTCTACTACCCGGAAGCCAGAATAAATTGCAAATTGGTTGGCAAGGTCCATATACGGTTCTAGAGAAGGTGTCTAGAACAAACTATAAAATTGACAAAAAGGGGAAGGAAGAAGTTTATCATGTAAACCTGTTAAAGAAGTATCTGGACAGACCACTCCAGGAAAGCACCCCCTTATTGACCTTGGCTATTGCAACCCAGATGCAAAAAGAACCACTCACCTCACATGAATACCCATTACATCCTTGTGAAACAGCAGCACAGGTAAAAGTCAGTAAGCACCTGACTAAAAACCAGAGGGAGAGAGTTCAAAAGGTTCTGGAGGAACATACAGATGTATTAACAGATAAACCAGGCCATACAAATTTGCTACAGTATGACATGAAACTGGTAGACTCAAACCCAATCTGTATGAGAGCCTATTCTATTCCGTTCACGAAGGAGAACGCATTGAAGGAAGAAATAGAGTATTTGTTGAAGGAGGGGATTATTTCGCACAGTGAATCATCTTTTAGTTCTAGTGTCGTTTTGTTGAGAAAACCGTCTGGGGAACACAGACTGTGCATAGATTACAGGAAACTGAATGCTGTCACAGAAGGACAAGTGGATCCATTACCAGACACAAAACAGTTATTTGCCAGACTGAACAAGGCAAAATACTTTTCAAAAGTGGATCTTAGTAAAGGCTATTACCAGATCCCAGTGAAGCCTGAAGTGAGACCTTATTTGGCTTTTAGCACTTCGGATGGACATTATGAATTCAATATGCTACCATTCGGACTGAAAAATGCTCCGAGTGTGTTTTCAAGGATGATGCGCAAATTGTTGGATCCCCTGAATAACCCATGTATCACAAATTTCATGGATGATATTCTCGTCGCCACCGAGACATTTGAAGAACACATTGAAGCTCTGGAGATGTTGTTTGATAGACTTCGGGAGGCGAACTTAACTGCTAGGCCAACAAAATGTTGTATTGGATGCAAAGAGTTGGAATTCTTGGGACACACTGTATATCAGGGTAATATGACCCCTGATCCTAAGAACTTGGAAAAACTGCAGAGAGCACCTAGGCCACAAACAAAAAAAGGACGTGCGATCATTCGTGTCGTTATGCGGATTTTATCAGAAATACATCAAAAATTTTAACGCTATATGTGCTCCTCTGACTGATCTGACTCGCAAGGGACTTCCAGATAAAATTATTTGGACTGCACAATGTGAACTAGCGTTCCAAGAGTTAAAGGAAAAACTCACTAGCAAGCCTATTCTCAAACTGCCTGATTTGACACAGGACTTTGTCTTAAGAACCGATGCAAGTAATGTAGGACTCGGAGGGGCTTTGTTGCAAAGATCATCTTCACCTGATGGGGAACTGAAACCAGTCGCTTATGCAAGCCGCAAATTGAATAAGGCGGAACAAGGATACTCCACAAGCGAAAAAGAATGTTTAGCATTAATCTGGGCAATAAAGAAGTTTCAAATCTATCTGTATGGTAGGACTTTTGTGGTGGAGACGGACCATCAGCCTCTCTTGTTCTTGTCTCAGGCTAAGCATGAAAACGCAAGATTGCTGAGGTGGTCTTTGTTGCTTCAACCTTATCAGTTTAGTATCCAATATATCCCAGGCAAATTGAATGTCGGTGCAGATTTCCTCAGTCGGCACCCCTGTGATCAAAATTAGAGTAGTGGCAGACGTGAGGAGTAATTTTACCTATGTGTATCGCTGGTTTTGGAACTTGCCATAGGCATGTTTTCAAGTGGGGAGATGTGTAGTGAAATTGACAGAGATACAACGGTAAAATACCTCCAAAGATAACATTTAAGGATAAAAACATAATGCGTAGGCTGCGAATAGTACATGATCGCCTAGACCGCGGGTCATCACCCTCCATAAAAATTGACTCGCTAGACAGGAGGGGAACGGCGGATAAAAAAAGGAAAAAAATATGACTGGAAAGATTGCGTGAGACTAGAAAGGCTAAGGAGACGCAATTGGGGGGGAAACGGAGAAAAGTCACGTTTCCCAAGTTGACATAAAAAGTAAGCAACTCGACAGAAGGGACCATAGATATGTTACGCCACAGTCATTTATTGGACGCTTTTGCAATACCAAGCCCTTGATTTGAATTCAGCGGCTAAAACGCAGATGTTTGGAATATTACAAAATTTAAAAAGTACTTTTTTCTTAATATTAATGTTAGGAATATAAAAATTAGCTGGCCGGATGGCCCATTCTGAGCAGTGAACTAATATGTTCTTAATTTTACAGACGGATAGATAATATTGAAGATAATGACAAAAGACAGTGTTGTTCACATCATCGACAGACTGTATTGAATCTAAAAGTGTCGCTAATTGCACAAAAAAACACGACCTCGAGACGCAGGTGTTCAAATCTACTTAGTATGGAAGAGACGGGATATTGTGGTGGCTGTGTCTAAAAATAACTTTTAACGACAAAAATTTGGAGGGGAGAGAAAGGTTGGTTCAAAAATCAAGTACATTTTTGTAGAAACGCAAGTAGAGACGGACAGACTAACAGATAAACATCCATACTTGACTGAAGCATGACTGAAATGACTTTAGTGTAGGAAATTTGAAATTCAAAAAAACCTAGGCAGTGATTGGCCACAGACAAGCATATTGTCGGCGCTTAGACGCGGATTTGGGGTCATTTCTCAATAGTTGTTCAGTGATAGACACAGATTTTAAAGTGTGGTGATTTCCATATGAAAGAAAGTGAAAGAAGTTTAGGGACGCCATACTATAGCCAGCAGCTCAGCTGAGTTTTGCTAGCAATTCTGTGTTATTTATTCATAATCTGGTAAGATTGAAATTATTTCTTTATATATTTTGAATATTGTTTCATGTTCGAGTGATTTGATACTGCCATATCGAAATCTAGCCTTACAAACAAGTAGGGATTTGCTCTAGACCCCCCGCCCAAGTCAGGGTCTAGGGACCAACAATATACATAAACTCCAGCAAGGGTTAGGCAAGACAGATCAAGTGTTGAGAATAATGAAACATATTACCTATCCTCTTTTAGGGCAGAAAACTAATAAATATTTTTCAGAATCTATAGTCTGGGAGGATCTATCTGATGTAAAACCACCATGGTAAATGTGCTGTTTGGTCAGAGAGATCTGACCTGTCTGTATGATGTGGTTGTTGTGTCAGTGTTGTGTCCAGACGTGGGTAGAGAATAGATTTTGACACATGGCCCATACTTTGATTGCAGAGCTGTGAGTTTCTGTTGTCAACAAAGCAGTGTCTATTCAGTTGGTGACTTTACTCGAGTGTATCTGTGCAGTACTTGTGACAGAGACCACCATTATTGCCCGCCAGCACGGAGAGGTGGGACCTCCTGATTTCAGCACCAGAGCTACAACTACAAGATGAGTGAGCCTCTGGTCTGCTGGACATTCACCAACGCTTTGTAGTTACTAATATCCCCATAAAAATTCCCACCATTTTCTGGACACTGTGTAGTCAATATAGACAGGTGTGATGAGGCCACCCCAACAGCACAAACATTAACTATCCTCCCAAGTAGATGACTACTAGAACATTTTAATAAAACTAACTAGTATAGTACATATATATGTACACTATTGCATTTATGATATAATATTCCATGCATTTCTTTCATAATCTCTAAATCCTTTTAAGTTCTGGTCAACCTAAAAAATTGACCCAGAACAAAATAAATGTAATATAATTCTATCAAAAAATTTTACACACGTGAGTTAGTTCAGTGTATTTTAACATTTATTAATATTATTAGTCTTGTTAAATATCTGTGGGTATATCTATAACCTATTACACCACACTACATATCATAACCCTAGACACTTTACGTAGCCACATTCATTAAAAAAAATTAAGTGTGAGGTCGTAGTGGTAGCAAGAAAGGCCTTCTGACAATTCTCAACTACATTTTATCTCAGGAGCCTTCACAGCTGGCCTCATACAATTACATTTAGTAATATCACCATCATACAATACCATCAACACCACTACATAGATTGGGGTCTTGTCCAGGGATAATTAGCCCAACAGTAATATTAGGATCTCCTGGTGGGAGAAATAAAAGTAGGGAAATAAATTGTAAAATTCCCTTTAAAATTAAAAGTGTCCCTGCAGATAAAAGTTGGTGAATCTTCACAGCCAGTAATAATTAATTAGTTAACTGGTTAGTTAGAATTGGTTAGACTATAGTCATAAGAAGTACTTAGTGTATTTACTGGTTAGAGATTTAGCTTGTATATTATTATATTGTCTAAAAAAGTATGGCGGAGCTGGCAAAATTTAGATCAGCTGCTGTGCTCACCGCGAAGGAGATGGGAATGGATGGTCAAATTTTAATTCAATACGTAACGGCTGAATGTGAAAAATATATTGAACGGGAAGAAAGGAGATTAGAAAAAGAGGCTGAAAGAAAATTGGAGTCTGACAGGTTGGTTGAAGAGAAGAAGTTAGAGGCTGAGACTAAGAGGCTGCAGATTGAGGCAGAAGAAAAAACGACAGCAAAGGGAGGCAGAAGATAAAAAGGCCGAAAGGGAGGCAGAAGATAGAAGGTTGCAAAGGGAGCACGAATTACGACTAAGGGAGCTGGAATTACAAGGCCAGGCTCCTGAAAATGGTGCCAGCCCTTTTGCCTCAGATGCTACGCCCAGTCTGGGAGCCTCAAACTCAGCTATGGGGTTTCATTTAGACCATTTTGTTGAAAAAGACGATGACATAGAGGGGTACCTAGGACGTTTTGAGTTATTAGCTACTACATATGGGTTAGAGAGAGAGAGGTGGAGCTTAAAGCTATCACAGGGATTGAGAGGTACTTCTTATGAAGTATTTGCCAAAATGAACAGGGAAGACCAAGACAATTATGACATGTTAAAGCAGGCTTTGTTATTAAGGTACGAGAAGAATGGTGAATTTTATCGTAAGAAATTTAGAAATGCCAAACTGTTGTCTGGGGAGACATACCACCAATTCTCTGCTAGACTAGAAACCTATTTGGAGAAATGGACGGCTCTGGGGAAGACCCAAGATCTTAAAGAAATGATCATGATTGAGCAATTGAGAGAGTCTATGGCTCCAGACATGAGAAAATTTCTCATGGAACAAGGTGCAGAGAAGTTGGGGAAGTTTTAAATGTTGCTGAGAGGTATCAGGCAGCCCAGGCAGAGGTAAGTGGTGCTAAGAAGAAGCACATAGACAATTTTAAAGCTCCACAGCAATTTAATAAATTTGATAATAGAGAGCAGGGAAATAAAGGTAGGACAAACTTTGAGCGGCCAAGAAATGACTATCGCGACAGAAACTCACAGTTCAATGACCAAAAGTTCAATGAAAGAAAACCGTTGAACCAAGGAAAAAGATGGTGTAAATGGTGCAAGAAGGATAACCATAACACCGAATTTTGTAGAAGGAAACCTTCAAACATTGCTGCAATGAAGTCGGGGGACGCAAAGATTAAAGGTTAATCCTAATGGACAACAGGAACCTTATCACCCCCCAGTTTGTGAGGATGTTATTTGTAATGGGGTCACCATAAGGTGCCTTTATGATACAGGTTTGGATTATGATTCAGTTGTGAAGTCTAGCCTAGTGGACCCAAGTCAGTATACCAGAAACAGTGGAAATACAAGGGGCGACTAAGGACATACCACTCATGACACTTCCCATCGCAAGGATAACGGTGAAAACTCGCTATGTGGAAGGAGAAATCAGAGCAGCAGTGATAGATGAACCAATCTACCCTCTGATATTGGGGTGTAGATACGTCTTCTTGGGGAACCCGAGAAACCTGTGATCATGGCGACAGTGCAGACCAGGTCACAGAAGAAGGAGGAAGAAGGTGAACCTATAAATGCTCATCCAGAGGAGATGAGGAAGGCGCAGGCTGAGGATAGGACACTCAAGCCATGTTTTTTTAAAAAAATTGCCCAAATGCCACACACCTCCGAGCAAGGGGGAATATTTCATGAAGAACAAACTCTTATACAGGAAGGCCGGAACTGGAACAAATGGTCATAACCAGCTGGTTCTTCCCACTTCATATAGAGATAAAGTGATGGAACTCGGGCATGCGATTCCCTTCAGTGGTCACATGGGGATCAGCGCCACAGGACAGCGTATAGCTTGTCATTACTTCTGGCCAGGGATAACGGAGGATATAAAAAGATATGTCAAATCCTGCCCAGAATGTCAAAGGGTAGCTCCAAAGCACTGGACTGCTCCTGCAACTCTAGGGGAAATGCCCATAGTGGGAACACCTTTTGAGAGGGTTGCAGTGGATATTGTAGGACCTCTCACTCGGACCAAGAGGAGGAACAGTTACATCCTTACTCTGGTGGACACTTGTTCTATGTGGGGAGAGGCGGTAGCCCTGCCATCAATTGATTCAAAACATGTAGCAGAGGCACTACTTACAATATTTACCCGATTAGGATTCCCGCATCAAATCTTGACGGATAATGGTTCTCAGTTCAAGGGGAAACTAACGGAAGAAGTTTTTTAAACTATTTCAAGCCAGACACTTTCATTGTAGTCCGTACCATCCACAAGGGAACGGCCAGGTAGAGAGGTTCAACGGGACTCTCATTTCTATCCTGAGAAAGCTGGCACACGAAAAACCGGATCTGTGGGATCAATTCCTGCCCGCCGCATTGTTTGCGTACCGGGAGGTACCACATAGTTCAACCGGGATGGCTCCCGCAACTCTGCTATTTGGGAGGCCAATAAAAGGTCCTTTAGAAGCTTTATTAAGGACCTGGACAGATGAGAAGGCGGAAGAGACTGTTACCTCATCGTATCAATACGTGAACGAACTGACCACTCGTTTGAAAGCTGGATGGAAACTGGCAAATGATAATTTGAAACAAGCCAGGAAGAAACATGCAGCATATTTTAATAGGAAGGCAAAGGACAGGGAACTGGCAGTCGGAGAGAAGGTGCTGCTTCTACTACCCGGAAGCCAGAATAAATTACAAATTGGTTGGCAAGGTCCATATACGGTTCTAGAGAAGGTGTCTAGAACAAACTATAAAATTGACAAAAAGGGGAAGGAAAAAGTTTATCATGTAAACCTGTTAAAGAAGTATCTGGACAGACCACTCCAGGAAAGCACCCCCTTATTGACCTTGGCTATTGCAACCCAGATGCAAAAAGAACCACTCACCTCACATGAATACCCATTACATCCTTGTGAAACCGCAGCACAGGTAAAAGTCAGTAAGCACCTGACTAAAAACCAGAGGGAGAGAGTTCAACAGGTTCTGGAGGAACATACAGATGTATTAACAGATAAACCAGGCCATACAAATTTGCTACAGTATGACATGAAACTGGTAGACTCAAACCCAATCTGTATGAGAGCCTATTCTATTCCGTTCGCGAAGGAGAAGGCATTGAAGGAAGAAATAGAGTATTTGTTGAAGGAGGGATTATTTCGCACAGTGAATCATCTTTTAGTTCTAGTGTCGTTTTGTTGAGAAAACCGTCTGGGGAACACAGACTGTGCATAGATTACAGGAAACTGAATGCTGTCACAGAAGGACAAGTGGATCCATTACCAGACACAAAACAGTTATTTGCCAGACTGAACAAGGCAAAATACTTTTCAAAAGTGGATCTTAGTAAAGGCTATTACCAGATCCCAGTGAAGCCTGAAGTGAGACCTTATTTGGCTTTTAGCACTTCGGATGGACATTATGAATTCAATATGCTACCATTCGGACTGAAAAATGCTCCGAGTGTGTTTTCAAGGATGATGCGCAAATTGTTGGATCCCCTGAATAACCCATGTATCACAAATTTCATGGATGATATTCTCGTCGCCACCGAGACATTTGAAGAACACATTGAAGCTCTGGAGATGTTGTTTGATAGACTTCGGGAGGCGAACTTAACTGCTAGGCCAACAAAATGTTGTATTGGATGCAAAGAGTTGGAATTCTTGGGACACACTGTATATCAGGGTAATATGACCCCTGATCCTAAGAACTTGGAAAAACTGCAGAGAGCACCTAGGCCACAAACAAAAAAAGGACGTGCGATCATTCGTGTCGTTATGCGGATTTTATCAGAAATACATCAAAAATTTTAACGCTATATGTGCTCCTCTGACTGATCTGACTCGCAAGGGACTTCCAGATAAAATTATTTGGACTGCACAATGTGAACTAGCGTTCCAAGAGTTAAAGGAAAAACTCACTAGCAAGCCTATTCTCAAACTGCCTGATTTGACACAGGACTTTGTCTTAAGAACCGATGCAAGTAATGTAGGACTCGGAGGGGCTTTGTTGCAAAGATCATCTTCACCTGATGGGGAACTGAAACCAGTCGCTTATGCGAGCCGCAAATTGAATAAGGCGGAACAAGGATACTCCACAAGCGAAAAAGAATGTTTAGCATTAATCTGGGCAATAAAGAAGTTTCAAATCTATCTGTATGGTAGGACTTTTGTGGTGGAGACGGACCATCAGCCTCTCGTGTTCTTGTCCAGGCTAAGCATGAAAACGCAAGATTGCTGAGGTGGTCTTTGTTGCTTCAACCTTATCAGTTTAGTATCCAATATATCCCAGGCAAATTGAATGTCGGTGCAGATTTCCTCAGTCGGCACCCCTGTGATCAAAATTAGAGTAGTGGCAGACGTGAGGAGTAATTTTACCTATGTGTATCGCTGGTTTTGGAACTTGCCATAGGCATGTTTTCAAGTGGGGAGATGTGTAGTGAAATTGACAGAGATACAACGGTAAAATACCTCCAAAGATAACATTTAAGGATAAAAACATAATGCGTAGGCTGCGAATAGTACATGATCGCCTAGACCGCGGGTCATCACCCTCCATAAAAATTGACTCGCTAGACAGGAGGGGAACGGCGGATAAAAAGGAAAAAAATGACTGGAAAGATTGCGTGAGACTAGAAAGGCTAAGGAGACGCAATTGGGGGGGAAACGGAGAAAAGTCACGTTTCCCAAGTTGACATAAAAAGTAAGCAACTCGACAGAAGGGACCATAGATATGTTACGCCACAGTCATTTATTGGACGCTTTTGCAATACCAAGCCCTTGATTTGAATTCAGCGGCTAAAACGCAGATGTTTGGAATATTACAAAATTTAAAAAGTACTTTTTTCTTAATATTAATGTTAGGAATATAAAAAATTAGCTGGCCGGATGGCCCATTCTGAGCAGTGAACTAATATGTTCTTAATTTTACAGACGGATAGATAATATTGAAGATAATGACAAAAGACAGTGTTGTTCACATCATCGACAGACTGTATTGAATCTAAAAGTGTCGCTAATTGCACAAAAAAACACGACCTCGAGACGCAGGTGTTCAAATCTACTTAGTATGGAAGAGACGGGATATTGTGGTGGCTGTGTCTAAAAATAACTTTTAACGACAAAAATTTGGAGGGGAGAGAAAGGTTGGTTCAAAAATCAAGTACATTTTTGTAGAAACGCAAGTAGAGACGGACAGACTAACAGATAAACATCCATACTTGACTGAAGCATGACTGAAATGACTTTAGTTGTAGGAAATTTGAAATTCAAAAAAACCTAGGCAGTGATTGGCCACAGACAAGCATATTGTCGGCGCTTAGACGCGGATTTGGGGTCATTTCTCAATAGTTGTTCAGTGATAGACACAGATTTTAAAGTGTGGTGATTTCCATATGAAAGAAAGTGAAAGAAGTTTAGGGACGCCATACTATAGCCAGCAGCTCAGCTGAGTTTTGCTAGCAATTCTGTGTTATTTATTCATAATCTGGTAAGATTGAAATTATTTCTTTATATATTTTTGAATATTGTTTCATGTTTGAGTGATTTGATACTGCCATATCGAAATCTAGCCTTACAAACAAGTAGGGATTTGCTCTAGACCCCCCCGCCCAAGTCAGGGTCTAGGGACCAACAATATACATAAACTCCAGCAAGGGTTAGGCAAGACAGATCAAGTGTTGAGAATAATGAAACATATTACCTATCCTCTTTTAGGGCAGAAAACTAATAAATATTTTTTCAGAATCTATAGTCTGGGAGGATCTATCTGATGTAAAACCACCATGGTAAATGTGCTGTTTGGTCAGAGAGATCTGACCTGTCTGTATGATGTGGTTGTTGTGTCAGTGTTGTGTCCAGACGTGGGTAGAGAATAGATTTTGACACATGGCCCATACTTTGATTGCAGAGCTGTGAGTTTCTGTTGTCAACAAAGCAGTGTCTATTCAGTTGGTGACTTTACTCGAGTGTATCTGTGCAGTACTTGTGACAGAGACCACCATTATTGCCCGCCAGCACGGAGAGGTGGGACCACCAGATTTCAGCACCAGAGCTACAACTACAAGATGAGTGAGCCTCTGGTCTGCTGGACATTCACCAACGCTTTGTAGTTACTAATATCCCCATAAAAATTCCCACCATTTTCTGGACACTGTGTAGTCAATATAGACAGGTATGATGAGGCCACCCCAACAGCACAAACATTAACTATCCTCCCAAGTAGATGACTACTAGAACATTTTAATAAAACTAACTAGTATAGTACATATATATGTACACTATTGCATTTATGATATAATATTCCATGCATTTCTTACATAATCTCTAAATCCTTTTAAGTTCTGGTCAACCTAAAAATTGACCCAGAACAAAATAAATGTAATATAATTCTATCAAAAAATTTTACACTATTGAGTTAGTTCAGTGTAAATTTGTAAATATTTGTTAAATATTATTAGTCTTGTTAAATATCTGTGGGTATATCTATAACCTATTACACCACACTACATATCATAACCCTAGACACTTTACGTAGCCACATTCATTAAAAAAAAAAATTAAGTGTGAGGTCGTAGTGGTAGCAAGAAAGGCCTTCTGACAATTCTCAACTACATTTTATCTCAGGAGCCTTCACAGCTGGCCTCATACAATTACATTTAGTAATATCACCATCATACAATACCATCAACACCACTACATAGATTGGGGTCTTGTCCAGGGATAATTAGCCCAACAGTAATATTAGGATCTCCTGGTGGGAGAAATAAAAGTAGGGAAATAAATTGTAAAATTCCCTTTAAAATTAAAAGTGTCCCTGCAGATAAAAGTTGGTGAATCTTCACAGCCAGTAATAATTAATTAGTTAACTGGTTAGTTAGAATTAGTTAGACTATAGTCATAAGAAGTACTTAGTGTATTTACTGGTTAGAGATTTAGCTTGTATATTATTATATTGTCTAAAAAGTATGGCGGAGCTGGCAAAATTTAGATCAGCTGCTGTGCTCACCGCGAAGGAGATGGGAATGGATGGTCAAATTTTAATTCAATACGTAACGGCGGAATGTGATAAATATATTGAACGGGAAGAAAGGAGATTAGAAAAAGAGGCTGAAAGAAAATTGGAGTCTGACAGGTTGTAAATAAAAAGTTGAAGAGAAGCAGTTAGAGGCTGAGACTAAAAGTGACAGCAGATTGAGGCAGAAGAAAAACGACAGCAAAGGGAGGCAGAAGATAAAAAGGCCGAAAGGGAGGCAGAAGATAGAAGGTTGCAAAGGGAGCACGAATTACGACTAAGGGAGCTGGAATTACAAGGCCAGGATCCTGAAAATGGTGCCAGCACTTTTGCCTCAGATGCTACGCCCAGTCTGGGAGCCTCAAACTCAGCTATGGGGTTTCATTTAGACCATTTTGTTGAAAAAGACGATGACATAGAGGGGTACCTAGGACGTTTTGAGTTATTAGCTACTACATATGGGTTAGAGAGAGAGAGGTGGAGTTTAAAGCTATCACAGTGATTGAGAGGTACTTCTTATGAAGTATTTGCCAAAATGAACAGGGAAGACCAAGACAATTATGACATGTTAAAGCAGGCTTTGTTATTAAGGTACGAGAAGAATGGTGAATTTTATCGTAAGAAATTTAGAAAAGCCAAACTGTTGTCTGGGGAGACATACCACCAATTCTCTGCCAGACTAGAAACCTATTTGGAGAAATGGACGGCTCTGGGGAAGACCCAAGATCTTAAAGAAATGATCATGATTGAGCAATTGAGAGAGTCCATGGCTCCAGACATGAGAAAATTTCTCATGGAACAAGGTGCAGAGAAGTTGGGGGAAATTTTAAATGTTGCTGAGAGGTATCAGGCAGCCCAGGCAGAGGTAAGTGGTGCTAAAAAGAAGCACATAGACAATTTTAAAGCTCCACAGCAATTTAATAAATTTGATAATAGAGAGCAGGGAAATAAAGGTAGGACAAACTTTGAGCGGCCAAGAAATGACTATCGCGACAGAAACTCACAGTTCAATGACCAAAAGTTCAATGAAAGAAAACCGTTGAACCAAGGAAAAAGATGGTGTAAATGGTGCAAGAAGGATAACCATAAAACCGAATTTTGTAGAAGGAAACCTTCAAACATTGCTGCAATGAAGTCGGGGACGCAAAGATTAAAGGTTAATCCTAATGGACAACAGGAACCTTATCACCCCCCAGTTTGTGAGGATGTTATTTGTAATGGGGTCACCATAAGGTGCCTTTATGATACAGGTTTGGATTATGATTCAGTTGTGAAGTCTAGCCTAGTGGACCCAAGTCAGTATACCACAGAAACAGTGGAAATACAAGGGGCGACTAAGGACATACCACTCATGACACTTCCCATCGCAAGGATAACGGTGAAAACTCGCTATGTGGAAGGAGAAATCAGAGCAGCAGTGATAGATGAACCAATCTACCCTCTGATATTGGGGTGTAGATACGTCTTCTTTGGGAACCCCGAGAAACCTGTGATCATGGCGACAGTGCAGACCAGGTCACAGAAGAAGGAGGAAGAAGGTGAACCTATAAATGCTCATCCAGAGGAGATGAGGAAGGCGCAGGCGGAGGATAGGACACTCAAGCCATGTTTTAAAAAATTGCCCAAATGCCACACACCTCCGAGCAAGGGGGAATATTTTTGAAGAACAAACTCTTATACAGGAAGGCCGGAACTGGAACAAATGGTCACAACCAGCTGGTTCTTCCCACTTCATATAGAGATAAAGTGATGGAACTCGGGCATGCGATTCCCTTCAGTGGTCACATGGGGATCAGCGCCACAGGACAGCGTATAGCTTGTCATTACTTCTGGCCAGGGATAACGGAGGATATAAAAAGATATGTCAAATCCTGCCCAGAATGTCAAAGGGTAGCTCCAAAGCACTGGACTGCTCCTGCAACTCTAGGGGAAATGCCCATAGTGGGAACACCTTTTGAGAGGGTTGCAGTGGATATTGTAGGACCTCTCACTCGGACCAAGAGGAGGAACAGTTACATCCTTACTCTGGTGGACACTTGTTCTATGTGGGGAGAGGCGGTAGCCCTGCCATCAATTGATTCAAAACATGTAAGCAGAGGCACTACTTACAATATTTACCCGATTAGGATTCCCGCATCAAATCTTGACGGATAATGGTTCTCAGTTCAAGGGGAAACTAACGGAAGAAGTTTTTAAACTATTTCAAGCCAGACACTTTCATTGTAGTCCGTACCATCCACAAGGGAACGGCCAGGTAGAGAGGTTCAACGGGACTCTCATTTCTATCCTGAGAAAGCTGGCACACGAAAAACCGGATCTGTGGGATCAATTCCTGCCCGCCGCATTGTTTGCTTACCGGGAGGTACCACATAGTTCAACCGGGATGGCTCCCGCAACTCTGCTATTTGGGAGGCCAATAAAAGGTCCTTTAGAAGCTTTATTAAGGACCTGGACAGATGAGAAGGCGGAAGAGACTGTTACCTCATCGTATCAATACGTGAACGAACTGACCACTCGTTTGAAAGCTGGATGGAAACTGGCAAATGATAATTTGAAACAAGCCAGGAAGAAACATGCAGCATATTTTAATAGGAAGGCAAAGGACAGGGAACTGGCAGTCGGAGAGAAGGTGCTGCTTCTACTACCCGGAAGCCAGAATAAATTACAAATTGGTTGGCAAGATCCATATACGGTTCTAGAGAAGGTGTCTAGAACAAACTATAAAATTGACAAAAAGGGGAAGGAGAAAGTTTATCATGTAAACCTGTTAAAGAAGTATCTGGACAGACCACTCCAGGAAAGCACCCCCTTATTGACCTTGGCTATTGCAACCCAGATGCAAAAAGAACCACTCACCTCACATGAATACCCATTACATCCTTGTGAAACAGCAGCACAGGTAAAAGTCAGTAAGCACCTGACTAAAAACCAGAGGGAGAGAGTTCAAAAGGTTCTGGAGGAACATACAGATGTATTAACAGATAAACCAGGCCATACAAATTTGCTACAGTATGACATGAAACTGGTAGACTCAAACCCAATCTGTATGAAAGCCTATTCTATTCCGTTCGCGAAGGAGAAGGCATTGAAGGAAGAAATAGAGTATTTGTTGAAGGAGGGGATTATTTCGCACAGTGAATCATCTTTTAGTTCTAGTGTCGTTTTGTTGAGAAAACCGTCTGGGGAACACAGACTGTGCATAGATTACAGGAAACTGAATGCTGTCACAGAAGGACAAGTGGATCCATTACCAGACACAAAACAGTTATTTGCCAGACTGAACAAGGCAAAATACTTTTCAAAGGTGGATCTTAGTAAAGGCTATTACCATATCCCAGTGAAGCCTGAAGTGAGACCTTATTTGGCTTTTAGCACTTCGGATGGACATTATGAATTCAATATGCTACCATTCGGACTGAAAAATGCTCCGAGTGTGTTTTCAAGGATGATGCGCAAATTGTTGGATCCCCTGAATAACCCATGTATCACAAATTTCATGGATGAAATTCTCGTCGCCACCGAGACATTTGAAGAACACATTGAAGCTCTGGAGATGTTGTTTGATAGACTTCGGGAGGCGAACTTAACTGCTAGGCCAACAAAATGTTGTATTGGATGCAAAGAGTTGGAATTCTTGGGACACACTGTATATCAGGGTAATATGACCCCTGATCCTAAGAACTTGGAAAAACTGCAGAGAGCACCTAGGCCACAAACAAAAAAAGACGTGCGATCATTCGTGTCGTTATGCGGATTTTATCAGAAATACATCAAAAATTTTAACGCTATATGTGCTCCTCTGACTGATCTGACTCGCAAGGGACTTCCAGATAAAATTATTTGGACTGCACAATGTGAACTAGCGTTCCAAGAGTTAAAGGAAAAACTCACTAGCAAGCCTATTCTCAAACTGCCTGATTTGACACAGGACTTTGTCTTAAGAACCGATGCAAGTAATGTAGGACTCGGAGGGGCTTGTTGCAAAGATCATCTTCACCTGATGGGGAACTGAAACCAGTCGCTTATGCGAGCCGCAAATTGAATAAGGCGGAACAAGGATACTCCACAAGCGAAAAAGAATGTTTAGCATTAATCTGGGCAATAAAGAAGTTTCAAATCTATCTGTATGGTAGGACTTTTGTGGTGGAGACGGATCATCAGCCTCTCGTGTTCTTGTCTCAGGCTAAGCATGAAAACGCAAGATTGCTGAGGTGGTCTTTTGTTGCTTCAACCTTATCAGTTTAGTATCCAATATATCCCACTGAGATCAGCTGTGAAGGTAGCTATATCTATTAAGAGTAGTGTATTATAGATAACCTTACTTGCTACCACATATCTATATATCTCAGTCAGAATTATTCTGGAATAGTGTGATGCTACGTTATGTGTCTAGGGTATGAGTATGGTGAAGTGTAAGTCACAACAACAGACAGATAAACAATTTAATTTAATCCACTACTCTTGACAACACTGTGACACTCACATACATATAACACTCTACAAAGATATCTTAAAAGAGTCACTGATAAACTTTCAAATAACAATATGTATTCATTACTGGCATGAATGAATATGTGTCCTGATTCAACTACAAGGGAACCAGGAATCACAATCAATTTAAATTACAAGTTATGTACAGAATGTATTTAATATGAATATTGTAGTGACATATATTATTACAAATGTTCTATGTGTGTCAGTTGTGTAGTAGTAAAATGAGGTAATACTGGTTTTGTTTTGTTCAAGCTCTGTTGGTATTTGTCATCATGACTTCAATAGTTTGTCTTTAGGGACCAGTATTGGAGATGTTCACAGTTCCTGATTTTAAGACAAGTAAATTCCCCTCTTAATGTTAATTTTAAAAAGTCAGTTCAAGATGAGGGGACATAATGTTGAGCTCAGCTGGCCAATTCGCTTATCTGGCGTGATGGCGGCAGGAAAGGACTCCTCTGCTCGAATTCTCCTCTGGGCTCAGGAGACACCTCACTGATAGCTAAAAAGACCAAGGAGTATGCTGTCCGACACTGGATTCAGCAAAGCTCTGACCAGGTGCTGCTCAGTACCATCAAGACCACTGTCCCTGAAATCAAGAAGGATGTACCTTCTACTTCATAACTAACTTAAACTCTCTTGTTACATTGATCACAACACAGCACAAACATTGAGTTCAGAGCATTAGGCCAACTGTCAGCTTCATTTGAAATACTTTATTCCAGTATACCCTTCTTAATGGTTACTACGCCTCTGCACTTCCAGCATTATTTCTTTCTAGTCAATCATCCAGGGGTCAGTGTACTGTTTGGCCATTCCATGCCGTTTTACTTCTCTCCGACACCCTCTGTTCAGGCTGGAGCATTACAGGCTTTACCTCACGTTGGCCACTGAACTACACATATATATACAGGCATAAATCACAATTCACATTCAATTTTCATTAAAAGATATTGAATGGTTCAAGCTTACCACAATTCATACGAATAAACACAGATACGTTGATTAGCAATGAATTCTGGCACAAACTGGCACAAATTCCCATCTGCTTATCTTCCAGGCTTTTATTTAGCCAAATATATGCTGGCTTCAACGCACTGATGCTTTATCAAGCTATTTTAAACAAGTGGTTTCGAACTAACGCTCCCAAGTGTGTATATCAGCGAGTCTGACCAATGAGCCCCGTTTCGACAAGTGTTTGAAAAAATGTTACCTTTCCCCGTTTCCCCTAACAACCAAGATAGTATTTATAGCCCGACCAATCGTGGTTAGGCTTTCATTTGTTGCGCTCCAATCAATTTGGAGTTTACATGGTAGGCTAGTTCTGTAACGTAAATTTTTTTCAAACACGTTAAAAAAAAATCTTATGAGCAGAAATGATTTTATGCTGTCAGGCACCCCCAATATTTTATTTTGGGTATAATTTATTAATTCCTGGACTATTTGCGTAACGTTTTACATATTATTTGTCAGCAAGCCCTAAGGAACCCAAAAATACAAATTTAAAGGAGCTACGTGGCTGCATTCAAAATATGCAATTTCTTCTACCTCCTGTTTCGAAGATGTGCTGTCTGGGTACTGTTATGTTCTCAACCGTAAACCCATCTAATGTTATCTTTTCTAATAAGAGTTTTTTTATGATTTATAAACCTAACTCTGGGAAAGGGTAGTGTATTTTATCACTGTCCGTCTGAAAAAAAATTAGTGCATGTAGACTTACACGCGTGATGGCAGCATTTGTGTATCGCGCGACGCGTGTTTAGTGTTCGGGGCTTTTCTGCCTCTCCCTTCTCTTTTTATCCTTTTGTCCATCTGTTTGTTCGTTTTGGTAACGCAGTATAATTAATGTTAGGATTAATTTAGGTCATTACGCAGTACGTCTCAATGTTTTTCTTAGAAATGCAGCACACGTTTCATTGAAGAAGGCGGGTAATAATACAGTAAGCTTTTATATCAACGTGAAAGCGTTACAATTTGCAGACGAAGCAGAAAACAAGGGGGATTTCGAGTACATTCTTTGTGACAGCACTGTTATTTTCCCATTGCTCTTCTCTTTATTAATTTTATTTGTTAGGCTTTATATTTACCTAATAATTTATATATGTGGATTAGAATATTTCATGACACCTCCCCTCTTAAAACAGACATTATATGTCAGTCCTTTATTCTATATACACATAGAGAAATTTATTATTATTTCTGGGTTTTACGGTGATTCTCATCACACGGATGGCGGCTTAAAAAATCCGCTCCCAGATTTGTTTTTCCAGATATATACTCAATGCTAAAATTATATGGAGCCAGAAGCAAAGACCATCGGAGTAACCTAGAGTTCTCATGCTTAGCCTGTGCTAAAAACGATAAAGGTTTGTGATCTGTTTGCAACTTAAATGCCTTCCCATATAGATAAATATTGAATTTCTTTATCGCCCATATTACTGCAAGACATTCTTTTTCGCTAGTTGAGTAGTTGATTTCAGCTTTATTCAACTTTCTGCTAGCATATGCCACTGGGCTTAATTCCCCATCCAATGCATCTGATTTCTGTAGTAAAGTTGCACCTAACCCAATATTACTTGCATCCGTCCTTACTATGAATTCTTGACTTAAGTCAGGTAATTTCAAAATGGGTTTACTTGTGAGCTTTTCCTTCAATTCTTGGTAAGTCATTTCACATTGTGGAGTCCATGTAATGCGATCTGGATGTCCTTTACGTGTCAATTCAGTTAACGGTGCACATATGGAATTAAAGTTTTTGATATACTTCTGGTAGAAACCACATAATGAGACAAAGGATCTCACGTCCTTCTTGGTTTGTGGTCTCGGGGCTTTCTGTAGTTTCTCTAAGTTCTTTGGGTCAGGGGTCATGTTTCCCTGATAAACTGTGTGTCCCAAAAATTCCAATTCTTTACATCCAACGCAACATTTGGTTGGTCGGGCTGTTAAATTTGCCTCCCTAAGTCGATCAAACAGCATGTTCAGAGAGTCAATGTGTTCCTCAAATGTTTCTGTTGCTATAAGGATATCATCCATAAAATTTGTTATACAGGGATTATTCAGAGGATCCAATAATTTTCTCATCATTCTAGAGAAGACACTAGGCGCATTCTTCAATCCAAATGGCAATCTATTAAACTCATAGTGTCCTTCTGAGGTACTAAAAGCTAGGTATGGTCTAACCTCAGGCTTTACTGGAATCTGATAGTATCCTTTACTCAGATCCACTTTTGAGAAATATTTAGCTTTATTTAGCCTGGCAAACAGCTGATTTGTATCCGGCAATGGATCCACCTGTCCTTCTGTAATAGCATTCAGTCTCCTGTAATCTATACAGAGTCTATGTTCTCCAGAGGGCTTCCTTAAGAGTCCAACACCGGAACTATACGAAGACTCACTGTGCGAAATAATTCCTTCCTTCAACAGATAGTCTATCTCTTCCTTCAAAGCTTTTTCCTTAGCAAACGGAATCGAATATGGTTTCATACAGACAGGTGTGGAGTCTATGAGTTTCATATCATATTCCAATAGGTTGGTATGCCCTGGTCGGTCTGTTAACACCTCTGCATGATTATTTAGAACCTGTTGCACTCTCTCTTTCTGAGTTTTCGTTAAATGTGTACTGATTTTCACCTGTGCTGCTGTCTCACAGGGGTGTAATGGATATTCAAATGATGAAAGTGGTTCCTTTTTTCATCTCCATGGCGATGGACAAGGTCAACAAGTGTGTCTCTTCCTGATGTTCTCTTTCCAAATATTTCTTCAGGAGATTCACATGATAGATTTTTTTCTTTCCCCTTCTTATCTATCTTATAATTTTGTTCTAGACACACCTTCTCTAAAACTGTATATGGACCCCTGCCATCCAATTTGTAACTTATTCTGACTCCCAGGCAAAAGAAGCAGTACTTTCTCTCCCACAGCCAAATTTCTGTCTTTCGCCTTCCTGTTATAATAGGCAGCATGTTTCTTCCTGGCTTGTTTCAAATTTTCATTGGCAAGTTTCCAGCCAGTTTTTAACCGAGTGGTCATCTCATTCACATATTGGTATGAAGATGTAATGTTTTCCTCTGCCTTTTCATCAGTCCACGTTCTTAACAAAGCTACATATGGACCTTTAATTGTGTGTACCTATTTGTCCATGCACCGGTATGGTCTCTTCCACTCGAAGCTTTATAGTGATGATTTTCTTTTCCCCCCCCCCCAGATTTTTCCTCCAAGAATTTATCATTCACAAAACGACCGCTACCAATTTTTCTCTTTTCCTGGGGCTTTCTCTCCCCACTTAAAATTCTTGATGAGAGATTTCCTCTCTACATCCTCTTCCTCCAGTTTGTTTAAGTCCGATTGAGGGATTTTCGGCTTATCCTGGGGTAAGACATCTTTTTTTTGCACTCTCCGCATAGTGGCCATTGTAAAACAGTTAAGTGAAGCTTGTCCGTGAAAAGGGGCTTCCCATTCCATTTGGTCCACTTTATCAAATCTATTTTTCTTTTATTATCAGGCCTAATTTTGCCCCGTGGCGTGTCCAGGTCCTGATCAATGTTCCCACTTGTGGGTGTTCCCTCATGTGCTATGATACACCTTTCTACAAAATTCTCAATGTCCCATCTTGCTTTGGGCCAATAATAATTGTGAGCCACCTTTTGAATGATGGTACCTATCTTCTCATGGTCCCCATCTGGTTTCACATGTAGGCTCCTTATTAATTCTGTCCTATATCTTTTTGGAAGAACCAGCTGTCCGTGACCATTGGATCTAGCTCCAGTCTTCCTATACATCAACTTGTTTTTTCATGTAAAAATCTCCCTTGCCTGGAGTTGTATGACAAGTTGACAATTTTCTGAAACAAGGCTTGAGTGTTTTATCCCCAGCCTGTGCCTTCCTCATCTCTTCTGGAGTGGTATCTAACATAATATCCTCCTCCTGTCTTGAGGTCGACCTGACCTGAAGGGTTGCCATATACACAGGTTTCCTTCTGCAACGGTCAGTGTCATGATTGTCCATCTGACAATTCTTACACCACCTTTTTCCTTGGTTGAAAGATTTTCTTTCATCATATTTCCTTTCATCGAATTGTGGGAATTTATTTTTATTTTCATACCGTGGCCTATCAAATTGGTGCTTACCTTTATTTTGATCCCTAGGATCAAATTTATTAAAGTTCTGTGGTGCCCTAAAGTTATCCACCTGTTTCTTTTTATTACCTGTTACCTCTGCTTGAGCTGCTTGATACCTTTCAGCAACATTTAGCAACTCACCCAGCCTCTCTGCACCTTGTTCCATGAGAAACTTTCTCAGGTCTGGAGCCATGGACTCTCTTAGTTGCTCTATAAGGACCATTTCCTTAAGATCTTGGGTTTTCCCCAGAGAAGTCCATTTCTCCAAGTATGTCTCGATTCGTGCAGAGAACTGGTGATAGGTTTCACCTGACAGTAGTTTAGCATTCCTAAATTTTTTCCTGTAAAACTCTGCATTCTTTTCATACCTTAACAAAAGAGCCTGCTTTAGCATGTCATAATTTTCCTGATCACCTCTGCTCATTTTTTGCAAAAACTTCATAAGCTGCCCCACGAAGTCCCTGAGATAACTTTAAGCTCCACCTTTCTCTCTCTAACCCATACGTGGTAGCTAATAGTTCATACCTATTTATATAGCTCTCAATATCATCGTCTTTCTCAACAAAATGATCTAAATGAAAGTTCATAGCTGAGGTTGAGGCTCCCTGAGTAACCGTAGCATCAGAGGCAAAGGGACTGGCACCATTTTCAGGAGCATGGCCTTGAAACTCAAACTCCCTTAGTCGTAACTCATGTTCCCTTTGTAATCTCTTCTCCTCCTTTTCTGCTTCCCTCTCTGCAGCTAATCTCTTCTCTTCTCTGTCTGCAGCTAATTTCTTCTCTTCTCTTTCTGCAGCTAATTTCTTCTCTTCTCTTTCTGCAGCTAATTTCTTCTCTTCTCTTTCTGCAGCTTCCAATGCTTTAGCCTCTTTGTCAGCCTCAATCTGCAACCTCTTAGTCTCAGCCTCAGCTTCAAATTGTAACCTCTTAATTTCCCTTTCAGCCTCTAACCTTCTTTCGGCTTCTTTTTCTAATCTTCTTTCTTCGCGTTCAATAAATTTGTCACATTCCGTTGTGACATAGGCAACCATAACTTGCCCATCTAATCCTAACTCTTTTGCAGTCTGAACCGCAGCAGATCGAAATTTGGCCAGGTCCGCCATTGTCTATCAGGTAAATTTTTTATAATGTCTACCCAACAATTCAATTTCTAACTATATATCTAATGGACAACACAGGCACCGTGAGCTCAACCTTATTTAATTCCACCCAAGGATACCTTTTAATTCTTATATTCCCTGAAGTGAATTACCCCCAATATTTTTAATAGTTAAAGATTCAAAATCCCAAGAGCGAGACCCCAATATATGTGGTGAAGTGGGATGTTATAAATACTTATAGGGAACTTAGTGTACTGACTGAGATCAGCTGTGAAGGTATCTATATCTATTAAGAGTAGTGTATTATAGATAACCTTACTTGCTACCACATATCTATATATCTCAGTCAGAATTATTCTGGAATAGTGTGATGCTACGTTATGTGTCTAGGGTATGAGTATGATGAAGTGTAAGTCACAACAACAGACAGATAAACAATTTAATTTAATCCACTACTCTTGACAACACTGTGACACTCACATACATATAACACTCTACAAAGATATCTTAAAAGAGTCACTGATAAACTTTCAAATAACAATATGTATTCATTACTGGCATGAATGAATATGTGTCCTGATTCAACTACAAGGGAACCAGGAATCACAATCAATTTAAATTACAAGTTATGTACAGAATGTATTTAATATGAATATTGTAGTGACATATATTATTACAAATGTTCTATGTGTGTCAGTTGTGTAGTAGTAAAATGAGGTAATACTGGTTTTGTTTTTGTTCAAGCTCTGTTGGTATTTGTCATCATGACTTCAATAGTTTGTCTTTAGGGACTAGTATTGGAGATGTTCACAGTTCCTGATTTTAAGACAAGTAAATTCCCCTCTTAATGTTAATTTTAAAAAGTCAGTTCAAGATGAGGGGACATAATGTTGAGCTCAGCTGGCTAAGTTAGCTTATCTGGCGTGATGGCGGCAGGAAAGGACTCCTCTGCTCGAATTCTCCTCTGGGCTCTGGAGACACCTCACTGATAGCTAAAAGGACCAAGGAGTATGCTGTCCGACACTGGATTCAGCAAAGCTCTGACCAGGTGCTGCTCAGTACCATCAAGACCACTGTCCCTGAAATCAAGAAGGATGTACCTTCTACTTCATAACTAACTTAAACTCTCTTGTTACATTGATCACAACACAGCACAAACATTGAGTTCAGAGCATTAGGCCAACTGTCAGCTTCATTTGAAATACTTTATTCCAGTATTACCCTTCTTAATGGTTACTACGCCTCTGCACTTCCAGCATTATTTCTTTCTAGTCAATCATCCAGGTGTCAGTGTACTGTTTGGCCATTCCATGCCGTTTTACTTCTCTCCGACACCCTCTGTTCAGGCTGGAGCATTACAGGCTTTACCTCACGTTGGCCACTGAACTACACATATATATACAGGCATAAATCAACAATTCACATTCAATTTTCATTAAAAGATATTCAATGATTCCTGCTTACCACAATTCATACGAATAAACACAGATACGTTGACTAGCAATGAATTCTGGCACAAATACTGGCACAAATTCCCATCTGCTTATGTTCCAGGCTTTTATTTAGCCAAAATATGGGCTGGCTTCAACGCACTGTTGCTTTATCAAGCTTATTTGAACTAGTGGTCTCGAACTAACGCTCCCAAGTGTGTATATCAGCGCGTCTTACCATTGAGGCCCCGTTTCGACAAGTGTTTGAAAAAAAAAAATGTTACCTACTTCCTGCTGTCAGCAAATCCCTGAATATAAAATATTTCTGATCTTTTTATAGGCGGAATTTTTTTACTTTTAATAGGGGGTACATGGACATTTAGCGTATAACGATTGTGAGGCATATTATTTGTCTAGCGGGTGGTGCTTTTGCCCAAAAATCACACCATTAAACTGGAGCTACGAGTGAAACACACCTTCCGACAACATGCAAAATCTCATCTAACCTCCATCTGCAATCTCTACACATGCTTTAACTGGCTCTAGGGTACAGCAGGATCTGATTTCGCCAGACCGTACCCCCCTCCACGATAACAGTTATCTTATCTATCAGAGCACGGGCGAAACTCCTGCCTACAACTGAACACTGTGGATGGGTACCTAGGAAAGTATTTATAAATCACTGTCCTTCAGAAAAAACAGTTAAGTTACTATTGTAGTTCTTACACGCGAAAATGGGCAGCACTTATGGAATAATCTAACGCGAAGCGTGAGAACTTAGTGTTCGGCTAATCAGCCTAACTCCCATCTACTAACCTATACTAAATCCTAACAGCTCCAACTGTACGTTCGTTTTAACAACAAAAATAACCGCAAGTATAATCTTAAAAAACTTAGGATTACTGTCCTAGGTCAGACAACGCAAAAAAATCAGCGCGCACTTCAACAAAATCGCCCTAATAGACCGCGTTCTTATAAGAGCAGCACGGACTGTAGAGTCATATACTAAGAAGGCGTATCGTAATTTATCCTTCTAAAGCTAAATAATAATTCAAGACGTGAAAGCGGGTAACACATTTGCCGAAGCAAACGGACAGCATGAAAACATGCTGATTCGAGCACAAGGTTTGTTGACAGCAAAGGGAAGGTTTAACGAAGAAGAGAAAAGGGGATTTATCCTCTTAAATAAAACCTCATTTAGTTAGGCATTAACAATACCTAATAATTACATAAGTTGGAATAAATATATATTAACAATGAAAAAAAACTTGGAGACGGCGAAAAGACACGCTTTTCCCACAGTTGATCCGCGAACAATAGCCCAACAAGTAAGCACACTCGACCAGAATGGACCATAAAAACTGATACGCCCACAGTCATATGTCATGGAAGCTTTTGCAATAACCAAGCCCTTATTTGAATACATCGGGCCAAAAACGCAGATGTCTTGGAAAAATACATAAATTTAAAAATTATACATTATTTCAATCAATATTTAAATTCTAGGAATATAAAAATTAGGCTGGCCGGAAGTGCCCCATTATCTGACGCAATGAACTAATAATTTAAATAAGATTACAGACAATAATCTTTCAATTAATTATTAAAAGACAGTGTATGTTCCACACAACAACGACAGACTGTAATTGGAATCTAATCTAAATGAGACGCAATACATTGCACAAAAAAACAGCGACCACGAAGTCGCCAGGTGTTTCAAATCTACTAAGTAGTGTGGAAAAAAGGGAGATATTTATGTGGTGGCTGTTGTCCACTAAAAATAAAACATTTACCACGTACAAAGAATTAAAAATGGTCAGGGTGATGAGAACGGTTGTGTTTATCAAAACTCAATTACGGAGTACATTTTATGTTGAGAAACACAAGTAGAGACGGACAGACTAACAGATAACCATCCATACTTGACTGAAGCATGACTGAAATGACTTTAGGGTAGGAAATTTGAATGTAAAATAAACCTAGGCAGTGATTGGCCACAGACAATCATATCATTAGCGCTCAGACGCGAAAGTGGGGCCATTCTTCAATAGTTGTTCAGTGATAGACACAGATTTTAAAGTGTGGTGATTTCCATATGAAAGAAAGGTGTAAGAAGTTTATAGGGGACGCCCCATACTATAGCCAGCAGCTCAGCTGAGTTTTGCTAGCAATTCTGTGTTATTTATTCATAATCTGGTAAGATTGAAATTATTTCCTTATATATTTTGAATATTGTTTCATGTTTGAGTGATTTGATACTGCCATATCGAAATCTAGCCTTACAAACAAGTAGGGATTTGCTCTAGACCCCCGCCCCTAAGTCAGGGGTCTAAGGGACCAACAACAATTATACAAAAACGTCCAGCAATGGGTTTAGGCAAGACAGATCAAGTGTTGAGAATAATGAAACATATTACCTAACCTCTTTTAGGGCAGAAAACTAATAAATATTTTTCAGAATCTATAGTCTGGGAGGATCTATCTGATGTAAAACCACCATGGTAAATGTGCTGTTTGGTCAGAGAGATCTGACCTGTCTGTATGATGTGGTTGTTGTGTCAGTGTTGTGTCCAGACGTGGGTAGAGAATAGATTTTGACACATGGCCCATACTTTGATTGCAGAGCTGTGAGTTTTCTGTTGTCAACCAAAGCAGTGTCTATTCAGTTGGTGACTGTACTCGAGTGTATCTGTGCAGTACTTGTGACAGAGACCACCATTATTGCCCGCCAGCACGGAGAGGTGGGACCAACTTATTTCAGCACCAGCGCTACAACTACAATAAGAGTGAGCCTCTGGTCTGCTGGACATTCACCAACGCTTTTCGTAGTTACTAATACCCCCATAAAAATTCCCACCATTTTCTGGACACTGTGTAGTCAATATAGACAGGTGTGATGAGGCCACCCCAACAGCACAAACATTAACTATCCTCCCAAGTAGATGACTACTAGAACATTTTAATAAAACTAACTAGTATAGTACATATATATGTACACTATTGCATTTATGATATAATATTCCATGCATTTCTTTCATAATCTCTAAATCCTTTTAAGTTCTGGTCAACCTAAAAAATTGATCCAGAACAAAATAAATGTAATATAATTTTTATCAAAAATTTTACACACGTGAGTTAGTTCAGTGTATTTTAATATTTATTAATATTATTAGTCTTGTTAAATATCTGTGGGTATATCTATAACCTATTACACCACACTACATATCATAACCCTAGACACTTTACGTAGCCACATTCATTAAAAAATAAAATTAAGTGTGAGGTCGTAGTGGTAGCAAGAAAGGCCTTCTGACAATTCTCAACTACATTTTATCTCAGGAGCCTTCACAGCTGACCTCATACAATTACATTTAGTAATATCACCATCACCAAAATAAGTAAGTTTATCGGTCAACCAAGAACCTTGAAAAATGAAAAGGAAAGAAAAGCAGGGGCAACCGTGCCCGGAAGAACGTTACCCAGTATGAAACCATGCTTTTACATACTTCATATTTTTTGATTTAAATTTATCGTAGAACATATCTTTTTCCACAGTATAGTTTTATAGCTGGGGGAACGTAAACATCAAATACAGAATAAACAAAGAAAAAGTAAACAGAATGAATTGTAGAACACGCGTTCGCTTGCCATAATATTTTATGTGCAAGAATCTATCTTAAGAACCAAGTCACGGTACAGGGCTCGCGGAAGGAGGGGAAATAGTTAAGTGGTAAGCAAACTCACTGTTGACGTGCCGAATATATACGTGGCGCTGATTTTCATGACAAAGAAACATAAAAAATAAAACACATTTAACATAAGTTTTCCCCAACCACAAGTAACAAACAACATTCTAACATAGTTATCACCACAAGGAAACAAACAACATTTAACATAAGTTTTCACCACAAGGTAACAAAACAACATTTAAACATATTTTTCACACACACAGGGTTAAATAATTTATTCTACCATGCTTCCCAGTTTGTGTCAGTGTCGTCTCCTTCCCCCCCCAGTAATCTGACAATTTTAAACTAGTCTAATAAAGGCCCCAGTTGATACCTAACCACCCCCCCCCCCCCCCCATTTAAAAAAATTTCCTTACCCATTGGGTTTTTGTAATTTCTTACACTGGGACATATGTAAGACAAGTCACATTTACGAAAGCTTGCAGTTCTTTTTTTTTTTTTGTCCAGGGACAAGAACCCTTTTTCGTGGCTCCAATAGGCTAGCAGAAAGAACCCAACCCCAAGAATTAAGTCCGTTTTTTCTGGACTTGGCGCAGATCAAAACTCACACAATCAACGTTGTACTTCTGTTAACAAAAATACACGTTTATGTTATGAACGGTAATTGATTTAATATACTGAGATGGAATAAAAAGGCCGATCCTCGCCCTCAACATTACGGTAAAACAAACAAAAAGGCGCAAAATTTATTAAAAGGGAAAAAACATTCTAGAGTTTTCCGTGCGTATCGCACAATATAACTGAAACTACGTAAACAAGAGGAATTTTATTTTTTTCTATTTTTTTTCCATTTTCAGTGTGTAATTCATGGTACAGGGTTTTTTGATAAGTGATCTCCCCACGTACCATCCTTCAGATTTCTATGAAATTCTGAGCATTGTATTAGACTGAGAACATGATATATAGTTTTGTTATAAAAAAATATTCCCTGTAACCACTAACCTCCTTGACAAGCCTCACGAACCCCCAGGAATACTCTTAACCCACTCAATTGGAACGCCTGGTTTAACGCCTTTGTAGATGTCATGAAAATATTTCTCATCCACATTATATATAATATATTAGGTAAATATGAAGCCTAACAAATAAAATTAATATAAAAGAGAAGAAGCAATGGTAAAATAACAGTGCTGTCACAAAGAATGTACTCGAAATCCCCCTTGTTTTCTGCTTCGTCTGCAAATTGTAACGCTTTCACGTTGATAGTAAAAGCTTACTGTATTATACCCGCTTTCTTCAATGAAACGTGTGCTGTATTTCTTGGAAAAGCATTGAGAGGCCCTGCGTAATGACCTAAATTAATCCTAACTTTAATTATATTACGTTACCAAAACGAACGAACAGATGGACAAAAGGATAGCGAGAGGGGAGGGCTGAAAATCAGGAACGCATGCAACACGCGACGCGCGATATACAAATGCTGGCATCACGCGTGTAAGTCTACAAGCACTAACTTTTTCAGACGGACAGTGATAAAATACTCTACCCTTTCCCAGAGTTAGGTTTATAAATCATAACAGACTCTTATTAGAAAAGATAACAGAACATTTGGGTCTTTTTTACGTTTTTGAAAACATTAAACAACATAACCCATACAGCACATCAATCGAAACAGGAGGTAGAAGAAATTGCAAATTTTGAACGCAGCCACGTAGCTCCTTTAAATTAGTATTTTTGGGTTCCTTAGGGCTTGCTGACAAATAATATGTAAAACGTTACGCAAATAGTCCAGGAATTAATAAATTATACCCAAAATAAAATATTGGGGGTGCCTGACAGCATAAAATCATTTCTGCTCATAAGATTTTTTTTTAACGTGTTTGAAAAAAATTTACGTTACAGAAATAGCCTACCATGTAAACTCCAAATTGATTGGAGCGCAACAAATGAAAGCCTAACCACGATTGGTCGGACTATAAATACTATCTTTCGTTGTTAGGGGAAACGGGGAAAGGTAACTTTTTTATATCAAACACATTGTCGAAACGTGGCTCATTGGCCAGATCCTCGACTGATATATACACACTTGGGAGCGTTAATTTCGAAACCACTTGTATTAAAATAACAACTTGAATAAAGCATCAGTGGGCGTTGAAGCCAAGGTCATAATATTGTGGCTCAAATATAAAGCCTGGAACAATAGGTCAGTTATTGAAATTTGTGCCAGATTAATTGTGCCAGAATAAGTCATTGCTAATCAACGTATCTGTTTATTTATTCGAATATGAAATTTGTGGGACTGGACATAAAGTCTCTTAGATGGTTACTGAGAAGGCAGCTCACCTAGGTCAGCAAATAATTTTATGGCTATTGCTGAATCCAGAAGTGTCGGACAGCATACTCCTTGGTAACTCTTTTAAGCTAATCATTATTTTAGACATCCTGTCTCCAGATCCCAGAGGAGTAATTCTCGAGCAGAGGAGTCCCTTTCCTGCCGCCAAATCTAAAACGCTCAGATAAGCTATACTTAATTAGCAAAACTGAAACTTCAACATTAAATGTCCCCTCATCATAAGAACATAACTTTTTAAAATTAAACACTATTTTTTTTTCAGAGTGAATTAACTTGTACAATTAAAAAAATCAGGAAAATGACAACTATCACTAATACTGGTACCCACTAAGACACAACCATTAAGTCACAAAATCACATCAATCCAAAGAATCAAACCGTGACAAATAACCTAACAGAGCTTGAAACAAAACCAAAACCCACCCAAAAATTACCTATCATTATTAGCTAATCAACAATTAACCCTAACTGACGACATACAACAATTTGCAATTGAATATATTGTCAACCATATGACAAACAAATCATAACAAATAATTCTGTACATAAAATCTTGTACATTTTAAATTTTGATTGTGATTCCCTGGTTACCCTTGTAACATTTGAAATCAGGACACACCCATATACACCACAAGCAAGGCAATGACTACATATTGTGCAATTTATGAACGCGTTTACAGTGACTACTTTAAGCTATCCATAGAGATGTTAAATATGTACCACTCCAGGAGTGGTCGACCAGTGTTGTCAAGGCCACCAGTAGTGGGCCAATTAAATTTAACACAGATTGTTTTACACACAAACACTAACTGTTGTTAGGTGACAGATGAACTTCAAGGGGATACACACACCAAACACATAACGTACCTAATCCACACCTCCCACACCCCCGCTAATCCAGGCCCTTTACAATACTCCAAGTAATGGCCATCCCCTGATTCAATACACTACCTATTAGAATATATATAGCAAGTAAGGTATAACACATTGAATCTCATGGTACACCCCACTAAGTACCCAAATAAATATTCTACAACGAGACCTCAAACCTCCGCACCCCCCCCCCACACCCACCCCCTACCACCCCACCCACCCCGTAGCCCGCCCCACTGAGGGGGGGGGAGGGGATGAAGCGCCGGGTGGGAGACCAATGGGGGGGGTACGGGACCAGGGGGCCCAGACAGACCCGGGGCGCTAGACCGGGGATACCCCAGACTGAGGCCCCTGATACAAATCCACCTCGCCCCAACCCGCACCTCCCGACAATTCGCGGCCCACGCAAGTACCCGCCACCGTTGCGTAGGGGGGGGGGCCCGGCACACGCCAAACCCAGGGACCCCCAGGTCCCCACACCCACGCACCCGAAAGGCCAAACCCCACATGGACTCCCAACGGGGAGGAAAACCCCGGGAACCCACAGACGGGACCCCCAAACACCAAACCGGGACACGCACGCCGAAAAAAAGCAACATCTACAACACGGAAAACATATGAGGGGGTACAATCACGTAGTCTTTGCCCCCGATCCAAACTTCAAACCCAAAACTGCTTCATCAAAATTGCCAATACCTGCCCCAGTAAACCCAAAATTTCTTTAACCACATGGGCTGCAAATTAGCCCCCCCTATAGTAGATCCCAGGAGCCAAATGACCACCCCCAGGGGGTTCTTTAGGGTGGGCCCTTCCAACGACCCAATTATACCAAATACACTCCACACTCACCCTGCCTCCAAACAAAAACTACTCACTCCCACCAAACCCCTGATCACTATACAGAATGCGGCTTCAGTACAAACCGCCCAGAATGTCAAGGAAACACCTGTTATGAACCGTATGACCCGCAAAATTCTATACCTACATTTATGCCTATCCGCGAACCTAGCTCTCCGAACTTACAACACTAACAGACTTTGGCACCACCGAGCATTACAAAATACAAGTAACCCGAAACAATTAAACCCAGATTCACCGCAGACCTCCGAACGCCCACCCCCCCCACCCCCCCCCCAACCACCCCCCCCCCAACCCCCACCCCCCCCAAAATACACCCCCCCCCCCCAAACAAATCCCCCACCAGAACACCACTCCCAACCGCAACCACCTAACTAAAACCCCCAAAACCAACCCAAACAACACCACCCCCCCCCACAACCCCCCCCCCCCCACCCCAAAACCCCCCCCCCCCCAACCCCCCCCCCCCACCAAAACCCCCCCCCCCCAACCACCCCAACCCCCCACCAACCGGGCTAAACCCACTCCCCCACACCCCCCCACCACCCCACCCAAAAACCCCAACCAGAAACCTACCACCCAACACCCCCCCCCGAACCACCCTCCCTCCCCCAAAATCCCCCCCCACCCAGACCCAATCCCGCCCCCAACCCCCATCACCCAAAATCCACCCCCTCTCCCCCCCCCCCCCACCCCTCCACCCCCGCCCCCGCCCTACCCCCCCCCAGTCCTCCTCAACCTTCAACCCAACACCTCTGTACCACCCTACCATCGTTCACATGCCCCTCACCACCAGTCCCACTAAATTAAAACCCCCGTCCTACCACCTAACCCCCAACTCCAAACAAACTGAAACCAACCCCCCCCCTCGACCCCCCCTAACCCCCCAGCCACCCCCCCCCCACCGCAGGGCTACCACTACCCCGCTACCCCCTAACCGGGCAAACCATACCCCCCCAAACCAAACGCCTCGCAAACCCACCTGTTCGCCCATGCAAACCCTCAACCCGTACCCCCACCACCCAGTAACCGTCCCTTGATCACCACCCCAGGACCACCGTACCCCCACCCCCCCCTCAACCCCCCCACCCCCCCACCACGCACCGCCAAACCCCCGCAACCCCCAAACCACCCCCGAGTGCTAACACCAACCCCCCCCCAACCACCCAACTCCCAACCACCCCTCCCCCCCCCCCCATACCATACCAGCACCAAAATAATAGCAAGACGAAGAATAAAGATACGCACTCAACCACTCTTACGACACACTACGCTCCCACTTCTGGATGTAACGCTAGATACCGTTGGCGCAAACCTGACTCTAAGACACTAAGACACACCGCAGTATCCCAAAACGCAAGAGAAAATAGCTAAAATATGAATAACTCAGGGACTTCGTGTGCTGCTATATGAAAGTTTAAATGCAAAATGACGCATGAGGTGATCAGGAAAATTATGACATGCTAAAGCAGGCTCTTTTGTTAAGGTATGAAAAGAAAGCAGAGTTTTACAGGAAAAAATTTAGGAATGCTAAACTACTGCAACGTAGTCAGTTGAAGCCCTATCACCATTTGCTCTGCACGCCATAGCATGACATACTTTGTGGATGAAGATGGGAGGCATCTGTCGCAGGGGAAAACCCAAGATTAAAAATCTAAAGGAAAGTCCTTATAGAGCAACTAAGAGAGTCCATGCATCCCGACCTGAGAAAGTATTCTCCAACGGAACAAGGTGACAGAGAGGCTGGTGAGTAGGGGGGGGGGGGGGGGGGGGGGGGGGGGGGGGGGGGGGGGGGGGGGGGGGGGGGGGGGGGTGGGGGGGGGGGGGGGGGGGGGGGGTGTGCTAAATGATATGCTGAAAGGTATCAAAAGCAGCACAAGCAAGGTAACAGGTAATAAAAAGAAACAGAGTGGACAACTTTAGGGCACACATAACTTTAATAAATTTGAATCCTAGGGAACAAAAATAATACAACAAAAATAAAAAAAAAAAAACAAAAGCAAAAAAAACTAAGAAAAAATAGAAAAAAAAAAATAAACCAAGACAAATCTACACCACCCCCGACACGCCCCCACCCCGCTCCCCCCGTCCCCCAATCCTCCCCTCCCGCCTACCCCGGGGGCTCCAACCCCCCCCACCCCTGCAGCCCCCCCCCTCCACCGCACCCGGCCCCCCCCGCCCAGGTCTGTGCTCCACTACCCTAGGTTGACCTCCCCCCAAATCACGGTTGCCCCGGACAGCCCCAACACCAGCCTCCCATACCCCGCCCATACGCTCACTACGGTCACATACAGCTGCACCGAACCCTTACAAACACCCACTTGGCTCACGGAGTATACCTTTCCCCGCCCTCCCCCTCCCACCACCCGCGCCCACCGCAAGACCCAGTCCCCCACCATGCCCCAGTGTTCCCGAAGGCCGACGTGCACCCAGTAGTTACCTTGCCACTCCAACCGGACCTGTTCACGACCCTCCAATCCCGTCACTGGAGAACTTCCTGGATGGATCCCCCGACCCTCCGACACACCCGTTGGCCACAAGACTTCCTTGCACATTCAGGCGCGACCCAACCCCTCAAGCCCAATGGTTTTTCAGACAAATTGTCAACATGTCCCAAACAACTCCAGGCCCGGGAGCACTATATACAACATGCACACCATTTGAAGTAATATGCCGACAGAACTCTCACCAACGGGGTACAACGTACAGCAGTTTACTTCCTAAAAGATATAAGGGCAGACCAAAAAAAGGAGCCTACCTGAGAAACCAGATGGGGAACCCAGAAGAAGAAAGGTCCCACCCTCATATCAACAATCGAGCTCACCAAATTTTATGTTGCCCAAAAGCACCGATGTGACAAAAGAGAGCAATTATGACGCCCTTATAAGGAGCAAAAGCACCTTTACGTTAACAACACCCACAAGAGTGGCCCCTGGTACCACTCAGGACCAGGACACGCCCATGGGTCCACAATCAGGCCCAGCCAATAACCCTTCCACAACTGCAAAAGCACCTAGTCCCCAACATGTGCAAGGGAAAGTCAAGTGGAAGAGACCATACCGGTGCATGGACAAAAGGTCCACACAAATTAAAGGTCCATATTTGTAGCTTTGTTAAGAAAACGTGGACTGATGAAAAGGCAGAGGAAAACATTACATCTTCATACCAATATGTGAATGAGCTGACCACTCGTTCCCCCACGTAAAAACTGGCTGGAAACTTGCCAATAGAAAATTTGAAACAAGCCAGGAAGAAACATGCTGCCTATTATAACAGGAAGGCGAAAGACAGAAATTTGGCTGTGGGTAGAGAAAGTACTGCTTCTTTTGCCCGGGAGTCAGAATAAGTTACAAATTGGATGGCAGGGTCCATATACAGTTCTAGAGAAGGTGTCTAGAACAAATTATAAGATAGATAAGAAGGGGAAAGAAAAAATCTATCATGTGAATCTCCTGAAGAAATATTTGGAAAGAGAACATCAGGAAGAGACACATCTTGTTGACCTTGTCCATCGCCATGGAGATGAAAAAGGAACCACTTTCATCATTTGAATATCCATTACACCCCTGTGAGACAGCAGCACAGGTGAAAATCAGTACACATTTAACGAAAACTCAGAAAGAGAGAGTGCAACAGGTTCTAAATAATCATGCAGATGTGTTAACAGACCGACCAGGGCATACAAACCTATTGGAATATGATATGAAACTCATAGACTCCACACCTGTCTGTATGAAACCATATTCGATTCCGTTTGCTAAGGAAAAAGCTTTGAAGGAAGAGATAGACTATCTATTGAAGGAAGGAATTATTTCGCACAGTGAGTCTTCGTATAGTTCCGGTGTTGTACTCTTAAGGAAGCCCTCTGGAGAACATAGACTCTGTAAAGATTACAGGAGACTGAATGCTATTACAGAAGGACAGGTGGATCCATTGCCGGATACAAATCAGCTGTTTGCCAGACTAAATAAAGCTAAATATTTCTCAAAAGTGGATCTGAGTAAAGGATACTATCAGATTCCAGTAAAGCCTGAGGTTAGACCATACCTAGCTTTTAGTACCTCAGAAGGACACTATGAGTTTAATAGATTGCCATTTGGATTGAAGAATGCGCCTAGTGTCTTCTCTAGAATGATGAGAAAATTATTGGATCCTCTGAATAATCCCTGTATAACAAAATTTTATGGATGATATCCTTATAGCAACAGAAACATTTGAGGAACACATTGACTCTCTGAACATGCTGTTTGATCGACTTAGGGAGGCAAATTTAACAGCCCGACCAACCAAATGTTGCGTTGGATGTAAAGAATTGGAATTTTTGGGACACAGTTTATCAGGGAAACATGACCCCTGACCCAAAGAATTTAGAGAAACTACAGAAAGCCCCGAGACCACAAACCAAGAAGGACGTGAGATCCTTTGTCTCATTATGTGGTTTCTACCAGAAGTATATCAAAAACTTTTATTCCATATGTGCACCGTTAACTGAATTGACACGTAAAGGACTTCCAGATCGCATTACATGGACACCACAATGTGAAATGACTTACCAAGAATTGAAGGAAAAGCTCACAAGTAAACCCATTTTGAAATTACCTGACTTAAGTCAAGAATTCATAGTAAGGACGGATGCAAGTAATATTGGGCTAGGTGCAACTTTACTACAGAAATCAGATGCATTGGATGGGGAATTAAGCCCAGTGGCATATGCTAGCAGAAAGTTGAATAAAGCTGAAATCAACTACTCAACTAGCGAAAAAGAATGTCTTGCAGTAATATGGGCAATAAAGAAATTCAATATTTATCTATATGGGAAGGCATTTAAGTTGCAAACAGATCACAAACCTTTATCGTTTTTAGCACAGGCTAAGCATGAGAACTCTAGGTTACTCCGATGGTCTTTGCTTCTGGCTCCATATAATTTTAGCATTGAGTATATATCTGGAAAGACCAATTTGGGAGCGGATTTTTTAAGCCGCCATCCGTGTGATGAGAATCACCGTAAACCCCAGAAATAATAATAAATTTCTCTATGTGTATATAGAATAAAGGACTGACATATAATGTCTGTTTTAAGAGGGGAGGTGTCATGAAATATTCTAATCCACATATATAAATTATTAGGTAAATATGAAGCCTAACAAATAAAATTAATAAAGAGAAGAGCAATGGTAAAATGACAGTGCTGTCACAAAGAATGTACTCGAAATCCCCCTTGTTTTCTGCTTCGTCTGCAAATTGTAACGCTTTCACGTTGATAGTAAAGCTTACTGTATTATACCCGCTTTCTTCAATGAAACGTGTGCTGCATTTCTAAGAAAAACATTGAGACGTACTGCGTAATGACCTAAATTAATCCTAACATTAATTATATTACGTTACCAAAACGAACGAACAGATGGACAAAAGGATAAGCGAGAGGGGAGGGCTGAAAATCAGGAACGCATGCAACACGCGACGCGCGATATACAAATGCTAAGACCATCACGCGTGTAAGTCTACAAGCACTAATTTTTTTTCAGACGGACAGTGATAAAATACACTACCCTTTCCCAGAGTTAGGTTTATAAATCATAACAGACTCTTATTAGAAAAGATAACAATAGATGGGTTTACGTTTGAACACATAACAGTACCCAGACAGCACATCTTCCAAACAGGAGGTAGAAGAAATTGCATATTTTGAACGCAGCCACGTAGCTCCTTTAAATTAGTATTTTTGGGTTCCTTAGGGCTTGCTGACAAATAATATGTAAAACGTTACGCAAATAGTCCAGGAATTAATAAATTATACCCAAAATAAAATATTGGGGGTGCCTGACAGCATAAAATCATTTCTGCTCATAAGATTTTTTTTTAACGTGTTTGAAAAAAATTTACGTTACAGAAATAGCCTACCATGTAAACTCCAAATTGATTGGAGCGCAACAAATGAAAGCCTAACCACGATTGGTCGGGCTATAAATACTATCTTGGTTGTTAGGGGAAACGGGGAAAGGTAACATTTTTTCAAACACTTGTCGAAACGTGGCTCATTGGCCAGTCTCGCTGATATACACACTTGGGAGCGTTAGTTCGAGACCACTTGTTTAAAATAGCTTGATAAAGCATCAGTGCGTTGAAGCCAGCATATATTTGGCTCAATAAAAGCCTGGAACATAGGCAGATGGAAGTTTGTGCCAGTTTGTGCCAGAATTCATTGCTAATCAACGTATCTGTGTTATTCGTATGAATTGTGGGACAGTGGTCTTGATGGGAATCCAGAGTCGGACAGCATACTCCTTGGTCTTTTTAGCTATCAGTGAGGTGTCTCCTGAGCCCAGAGGAGAATTCGAGCAGAGGAGTCCTTTCCTGCCGCCATCACTCAAGATAAGCAGAGTTGGCCAGCTGAGCTCAACATTATGTCCCCTCATCTTGAAATAACTTTATAAAAATACTATTCAGAGGGGAATTTACTTGTCTTAAAATCAGGAACTGTGAACATCTCCAATACTGGTCCCTAAAGACAAACTATTGAAGTCATGATGACAAATACCAACAGAGCTTGAACAAAACAAAACCAGTATTACCTCATTTTACTACTACACAACTGACACACATAGAACATTTGTACTAATATATGTCACTACAATATTCATATTAAATACATTCTGTACATAACTTGTAATTTAAATTGATTGTGATTCCTGGTTCCCTTGTAGTTGAATCAGGACACATATTCATTCATGCTAGTAATGAATACATATTGTTATTTGAACCGTTACGAGTGACTTCTTTAAGCTATTCTCATAGAGTGTTATATGTATGTGAGTGTCACAGTGTTGTTAAGAGTAGTGGATTAAATTAAATTGTTTATCTGTCTGTTGTTGTGACTTACACTTCACCATACACATACCCTAGACACATAACGTAGCATCACACTATTCCAGAATAATTCTGACTGAGATATATAGATATGTGGTAGCAAGTAAGGTTATCTATAATACACTACTCTTAATAGATATAGATACCTTCACAGCTGATCTCAGTCAGTACACTAAGTCCCCTATAAGTATTTATAACATCCCACTTCACCACAGTAGATGAAAAAAATAAATATTTGAATTTGTTTGATGCATTGACCGCTCTCGTATTTACCATAATACGCCAAGAAATTCCAAATGTACATAAAAGTCCATTTGTAATATTCTGTCATTTGGTCAAGCCCTAGATCTGAAGTGGGCGTAAGGCAGAGAAATCTTTCAGTTAGGACCTATTATTGTCGTCTTTAAAGTTGGACGGGTAGGTGGGGAACAACCAACGTAGACGGTCCTACCCGTTTTCTGGATATTTTAAACCTGAGACCGTGTTACGGGATCTGAATCTGCTAGCGTTACGCTTCAGTCTATTCAGCTGTGAATGGGAGCCTGGCTCTGCTCTAGAGTTAGAGAAGGCAAAGGCAGAGAGGAAGGGATCTGGTCATCCCCCCCCCACCTCTCGAAGCTGTACCTAGTATGGTGAAGTCTCTAACACTTTACCTCTACGACAGTATCTGCTTTGGGACTACCTTTACCGGTTTAAAACTTTTAACCGGTAGCTAGGCGAGCCGGAACATTACACCGGTTGTTTTAGATACTGTATCGGCCTTTAAATCCCGTGTAATTCCCGGAGCTATCTGAGAGACAAAGAAAGGACAGGCCTACTGATCTCTCAGGCGTGTAGTAAATAGGAATTAACTTGAAGATGTGCATAGTGCACAACCTCATCATGTAACATAACTTGGTGCAGAAACTACTGCAGTCGAAATTAAAAGAAGACTTGCAATTGCCTCACATAAGCTAATACAGATGAAAAACCTATGGCAAGGCACAAGCAAAGAAACAAAGTTACAACTGATCAGAGCATGTATATTCCCAGTAGCAACATACGGCTGCGAGACATGGACACTCAATAAAACAGTTGCAAAAAAGATTACATCATTCGAAATGAAATGCTACAAAAGGATGTTGAGAATACCCTGGACAAAAAAAAAAGACCAACGGAGAAGTACTGCACTCACTAAACGTAGAGGAAAATTGGCTCCTAAATACCATCGCAATAAGGAAGTTGAAATTCTTCGGTCATATAAAAAGACATAATAGTCTGGAAAAATTAGTGATGGAAGGGATGGTCCCTGGAAAAAGGGGAAGCCCCCAGACGACGGTGGATCCAGGACATCACAGAGAGTCTGAACTTGTCTTTGGATGATGCAGGTCGACTTGCCCAGAATCGTGATGCGTTCAGAGCGGCTGTCATGGAGACAACGTTCTGGAGAGAATACGTCACATGATGATGATGATGATAGAAACTACCGCTGCAAGAGCCCCATGAATAGTTTGGTGAAGTTTTGGTTTGGTGAAGTTTTGGTTTGGTGAAGTTTTGGTTTGGTGAAGTTTTTCTGTAAAGGGAACCAGCTGTTGTGGTGGTTCCGTGCTCCATATTGAGCAAACAAGGAAAATAACTGAGATGATAACTGACCTTTAATATCTTCTTCTTTGGTCCTTGGTCACCGACTGACACAGCAGTCAGTGACCAGCATGCCTGGTGGCGTCTTGTAGGGCAGACTCCATTTTGCTCGGTCGGTAGCGCTTCTTCATGTGGTGTCCTAGCTGTGGTTTATGCTTTACATATCTTCCTCCACAGCTCTTAATGTACCAATCTTTTATTATATTATTGAATTTCTGTCATTAACCCTTTGTAGTTGTGAAGTTTTGTGTTTTTTATATTTTGTGTATGTTTTATTTCATCCCGTGACATTACAATTATAAAAGAATTGTTAACTCTGAATAGTTTGTCTTTTCTTTGTACACTTTCAGACCTCAACTTGTATATTTTTTATTTCATCCCGTGACATTACAATTGTAAAAGAATTGTTAACTCTGAATGGGTTGCCTCTTCTTTCTACACTTTCAGACGTCAACTTGTATATGTTTTATTTCATCCCGTGACATTACAATTGTAAAAGAATTGTTAACTCTGAATGGTTTGTCTCTTCTTTCTACACTTTCAGACGACAACGTATATATGTTTAAAGAAAGCAGTGGTAAGCTTCAGGTTGCTAGTATCTCAGTAGGGTTTATCCAGGAATCGTGACGGCTATATGTGCTTTCTCTATTCTTGTTGAAAAGATGGTATCCAAATCTATTGTGGTCTGTGCTAAGTCTGAGGATTGCCACCTGCGATTGGTTTTATTTAAATGACGATGAATAGACCTAGTTCTTATTCACAAAGTGTAAAAACCTTAGAAAGGTTACTTTACACTTCTATTTTGGGAAAGCTTAACTACTTCTAAAACTGTTTTGTATATTTTTGATAAATCGTGAACCGTTGTTGAGAAGATCAGCTGTTCTTAACTCAGACTAAACAAACAAACAAAACACACTTTCAAGAAGCGAGAAACCAAGTGTTAATAAAGTTACATAGAGGTCGTTGGCAAACTGCACTCTCATTTCAGCGGAATGAGAAATGTAACTGCCTAGTGCTGTCTCTTACTTTATAAAGGTAAATGTAGATCTCACCTGCTGAAGGTAAATTGAGGTCTTACCTGTTGGAGGTAAATGTAGATGTGTGAGTGTGTGTTTGTCTTTGTAGCTGAATAATACGGAGAAAAGATGAAAGAGACGTTCCATAAAAGTGAAAGCCTTTCAGAGGGAGGACCTATGAAAACTTGGGGAGGTAACAAAGTCTATGAAAACTTGGGGAGGTAACAAAGTCTATGAAAACTTGGGGAGGTAACAAAGTCTATGAAAACTTGGGGAGGTAACAAAGTCTATGAAAACTTGGGGAGGTAACAAAGTCTATGAAAACTTGGGGAGGTAACAAAGAGCGTGAGCGGTAAAAGGTAAAGGTAGTCATATAACAGGTACTGTCGTAGGGGAGTAAAGTGTTAGAGCCTTGACTATATTAGGTCTCAGCTTTATGAGATGGAGTGACCAGCTCCCGTCCCCGCTGTCGTTGTCTTCCGCTAACTCAAAAGTAGGGCCAAGTCCTGTCACATAATTGGGTCCGCTCTCTTTTCATCTCCTGCAGTATTGTTATTTTAGAGTCATTGTATGTACCTCTTCTCCGTAATAATTCGCCTTGTCTGTTTTCCTGACCATCCCTGCTGAGAGAGTAGACAGGTGATGCAATACTGACCGACAGTCATGTTGGAAAAATTCTCGTGTACCAAACCTTGGCCGCGCCGGATTAGCACGACCTACGTCCAGCCAGTTTATTTAGCGCTGATATGGCGATTAGGATTCACTAATTACTGTCGTGAAGAGTCACAGCCAAGATGGTTAAACGAGGGTCGGTGTTTGCACAAGGACGAGGAAATAAATTATCCGTCTGCGGACATATTACAGACAAGCACCTGAAAGACGACATGTTGTAATAGCTTCTGGACAGAAGTGTCACGAAGACATTATTTGTGGTAATATAGGGAGTTGTAGTGCAGAAAACTACCGCGAATTGACGGAAATGCCAATTCCATATTTGGAAAGTGACCTTTTAAAAACACGCAGAATTTTCTTATGAGGAAATATTTTGAATAAAACCCATAAAACCACGAATGATTGTAACTATTGGCCGGCATTCGAGAAGTAAACATAACAACATTTCTTATTGGAGCCTGGTCTAATAGTAAACAACATCGTTCGTGGGATGAAAGTTGCTATATAACCTGCCACTTTAGTCGGTTGAAAGCACTGTGAAATTCAACTCGTCGAGATAGCAGCCAGACAGCCAAAGTAAAGAATATGATTAGAATTCCCTTTATCGGACCGGACCTTGTTTGAGCATCTTGAGGACTTACATATATCCTAGGAAAACTTTACCTTTATTAACACGGAAAACCGGAATACTAGGAATCAGAACACGAAGTCAGAGTGGGTACTTATTATAAAGTAACAGCCCAGACATCTTAAACAAGTTGCCTTAACTAGTTATGTGAGCCAAAAGCCAGTATGTGACCCCAAAGACAATTTGGGGTGAGTTGTACATTTATAATTCTATATTTTACATTTTTAACTCGTAAAATAATATGTATACATTGGCATGGGAATATTAATATGTGAAAACAGCTAGTGGTTTTCCACGTCATTCGAGGCTCGCAACCTCGTCATATAGAATTATGGTTTAATTAACCACCACTGCAAGGGCTGGTGACTCTTTATGCAAGTTTCTTATAGAGAACCAAAAGCAGAAGTAGTCCCAAGTTCCATATGGAGTAGAGAGTGAATGACGAGAGAAATGATGTACATACTTATTATATTGTTAACCTTTTCAACCAATATAGAAGTAAATGTAAACTTATTCAGTTTAAATGTAATGAAGGTTTTCCGCTCACTTGGATTAAGATTAATTCTCAAAGATGGTAAAGTTCTGAGATAGATGGGATGGTGGAATGAAAAGAGGGGGGCACATGAGTGTGTGTCAGGAAAACTCAATACTCAAGAGGGTATTTGTTTTCTTCTTTTGTGACATTAGTCGGTGGTACCAATTGAGAGTACTATCTCTGGGACAAGTGAGAGTATAAATGGCCTGAAGTCGACGCTAGACACCATCATCAGACGGGTCTTAGAGAAGCTGGTTCAGCTTTGTGATTACTCCCTGATACTTCTTGGAACGTGTCACAACTTTCAGACTTGACCAGTGACGATTGAACCAGCCATCTATCTGCAAAGAACCGAACATTAGCGGGAGTAGAAACCATCAAACTATTGGCGGCTAAGTAAAACTTAAAAGCTGCCAAGTGAACTGTCTATTTTTCGAAAACCATAACATCACCCTGTGATGAGTACTTTTTAAAAAGATTTATTCATTTTTAAACTGTTAATCATAATTGATTATTAAATTTATTTGTTTATATACAAACTTAACGTTGATTTAATTATTTTGAATGTACTTCACCCGCATGTCTCAGTTAAATACACTTAAACAGAGCTATAAAATAATAATTACGATTTCGCTGAAATAGATCAGCTGGGGGCTTGAACAAGCTAATTATAAGACAATCCTTCACAAAAGTTGACGACGGAAACTAAAGTTAACATTGCTGGGACTCGTTCAGCCTTTTTCTTGCTTTCTGAATATGTTGTGAAAACTCCCTCGAGGTAGAAGCATCATTATTCTTCTATCTACAACTCTGCCATGAGTAATCTTGAGCGAAGGTAGACACCCTGGAAGACTCACATTAGATACTCAGTTTTGGCCACTGTTGGACCACTACTGCAGAGCAAAGGGGAGGCAACCCGTGACAGGTACCTATATACAAGTAGGTTGACTGGAGCGCGACACTACCTGGTTCGAACCAACTAGCTTTTCCTCACGATGCACGTACACACACACACACACACACCCAATCACATGAAAAAAGCAAACACACACCCAATCACATGAAACAAGCAAACACACCCAATCACATGAAACAAGCAAACACACACCCAATCACACGAAACAAGCAAACACAAACCCAATCACACGAAACATGCACACACCCAATCACACGAAACATGCACACACACACACTCAATCACATGAAACAAATAAACACACACCCAATCACACGAAACACGCACACACCCAATCACACGAAACATGCACACACACACACTCAATCACATGAAACAAATAAACACACACCCAATCACACGAAACATGCACACACACACCCAATCACATGAAACAAGTATACACACACAATCACATGAAACATGCACACACACACAGTCACATGAAACATGCACACACACACACACAATCACATGAAACATACACACACACCCAAACATATGAAACATGCACTCACACCCCATCACATGAAACATACACACACACACACACACACACACACCCAATCACATGAAACAAGCACACACACATGCAATCACACTAAACATGCACACACACACACTCACACACCCAATGACATGAAACATGCACACACACACACCCAATCACATGAAACAAGCACACACATACACACCCAATCACATGAAACAAGCACACACACACACACCCAATCACATGAAACAAGCACACACACCCAATTACATGAAACAAGCACACACACACACACACACGCAATCACACTAAACATGCACACAAATGTGCTAATACAAATACATGGATATATTCAAGTTTACAATGGTGTGGAAGGACCACAGAAAATAAAATATTGTTTCGTTTGAAATAACGACTTTTCTTTCTGGTTATATCAGTTTTTTTTTTTTTTAATCTTCACTCGACGTTGCCGCCTTATGTAACCGCCTAGTTTGACTTAGTGCCCTGGTTTGACTAATCATTCAAGGTGCACTGTAGTAACGTCATTGTTCTAGGGTTTATGTAAACGTAGTGTTGGGCCTTCTGAATATACGGTAGGTTTGAATCAAGATTCTCAGTCCTAAAATCCAAAGTGAGAAAGAAACTGGAGGCGGAACATGGATGTTTAGGTACCATAGCAGGTACTGCTAGTATGGGAGTGAACTGTTAGAGACTTCACGATACTAGGTCCAGTCGGTCTGAGGCTATTTGAATCTCCGTAGAGTTTTTCCACTAATGGTAGGCTACTAGTGACGGTCATATGTGCTGTCTCTGTTCCCACATACAAGTGTATGTTGGGCAACTTTGGAGCAAATGTTCAGCCGTCATTTTATCAGTGCCACATTTAGACTCATTGGTAGTTCTTTTCTTTAGCTTGTTGAATAGATGATATCCCAGTCTATTGTGGCCTGTGCCGAGTCTGAAAACTATCATGATATGCATCATTTTGTATGTGGTGTCCTGGATGCTGTGCATCTCATTTTTAAAAGCTGCGGTGGGGGGTGTGTGTGTTTTACGGAGACTTAAAAAAAAAAAAAGGCTGGGAACCATTGATCTATCCTAATGTAAGTTTGTGGGCCTCTGTAGGCTAGGCCTCTTGAGACACTCACTACCTGTAACTTGTTAGTCGGCTTCACCAACCACACCTGCAGGAGGAGGCAAGTCAAACACGTGCCAGGCAAGGAGACGGGGGGAGAGAGAAACATTCTGTGTTTACTGATGACGGTAGATCGTGACACTCGAGAAATAGGCACTTGACAAACATGGGCCGGAGAGAAGTGAATTTTGAGAAAGGTTTTTTTAGGGGAAGCGAGTTCTAGTTGTGGGTTGGAAGACAGATAGATAGACAGATAGAAATCTTTATGTCATCATGGTAAAAACACAGACATTATTGCCTTTTCGCATGTCTGCCCTGCAATAATGTTATTCTCAGAGAGAGAGAGAGAGAGAGAGAGAGAGAGAGGGGGAACGAACGAACGAACTTTATTTTCAATGGGTTAAGAATTAGGCACGCAGGCCCGTCTGACATTCTGCCCTTCCTCTCTCTCTCTCATCATGTATACTGTATCCTTTCATCCTCACATTTACTTTAAGCATTAATAAGATAGAGAGACAGAGAGAGAAGAGAGAGAGAGAGGGGGGGGGGGGTTAGAAGGGATGCGTTACTTTACACAATGATTTTTTCTAAAAAAACATATCTGAGTAGTGAACGCAGCCACGAAGCTACAGACTATTTCATAATAGGTGATTAGGTAGAACTGGACAGAAGTGATTTGACAAGATCACTAATGTGGAACTGATGATCCACACAAGTGCACGGACAAAATAGATGAGATGAAGACGCTGGCGATGGATAGGACACACACACACTGAGTAAACCTGTTGATAGTGTTACAAGGTAGTCCTTGTTCTGGTCCAAAGTAAGGGACGCGGAGGGAGACATGGAGAAGAGAACTGAAGTCAAACATGAAAGACATGAGGACGGCACGGACTGACCTTGAGTTGGTGGTGGCACGAGAGACAGGAAGACTTGGTATATGATTTGTTGTAACATAACATAACGTTAAATAATTATTATGTTATTAATAACATATTTAATATTATGTTATGTTATTATGTTATTTGTTGTAACATTTTTAGTACATAACTCATTTAATACATAACTCATAATTTGTTGTGAATGATTTGTTGTAGGTCGTAGTTGGTTGAATGATGATGATGAATAGTGAATGTGAGGTTAAGGAGAGATTTATTAGTTGGGGAGGGGGGGAGGTGGTATGGTTGGTTTCATAGTATGGTGAAGTTATGAGAAGTGAGTAAAGGTGAAAGATGAGATTTGGGAATTTTGATGAGGAGTGATGGAGGAAGAGTGAATGGAAAATATGGGGGGAGTAGAGATTCATCACCATCATCTGAGTTTTCACTCCTTAAGGTACATTAACACAACGGGCTGATCACCCGTTTGCCAGTCACTTCGATTACGGAAACAACAGCAAATGGACTGATTTGCCGTTGCCCTAAAGACGCCATTAGGCGTGATGGGAAACAATGGCAAAGAAAACCTATCTGCTGTTGCCCTAAGACGCCACTAGGCGTAATGGCCAGTGGCGGCTTTCTTTAATGAGCTGTAGAGCTGCAGCACTCCCAAAGAAAAGGACTGCATACTGCTGTCTCTACTACATTATAATACATAATACGGACAGACCAAAAAATTGAGGTTACACCGGAGGGGTTAAATAAAATAAATAAAATTATCTAACACCGTATGTGCTGCGAACGATTTCAGCTCAAGTGACCTTGACCTCTTATAAGCGAATGCTTGTCATACACGCAGCTAGAGACGAATTACGATTGGTTTGAATTTTTTATCATGAGCTGCAACGGATCGCAGCTCGTGTAAATTATCTCTAATTAAAGGGAAGTTACAATGAAAATTTTAAACACGAGAAATAGTGCATACAAGTCTGTGTAACCGATTTGAGACTCGGGAAGCTGCTACGACTGCCAATGATTAACTCCTAGTTGCTGTAAACTTTTAAAATAACTTTTCAGAACTTCTTGACAGATTTTAGATGAGATAAGACACTAATCATTTGTGTCTGGGTTGATATTTCACATGGTGGTCACAATTTGTGACTATTAAGAATAGTATTTGAAATGAATGAACAGTGCAGCACTCCCAATGACAACCCCCTGGAACCGCCACTGGTAATGGCCACTGACTGCTTTGACGGTCGGTGGCTAAGGACGGAAGAAGAAGAAGAAGGTACATGAAGGCAACACAGCAGATGGCTTGCTTGATGAAGCCTACACCAAAGAAACAATCAGGGCATTCGGTAGCTATTTGTTTTACGTGATGAGGTTGACAGGACCAATGCACAACCTCCTATTAGACGCCTCGTACGACATGCCAGAGGGTGCAGTATAGCCTACCTATTCTTTCATTGTCTCCTCATAGACCCCTGGGCGGGGGGGGGGGGGGGGCATCAGGGTTCGGATAAAAATAGTCTGAGGTATGAGAATTAAAGGAGGTTTCAGAGTGAGGGTGACAGTTATGGATTCAACGGTCCATGGCCATTACTGAACGTTGGATGATGAGGGAGGGAAGTAGGTAATGGGACTCGTACAATATGATGTTTGGTAGACTAGAGTGTCAGTTTATACATGCCTTATTGCCCTTGAATGGTTGTTGAATGATTAAAGCGCCAAATGTAACTTGTATACAGTATTTTTATCACATCTGCAGGTTAGACTGTTGACATCACGGCCAGCCATCTTTGGTCTCGTGGTAAAACATCGCAGATATAAGAAACGTATGTCATTCTTCGTGCCTGTAGTCAGTTCACTTGGGTCATTATGCCATATAAGTGCAGTGGGGAAGGGGGGGACGTCAAAATATCAAAAACAAGATTGTCTCTAAAACATAATAAAACAATTAATGTAAATATATAAATATAAGGATCGAACCCTAACCATTACAGCAGGATGAACATATTTAAACAGTGTCAACAACGTGAAACTTGTCTACCCCCCATCTCATTAAGTTTAACAATTCAGCGACTGCCTGGGCTTAACCCACTCTTCCAGATATTTAACATTCCTCGTTCTGTTTCGCCCCCCGCACTCTCGGCCTCACATTTGCCATTAACTCAGTGGTTCCCAACCTGTCATACGATTACCTCCAGATGGTACGAGACGCTTGTCAAGAGTGTACGGGGAACATTGAGTACATAACTATATTATCATATTCAAATATTCCACCAAGTAGTAGTCTTCGTGACAAAAGTACTGGTGACTGGAGAGAGAATGACAAAGTTCTTATCTCGGTTAAAGCAGGACAACAATGTTGAGACTAAATATGATATGCGGGTGTCTCTTTCAAAAACTGTAGCAGGAATAAAACTGTTGGTCGACAAGAAACAGAATCTAGGGGCCCGTTAATTTATTTCACTTTGTTCTGATTTACATTAAATCACTTTAGGTAAGTATTCCTATAAGAGGTACTGTCGTAGAGGAGAGAAGTGTGTCACCCATACTAAGCCCAGGCCTTTTAATAAAGTGGGGTACGCATTTGTCTTCTTCGCAGCCTTTTGCCTTCCCTAAATCACGAGCTGGAATCGGGTACACATTTACAGCTGGGTAGACTGGAGCTTGGGGTAGACTGGAGCTTGGTGCAGCCAGGTTTCGAACCCGGACCCTCGTAACTTCGCAGTGAGAGGAAAGCGCTCTAACCGCTCAGCCAACACTGAGACTGTTGTTATTAACCGAATAAAGTTTAATAATGTTTAAGTCGTTTATGAAATATTAATTAAGTCCGTTGATTTATTTCCTTATATACATAGTAAACTAGACTTTATTTCCTCTCTTGTTGAATACGGAGTCTTTATCTACATCTTCTGTAAGTACCATGTCTGGTGGCATTGGCGATTATGTCGCTCCACACTATTATATTTCCAGTACTATTTATCATTTCTGTTGTTTTCTTTTTATTTAGTGCATTATGTCAAACAATCCAGTATTTTATCTCTTTATCCTTTAGACTTCCCTGGTGTCAGCTATCTTTTTCTTGTAACATGCTGGAAGAAAGCGGATTACGTCTTTTTTAACATAAGTAATAAACTTCAAAGGGGCATTGGCCTTTTTCAGGACATCCTCATTTCTCTCTCTCTCTCTCTTTTTAGCCGTCCATTGTATTTTTAACATTCTTATATAAAACTATATTTATGTGGCCTCTAATGCTTTTCCTACTTAATTACTAACTGTCCATGATTCTATTCCGCGTGTTAGGATTGGTTCTATATAACACTGAAGAACTCTCTTTCTTAATTCGATTGACAAAGAATTGTTGCATAAAATACTTTTCGTTTGATATAATACTGCTTTTACCTGCGCTATTCTGCTCTTCACTTCTGAGATGCATCTTCCATCCGATGTTATGTTATTAACGTGTCCGGGTATTTGAATCTACCGTCGTATTGTCCCGTGTAGAGTCATGAATCAAAACAATTTCCTTGTAAATAGGGATATGGATAGGTTTACTAAAAGCCAAGGGGGTACGGGGAATTAAAAGAGGTTGGGGATCCCTGCATTAGCAGTCCTGTATATTCTTTCCTCTGACATCAAACACCGATCTTCGTCCCGTCTGCTTCCAAATTTAGAAGCAGCAAAGGACAAGGACGTTCTCCTTGCCTTGCTTGCTATACCTTAACTAAGCAAACAAGTCTTCCCCATTCAGTGCTGCTGAAGTAAACAATCCGTGAAATCTATGTCTTTGCAGTGCACAGTGTGTTACAAATGACATCCACAGTCTATGTAAGGTACAAGAGAAGCTGCAGGCAAAAACGTTTGGCGTCACCAACCACAAGAAGATGTGTTGCTATTTTTACGTTAACTCTTTCCATTCCATGAAGTTTTACATTCTACCCACATAACCAAAATGAACGCCAAATTTTCCCCCTACTTTTGATGTTTTAAAACAAGTAGTAAACATATGCATTTATGAGAAAACATATTAAAATATATATTTAAAATTGTTGTCAATTATCAGAATCACATTTTAACGGTATTATAACTATCATATTAGCATCACGCAACCAGCATATCCGTCTAAATAAGGCGGGAATTAATTGTGTTGTGATTTTTCTACTGCATGTCCCGATGATGTCACTCATTCTCTATAGTCATTGACCTTATGAAGCTATGGAGTAACATGTAAAAAATGGCTTGGGGAGAAGTGAAAGTAAACAAAAGCAAATGGGCTGAAATTGGATCAATTAATTAACAGCTGCTTTATCACAACACGTTTTGTAAAAAAAAAAAAATACGGATTTTTTTTTTTTTAAATCTTGCCGTGGTACGTATTAAAAAAAAAAAAAAATTCAAATTAAACTTTCTATTCCTCCGTCTCCGAAACAGGATTTAATGGAATATCGACTAAATCGGCCGAGTTACTGTGTAACGAACTCATTCTTGACATGAATGCGAGTCCGTTGGCAGTGACAGTTGTTGTTAGTTGCCATCCACAAACAGGACGCCAGCTCCAAATATTTTTCTAGGCAATTTTTACGTGAGTTTCTGTTTCTGAACGGTACGGTGGTTGAAAAATCCACACAAAGCGATAACAAACCGAAGCAGGTTTCGAACCTGGTATATCTGGATTATGAAACTGCGTTCATATCCATTAGGCCACCCACAAAAGCCAGCTCCAAATATCAGAAATGAGGTATCTGTGGAAGGTGGTTGAAGTAACAAGAAGAGACATGGTTCGCACCCAGGCGATACGTCATGGCCTCAAAACCCAGCTCCTGCAGACTCAATTGGAACAGTCCCAATTGCGATGGTTTCGCCATGTCTGCAGAAGAGAGAAGATCGGCTACGACGACAAACATGGGTCACTAAGAGCCAGGGATCCAGACCTCCAGGACGACCCAGAGTCAGCTGAGAGGACAAAATTAGACAATCTCTAAAGGACCGAGGACCAGATTGGAACCAGGTCAGGAGGAAGACAGCCGGTAGTATTAGTGTGACGGTCTCTCTAGCAAATCTCTACACCTCTTGGTAGAAGAGGAACGACTAAGTAAGTAAGTATCCAAGGTGCATTGAATATGGATAAGGGAGAGACATTGAGGGCAATTAATGATCGTCCATTAGAGAATGACACAACAATCGATGAATCATCAAGGCTAAGACTGCTGGAATTTGGCATCAAACGTAAGACCAGCAGGGATGGACGGTATGAGATGATCCACCCAGCGTGCATACAACCAGCGCGCAACAGGAACAATTAGCATTCATACCCTTCGACATTTGCTGAGGGAGACAGAGCACCTATGGGTTTGCCTGGAGTGCAGTGACGTCGATTTTGATCAACAATAACAGCAATAATCCTAGACACTTCTTTGTATCACGCTACATTCTTGTGTGATATGATCTAAACATAATTCAGCAATAATCTCATACAGTTATTTGTGTCACGCTACATTCCTGTAAGATTTGTCTAAGATTACAGTTAATCAACTCTTAATACGGCTATAATCTTAGACAATTATTTGTTTCGTACTACATTCCTGTAAGATTTGATTAATTCTTAATACGGCTATAACCTTAGACAATTATTTGTTTCACACTACATTCCTGTATGACTTGATTAAATCTTAAAACGGCTATAATCTTAGACAATTATTTGTGTCTCAGTACATTCCTGTGAGATTTGAATGACACGCCATACAGCGAAAATCCTAGACAAATCATTTCTTCCATGTTACATTCCCGTGAGATTTGAATGAAACAAACATGACAGGCGATTAGACAAGAGGAAGTCAAGGATGTGAAATTGACAGGTACAGCGATAAACGATGGTCAGGACGATATGACTGAAGTGTTAATAAATATTAGACAAACATAAAGGTGTTTTCAGGCACTCGTAAAAAATAAAGAAGTAGAACACTAGACAACAGAAAAACAACAGACGTGAGTGGCTTACCCAGGATTTTCTGTTGTCTAGTGTTCTACTTCTTTATTTCTTACGAGTGCCTGAAAACATACCTTTATGTTTGTCTAATATTTATTTACTGTTTACAGGCCTCGGGTTTCCCTTCCTTATATGACTGAAGTGTTGTGTTGTCTGCAAGTACTGCTGCGTCTTCTCTGCTTCTTCTGGGGATGTAGACTATTATGTCTACGGTAAATATGTCAAAGACAAGTTATACTGTCTCATTAAACAACCGTAGTTATTCTACTTGGCGCCTTCTGTTCTCTTGACTGACTTATTACTAACCATGTGTATGTCGTAATTTTTAACGTAGTCTGTTTTCTTAACTTACTTATTACTAACCATGTACGAGGGAAGGTCAAAAAGTAATGCCTCCTATTTTTTATTTATGTAAATACTGCATCGGTGTGCAATTTGTAAATTTAGCAGGATTCCTCAAATACTCTTCTGCACTGTATAGCATTACCAACCTGTTTCAGTAACAGGTGGCACCACTGTAACAGTTTAAAAATGGCTGCCAAAGACGTTCGGTTAAAACAACGTTATGTCATAGAATTCCTCAATGCTGAAGGCGAGACCCCAATTCGCATCCACGAACGTTTGAAGAATGTTTATGGAGATTCAACAGTGGATGTTAGCACTGTCCGACGTTGGGTACATCGTTGTGACGAAGCTGAAGTAGGTCAATCCTCAATAGCTGACGCAAAGCGGACTGGCCGTCCGTCTACCGCAGTGACTCCACACAACTTTCATCGAGTTGATGGCATCATTCGTGGTGACCATCGGGTAAAACTGGATGAACTTTCTTCCATGTTGTCCATTAGTAAAGGCAGTGTCAAGAACATCACTAAAGACCTGGGTTATTCAAAAGTTTGTGCATGGTGGGTACCCATAATGTTGACAGACAGACATAATGAAACAAGGAAAACCATAGCCATCAACCTCCTGCACTGTTACGAAACTGAAGGAGAAGAGTTTTTATCGAATATTGTGACAGGTGATGAGACTTGGGTTCATTTTTTTGGAGCCAGAATCCAAGAGGCAGTCAATGGAATGACATCACACAACATCGCCGACAAGAAAGAAGTTCAAAAGTTCACCATCTGTAGGGAAAGTTATGGCCTCCGTGTTTTGCGATGAGAAGGGTGTGATTCTTCTCGACTTCTTGGAACAGGGAAACACGGTGAATGCAGACCGTTACATTGAAACTTTGAAGAAGCTTAGAAGTCGTCTTCGGCGACTTTACCCATTAAAAGATCAGAGAACTGCACTACTGTTGCACGATAATGCCACGCCACACACCGCTAAACGCACCATTGATGCGATTGCAGAATTTGGCTGGACATTATTACCACATCCCCTTTACAGTCCCGATCTTGGACCTTCTGACTTCCATCTGTTTGGACCACTGAAAGAAGATCTTCGCGGACATCACTTTGAGGACACCGAGACCCTTAAACGCGCCTTACGCCAGTGGTTTAGGAAAAAGGACACAAATTTTTATCGTGCGGGGATACATGCCCTTGTGAGAAGATGGACAAAAACTGTAACAAATAACGGAGACTACATTGAGAAATAAATTTTTGAAGTTCAGACTTGGGGCTACATTTCAATGTGAATTTTATCTGTTTTCTTGCCTATTGAATGAAATTAAAAATTACGAGGCATTACTTTTTGACCGTCCCTCGTATATGTCGTAATTTTTAACGTAGTCTGTTCTCTTGACTTGCTTAGTGCCCTGCTATATACAGGTCACTAGACTTGCTTATTACGAACCATGTGTATGTCGTAACTTTTAACGTAGTCTGTTTTCTTCGTGTACTTCTAATTAACAATACATTAACTATACATATGTTGTATTTTCAAAATACTGTATCTAATTCACAAATCTCAAACCAGAAGTGTATATATGTATTTAATTTTTTTCACCCAGCGTCTTCATCACCAGCTTAATACCTTTTTTCTTTTGTATTGTCAATGTCTTTTCTATTACCATAATCACTTACCCATGCTTTAATGCAGCGGTAGGCAGCCCAGGAATCACGGGGTTCAACTTTGGAAACACTGAGCTTTCTAACGATCTATCTTGATAAAACCATGTCTGCAGGGTTAGGTGGAAAATCAGATGTTAATTTTAGAATGAATACTTTCTCTGTATTTTCTTCCCTGTTCATACATCGTAGACTGTTCAAATACTTTACGAGTGCTGATTATGTGCCACCATAACTGATTATGTTTCGGGGTGTCTGATGACCTAGTTTTTCATTCCATTATACTTTATTTCTTAATCGTCATCAGATACTGTAAATGTATGTCGTTATACCTCTTATAATGTTGCACGGTCACTAAATTAATACTTTAACTATATAGGAGAATGTCTGAATAACAGTAAAAAAAGATGAGCGAGAGGATGGGCAGAATGCAATATTGGCCTGCGTTCTCGATTCTCAACCCTTGGAAAATGAAGTTCCTTCGTATATACTTGTATATGTCCATCTATCTAGTCTACCCGATTCTGCTCTTCAATTAGGGAAGGCAAAGACAGTAAATGAACGTTACCTCACCTCAAAAAGTTGGGCATAGTATAATGACAGCTTTAACAATTCAACTCCCTACGGCAGTATTTGCTGTGGGACTCAGGGCCGCTTACGTCTGGATAAATCTTTGGCATAACCTGTCTTTCTTTTTGTCCCTCACTCTGCTTGTCTTTTTCTCCTTTACTCTGTCTTTTCTTCGCTGTCTCCTTATTAATTTCTCCCTACACTTACATCTTTGCTTTCTGTTTATCTCTTCCCCTCCCCCTCCCTAGCCTTTCCTCCTTATTAAATAAACAACTTTCTTTTATAATTACTTGTTCCTCCTCTAAATTATCGTATCAAAAATTTACCCACACACACGAAGTTGTCAATCACTGTTCCTCCCAGTTTAAAAAACAAACCTCTTACCACCAACGACGGATTATCACTTGTGTGGTGTGTGAATATAAAGACAGTGTATTACATTGTGGTCAACCCTCGTAGTTTGTGATACTTGATATCCCCTGGTTTTGTACTATCTGAACTCTCCTTCTCTCCCCACACTTCCCTTCCCTGGATAAGTTGCCGAAACACATACAGACACAGAGTTCCACATAGAGACCCGAACCTGGGTCCTAAGACTCATTCCATATAAATGAACTCAATTTTGATACGCCCCCACATCCCGTGTCAGACATTCCTGGGTATCTCATAAGGCAGTATGACTCAAAACGAACTCCAGAGACTTTAAGTACAAGATAAGATATGACTAGTCAATAAGTCTTTAATTCAAGTGGGTTAGAATACAAGAACAGTGTACAACTAGCTCGAATGACAGTACTTGCGACTATAACTAACATTTAGCATCAGCAGTTATTTAATATTCAGTACTTACTTACTGGAATATATTTGACCCTTACCTTCCCATCCCCCCAAGTAGACCATAGGGCATTCGTGCTGCTTTCAAGCTAGCCCTTCATTGTTTCACGATCTCAAATTTCGTTCTGATTTATTTGAGTGTGATTTTTTTAAAATTCTGATTTATATGAATCTTGTTTGTTTTTAATTCTAATTTATTTGTCTGAAAATTTTTTTTTTTTAAACTCGGATTTATGTGAATCTGGTTTTTTTTTAAATTTAGACTTATACACATTTTTATTCTGTTCTGATTTATTTGTGTCCTGTGTTTTTATTTTTTAATTCTGATTTATTAGAATCTTCTGTTATCATTCTGATTAATTTGAGTCTGGTGTTTTATTACTGACAGATCTGAGTCTGGTGCTTTATTACTGACTGATATGAGCCTGTGTCAGATGTCATGGGCAGCCGTCTGCTCCTTTGCCTCTCGTACTGTAGGTTCTAGTCCAGTGAAACTAACAATATTGGAGTGGTTCCATCTCTCAATTTGTGTCATCTCATGATTTTGTCTACAAAAATAAAATAAAAATGTCTTCGAAATAACTTGGCGAAAACTAATTCCATACACAAATCACTGCGAGCAGTTAGCTCAAATCAATAGCAAAAATAAAAATAGGTGGGTGATACAAGACCTTGTTTTAAGAATTCATAACAACAGATATCCCAACGAGGTCCTGAGATGAAATTTAAAAAGGAGGGGCACATGACCGGGGGTTGGGTGGGCACGTAGAAAAGTAGAAATGAAGTGTAAAGAGTTAACAAACAGACAGGAGAAAACATGGAATGCACTGGACGAGGTCAAGATGGTCACAGTGTGCGTGTATCTTGTACTTAAAATTGGCTTTATTGGAAAATAAGACAAAGACCATGATCATAATGCATACTTCGATCATTTACTTACTGTACTTTTGTGGAGTAAATAATTTTGTAAATGTATTATGTCTATGTATCATTCCGTGTAGTTCCCAGGAAGGGGGGGGGGGTGTCTCTGAGGAAACAAAGAATTGGACTACCCCTCCCTCCGGCATATCGCAAGAAGCTATTAATACGAGGTTTGTGTATGGTGCCGAGAATTTCATCAGGCAAAACACGTTGACACAGAAAACACCACTACAAGAGCACTATACATCCTTGGCGCAGGCTTCCAACAACTGGCTCCCATGCTCCACAAGGAGAGAAAGGATACGAAAAAAAATATGTATGGCTCACACTTTATTGTTCTGGGGGAACATCAAGCTCCAACTGTTTCTATTTTTGGACGACTTCTTCAGATGTGCCCACCAGATGTCCAGTTTCCACGGCTTCCTCATCTACCGCTTTTCTCAAAGTTCTCTCGTTCTTCTACTTTTCCCCTGTGAGTTCCAGTAAACTGCCTGTTTGGTTTTATTTGTTGGCGGTTTCGTAAATGTGTCTTTTATTCATTTCGGTTTTCTCTTTTTAATCTCTATCCGCAGGCAAATTGGATGTTATCATCTTGAATTTACTACATTATATAACCTAATTATAACCCATCAATGGTTGAATGGTCTTTAAAAACAACAAAGCGTATTGGCTAATGTCTGATTATATTGTACAGGACTGTGTTTATTATTAGAATATTACAGCTATATTTATTCTGACAATGTATATAACAGAAGATGGGAAGATTATTTAACGTACATGTGGTAACAAAGAACCTTCTACAACCTACGATGTCAAAGAAAATAGTCCGGGACAATCTTTGTCGAACCTTCTAGAACCTGGCTTCTTGCGTGATCGAAAGGCGTGAGTCGTATTTTTCCGGTGTCATCCAGTTCCATGACTGCGCCATAATTTCCGCAGCGGTAGCAATAGTTAGGAGCACTAAACACAGTTAGGACGTTTCCACTGTGGCACCAGTTATATCCGTCCATGACCATCTGATGTGCTCTGGTGACCATTGTCAGGCCATTTGTGTGGTTGAAGGATGCGGAAACATCTTCTCCGAATCCAAACCCGGCCCCACGAGGAGACAGCGCCCAGCCATCCCTGTCTTCAGGGTCTGACCACAAAAGGTCGCAGACTGGACCATCATGTGGCACCTCCTGAACTCTATCCAAAACTCTAATATGGTCGAGTGAGTCGATAGAGGGTGACAATCCACCATGGAGACAAAAGATCGAATTATTGACTAATGCGGTGAGAGGGAGGTAATCGAATAGGTCGGTAAAATACTTCCACGCGTTTGGGTTACCGTACTTGCGAAGACACTCGTCGTAGAAGCCGTACACTTGAGTGCTCATCCTACATTCATGATTTCCTCGTAGAAGAGTTATTCTGTCTCTGTAGCGAATCTGAAAACGAATATGAAATGTTCTATTTAAATTAGTACAAAAGTAATGTAGTAACATTATAGTAAACAACTTTTAAACTTAAGAATTGTTAAACGCCTCACATGCCCTTTGTAGTTTCTGGGGGTCTCAGGCGAAACAAATAAAGCGTGGGACTACTTTTCTCTCAGGCATGTTGTACGTAGCGGACTAACATGAACCTGTAAATGGGGCTGGTGACCTCATAATGTACAACACAGTGCTGGAGAAACCATCCGCTGTATGAGCGCATGAATATGTTGATGGAGGCTTGCTGCAAGAGACTCAGTTACAGTGGTGGCTCCGTGCTCGGTAAGGATTTAACAGGGAAATGATGAGGATAATGATGATGGTGATGATGAGGATGATGGTGATGATCAGGATTATGATGGTGATGATGAAGATCATGAGGATGATGATAAGGAAGATAGTGGTGATGATGAGGATGATGAGGAGAATGATGCTGAGGAGGATGAGGATGATGATTCTGAGGATGAGGATTGTGATGCAGATGATGAGGGTGATGATGATAAGATGTGGGTGATGGATTGTAATGTTTTTATTAAAGTCATTTTGAGTTGGAAGGGAAGGAATGGTGAAACTAGATATACATTACACTTAGGTAAGAGAAGGGAAGGAATGGTGAGACTCGATGTACATTACACTTAAAAGAGAAGGGAAGGAATGGTGAGACTACATTACACTTAAGGAAGAGAAAGGAAGGAATGGTGAGACTACATTACACTTAAGGAAGAGAATGGAAGGAATGATGAAACTAGATGTACATTACACTTAAGTAAGAGAATGGAAGGAATGGTGAAACTAGATGTTCATTACACTTAAGTAAGAGAAGGGAAGGAGTGGTGAAACTACATTACACTTAAGTAAGAGAAGGGAAGTAATGGTGAAACTACATTACACTTAAGTAAGAGAAAGGAAGGAATGGTGAAACTATATTACACTTAAGTAAGAAAAGGGAAGGAATGATGAAACTAGATGTAAATTATACTTAAGTAAGAGAAGGGAAGGAATGATGAAACTAGATGTAAATTACACTTAAGTAAGAGAATGGAAGGAATGGTGAAACTAGATGTACATTACACTTATGTAAGAGAAGAGAAGAAATAGTAAAACTAGATGTACATTACACTTAAGTAAGAGAAGGGAAGGAATGGTGGAACTAGATATACATTACACTTAAGTAAGAGAAGAGAATGAATAGTAAAACTAGATGTACATTACACGTAAGTAAGAGAAGGGAAGGAATGGTGAAACTAGATATACATTACTGTCACGTAGCGTTTAAAGGATAAGAGAATTATTTAGAGGAAATAATAGATCTGATGTGGAAGATTTGGCTCAAGGAATCCCTGCTGGGTTTTCCCACTTCCGAAGGGTGACGAAGAGGGTAAATTCTCCTAACTCGACAGGTCTGGAAAAGATTGTAAGGAGATATTTGGTCTCTCGCTACCGTCGTCCCCTTCTCAGTTATCTATTATTATTATTCTTTAATTTATATATTATATTTTACGAGCCCCCCCTCCCTTATAAAGGAAGATAAACATAGACAATATTCAACATCTAATGGAAGGAACAAAGCGTGGGGTACAGTATATACACCCAATTGGTTTATTGCAATAAAATGAATAGATGGTGAATGATAGTATTGTCGATGGAATTAGTGTCTGCTGTATGTATTATGTGTCTCACAATTCAAGTGTTTTTCATCATGGATGACTAAACTAGGCATTGATGTAGTGAGTTCCCTTTTTCGTGGACTTAGCTTTTCAGCCCCCGGCTGATAGTGAAGTGTGGTTAGTTCTCCGGTCTCCTGACGTTGCCCCAGGTAGGTCTTGAATGGTTCGGATTTGCCTTCTCTGTGCTCGACTCCGTATTCTGCGCTGAGATTGGACTGTCGTGCAAGGCTCCACCATAGACTGAAGACAAATACGACGGCTTCATTAATTTTCTAGCTTTAGAAAGCAGTCTTTCCCTAAGCCGTCCCTCTGCCAGTCATCTCAGATTTTAGTCTCTAACATCATATGTCTAGAGCCTAATCTTGAATTCAAGTTTCTCCTGTCTGTCCTTTATTATATTTCTCTGCCCCAGTGGCAGTATTATAATTCTTTAGACTGATTTATCGTCAGCTTAACCCGATGAATTATTATAAATGTCAGTTAAACCCACCAACTTTTATCATAGAAATGTCGGCAACAGTATTCTAGTTCTGTGCCTCTAGCCTAATCGTCATGTCATTATGATGAATTTAACAAATAATTGGACATCAGTGTTTTAGAATTGTCTGACAACATTATCACACACTTCATGTCTGGTCGCATCGTCATATAATTTATAATGAATATATGTCACGGTCTGTCAACATTATCGTTAATATTAATTTCCGTTAGTCTAAACGTCGGGTCGAAAATAATCAAATAATATGGAAATTAATAGCTATATATATATATATATATATATATATATATATATATATATATATATATATATATATATATATATATATATATATATATATATATATATTCCCGTTATACATTATTATGAACATGTACATATCCCGTGGGATCATAAAATATACCCGATCACATGTGGCTGGATGTGATCGTAAAACAAAAATATGAATAAAGTAAACATACCAATCTTGCGTCGATTTTGCAAGGTACTTCACATTTCATCACATTATATTCTAGCGAGATTTCACTTACCTACTCAAAGATGGACGCTAACCCGCAATTAGACACGTGGCTTCAGTGCTTTTAATGCGAATACCCCCTGCAGACAATAGAGAGTTTTTTTTTCTTTTCTTTTTTCTCATTACTTCATGCATTGAGGATGGGGGGGGGGGGGGGGGGGGGGGGGGGGGGATTTAACCTGGGTCAGCGTCCGTTTAACGGATAGAGAATTACATGAATTATTAGAGGGAAATATAGATCTTTAGGTGGACGATTTGGCTCAAGGATAAGGTCCCTCCCTCAAATTTCCACACTTAATCCGAAGGGGGGACGGACAAGAAGGAATATGGGGGATAATCAGTTGTTCTCCCTTTACTACTTCATGGATCCCTGGTCCATAGTGAAAATACTTGGTCTCCCGCTACCCCTCACCTACCCTTATCAACTAATCCAATAGGAATTATGAAATACTACATGGTTAATTTATACTTATATAAAGACAATGAAGGCCCCTCTACTCTACCTAAAACACCCAGTACTACGCCCATCTCCCTTTCCCCCAAGAAAAAAATCATCCTCCCTCTCACACTACCCTTGTACATTACACCTTCACCAGTAAGATAAAATTTACCTACAACTATTAAAAACTCAATGGAACAACATACTAAATCATATTTTACAATAAAGTAAACCAATGGTTTATGTGCAAAAAATGTCCATATGGTAATGTATAGTAAAAAAGGAAAAAGAATGGTGAGTCTGCGTATGTATTATGTACATCAAATTCAGAGCTGGACTTTCATTACAGGGACTTTTAGCGGGTCATTTCCGATTGGACCACGTTGATCCGACACAAACGCTAAAAAACAATTCTGCCCAACTGACGTTGCCCACAGGTATTCTTGAATGTGTACACCGAATAACATCTTCTTATATCACCACACCATGAGAAAATGGAACTGTCAAAGACACCCAATCAGCTCCAAAAACACTAATTCAATGAAAAATAAAAAAAAATCCATCTAAAAAATACCCTATCCCTTTGCCCAAATACTCAGTTTTACACGTTTAAAACCACACCCCACCTCACTACCCCCCCTCAACCCATTACCTAACCCATATCAGAAAAATTCCCCCGCCTCCGCATGGCAAAGTTACAAAAAACACAAAAACTGATGATGTCAGATTAAACCCCTAAATGTCTTCCGTTCACTAACACATTCACCACCATCCCACCAACCCTTATCATGTCAAAAAGGAATTTAACAAAAATTAACACCGTTGTTTTAGAAAACTGAAAAAACACACTCTTGTCTGGTCGCGATCGTATATAATTTATATGAACCCCCCTGCCACGGTCTGTCAAAACGTTCGAATGGAAGGAGAGTCTAAACGTCGGGTCGAAATCTAATCAAATTATATGGAAATATAATAGCTATATATAGTTATAAGATAAACCCAAAAAAAAAGAAAATATTATGTTCCCAAAAAAGGGTAAAACGCTAAAAATAAGACATTCACGGACTGTTTGCGCCAAATCAGCAACTCAGGACAAGAAATATGAAAAAAACCTACTGTATAAAATACCAATCTTGCCACGTGAGCCTGAAGGTACCACATGGAAACATCGACTGCATAAACGACTTCGCAAGCCGGCAAAAACTATAACCCATGCAAACAACACGGAAGCCGTCAGTGCTTCACAAAACGCCACCAGAATTCGCAAAATCCCCGGCTCAGCTCCAAAAAAAACAGGGTTCCTGACGTCGTTTAGTATCTAAAAATCATGTGACCTTAGCCTCGTTTTAGACGCTCCAATCAATAATGTTAAAAGTCACGTGATGTCTTCCTAAATGGCCTAAACTGGTTCTCCCAAGTTCAAGCAGTTCTAAATTAAAACGGATTTCTCGCTACCGAGGTCATTGGTCAACAATGACGTCGTATCTAAAAATAGCGAGGAGAAAATACCGAACGCTAGGAGATTTTCCGCAAGTGACAATTCCCGGGACTTCGCAATCATGCATTGAGGATGAGAAAAAATGATGTCACGTAAATAATAAAAAAAAATGAAGAGAAGATTGGCCAAGTCGTCACAATTACACTTAAGTAAGAGACAAGAAGGAATGGTGAAACTAGATGTACATTACACTTATGTAAGAGACAAGAAGGAATAGTGAAACTAGATGTACATTACACTTATGTAAGAGACAAGAAGGAATAGTGAAACTAGATGTACATTACACTTATGTAAGAGACAAGAAGGAATAGTGAAACTAGATGTACATTACACTTATGTAAGAGACAAGAAGGAATAGTGAAACTAGATGTACATTACACTTAAGTAAGAGAAAGGAAGGAATGGTGAGACTGGATTACATTACATTAAATAGAAGAAAGGAAGGAATGGAGAGACTGGATATACATTACACTTAAGTAAGAGAAAAAAGGAATGGTGAAACTAGATGTACATTATACTTAAGTAAGAGAAAGGAAGGAATGGTGAGACTGGATTACATTACATTAAATAGAAGAAAGGAAGGAATGGAGAGACTGGATATACATTACAGGACTGTATGAGAAAAGACAGATTATGGAATTATAAACTAAAACCTTGTGCAGCATACACAGAACGTATGGAGAAAATTTAGATTATTGTTAGTAAGAGAAAAGAACAAAGACAAAGACAGTAAAAAAAAAACTTATACAATCGTGTGTTTTTAAATTCTGAGCTAAAAATACGGTGGTTTAAAACTACTTTTACACGAATTAAAAAAAAACAAACAAAGTCATAGTTACATTAAGACAAACCTTACCTTCACATTTGGACGAATGAGTTGGCGTTGAAAATAGAAAACAGAAATCAAGCTGAGTAAAGCAAACAATAAACAGCCAACTGTTTCTGTTTTTATAGCCAATTAAATTTTTTTAAGGGGGGAGGGAGGGGCGCGTTTGTGCTGTCAGGCGTTTATGCTCCACGGCTGTTAAAAGCTTGCACGGTTGGAAGGAGAGAAGGTTAAACATGAATACTTAAAGGATATCAACGCTGAGATCATATGATGGAGAGGGGACCCAAAGATGCAGCAATAGAGAATGCAGTCAGCGACCCATAGCTTGACTGCTTGCGCCAGGGTCAGCGAACCAGAGCTGACCAAGACCCTACTCCACCTCCACGAGGTGGTCCTGGAAACAGGCTGCATCACTGCAGTCTGGCTGAGAGAGTAGGGATCGAAGAGGGAAGGCAAACCCGGTCCCAAAAAATACCGTGCTGAAGTCGAATGTATCGGCCGAAAGGCGCAGATATCGCAGCTCCGGTGTAAACAGACACAACGCAACCAACGTCCTTTTCAGGACGAACGAGGAAGAAGAAGATATGATGGAGATGAAGCTGGATTGTCAGATACGATGCATGAACATATATAAGGTCTTTTTTTTCCTCCTCACTTTTTTTCTGTTGTGAGCATCTCTGTCAGTGAGACAAATCACAACAGAGCGAAACTCAACAACGTCCCAATTATTTATGCCTAAATTTGTCACACCTGCCACATTTAACTTAATTATACCTTGACACGCTTCGCGGTAAATTTATCTTACCTTCATAGCTATTAATAATGATACTGTTTCCACACAGTGATAACCTCTATCCACGTAGTCCCCCATGAAAAGATAGTTCGTGTCCGGAACATTTCCTCCAACCTTAAACAATTCCAAAAGGTCATAAAACTGTCCATGGATATCTCCACAGACAGTCACTGGCAGCTGGACGGACTGGACATTCGATTCTTGGGTCAGAATCTCCTTGGCTTTCTCACACATAACCTTTACGTCTTGCTCCGCAAGTGGTTTGCATTCGTATATTTGTTTTATCCATTTGTCTGCGTCTTTCAGAGACGTTATAGCGGTTTTGTTTTTGGAGTCCATAATTATCACAGAACAGAAGATTGTACAATTATCACAGAAACTGTTCGACCGTGTTTCGTCCTTTTTTTGTGTGTGTGTGTGGAATGGAGAACTGCACAGGGCACGCTAAAATTGTTACATACTTTAGTGCTGCTTAGAGTTTAAGTTCAGCTCCTTCACAAATACCGGTACGATACTATGATGAATCTTCAAAAAAGAGCACATAGAGTAAATTTTATTTTTTTTTTTTTTTTATTTTTTTTTTTTATTTTTCTCACCCTCTGTAACTTGTGTTTTTGTTTGTGTTATATTTTTTTGTCCGGGTTGTATTACTAAAAAAAATAATAATAAATGCTGAGTTAATTAAAGGATCAAGTAACCTTTTAAATAAATTCCTAATATAGACCCATTGAGTCTTCTTAATTATATTGAAGAACACGAGCTCCACAAACAGGGATTGAAGAACACGAGCTCCACAAACAGGGAAAGATCCTAACGTCTACACAACTAACCTAATAAACAGACAACCAATCTTCAAATTAATCTAGCTAAATTAATAGTGAGCAGGAATGTTTATTAATCTTCAAACGGCCAGCGACGTAAACATTGCGTAAGCTTCATTTATAAAGCTACAACTAATACACATATCAAGGACTGCCTTGTGAACACTCTGAACGTGTGATGTGTTCGCCTTGCCTGATGTTCTTTGCTTTAATTAGGCAAGTTCTGCGGTTGCTTAGCCCATAATACATAACTTAACCATATAAGCTATTAAGACCGATTGCAAGAGTCCTTAAGATATCTGATAATGAAGACATAATTTACTACTCAAACATGAGGCCATGAATCACGTAATTATGACTAATAATGCAGATGACAAGGGCCCTAATCTCTCGACAAAACGCAATATGTAGGCTGTAATTTAGTCATCATCGTGGTTATCATTAAGCTTCAGCACAGCACTTCAAAATATCAACTAAGCCAACCTTTCTCACCCTTTTTTATCTTGGAGGAACCTTTGAAATAATTTTCAGGTCTCAGAGAACCCTTGCATCAAAATTAGTAATGCGTGATCAATAAGTTTTAATTAAATATAATAACCCAATAAAAAATGTCAATGCCCTTTTGAGTAGAGAATGATTTTTTTCTGTGAATCTGTTTATTTTGGTCAACATATTAGCCAACTGTTTTAGTGTGGTACCCCCTCCCGACAAAGGATTTCAACGCTAATACAAGTCAATAGTGTAGGTAGAAGAAGCTTCCTGATCTCTCGCGGAACCCTAGGGTTCCGTAGAACCCCAGTTGAGAAACCCTGGACTAAGTCTTCTCGTGCCGTCCATTCACGGACTATTCTTGGCTTCTTTATCCCGTTCTTGGCTTCAATTTTCTTCTCCCTGTTTTTTTTTTTTTTCCGGGCATCCTCTGTTTCTCTTATACTGGGGTTTCCCGATCACGGACTGCCTTGTTTTGCCAGTGTGTGTACTATCCAACGTCAACATCTTCTCCTCATTTCTTGTTCCGCTGGTATTTATCTGCTTTTCCAACTTTAGTTGTTACAATATAATTTAGTGCATTACAACCGAATACCCACCGTAATATCCCCGGCTGACAGATTGGCAAAAGAAGGTGGTAAGCTACCCCAACTTGGCACAAGCATAACCTATGAAGTGGCCAAGAGTTTTATCAAGAATAGATAGAGGAGTAAGTGGGAAAATAGCAATCAGGGAAAGAAAAATACCAGCTCAGCTGAAGTCAACAAGGGGTAATCTTCAGACTTCGCTCAGGCCACAACAGATTGGGATACCATCTATTGAACAAACTAAAGTTAGGAACTACTGATGAATGTAACTGGCACTGATAAAATGACGGCTGAACATCTACTTCAAAGGTGCCCAACATATAAGGAACAGAGAAAGCGCATATGACCATCAACTGCACTATCCTACTGGAAAATATCTACGGAGTTACCAACGGCCTCAAAATGACCGCTGCTTTCTTTGAATATATTCAAGTTGACGTCTGAGAATAAACGAAGAAAAATATCGAATACACAATATAATGTGGGGGGAGAGAAGAACCGCAATCGCCAGCTAAAGTATTTAATGGCCGAGGTGAGGAGTGGTGGAGGAAACGTAGGCATATTGTTACTTTTCAAAAGTTTTTTTTTTTTTTACAACAGACTAACTTGTAATCCTTTTTCCCTCTCTCTTCCGATACCGTCTTTAAGAACGCCGAAACGTAATTAAAATGAACAAGTTGGCAATGGTCCATTACATGCAGATTAATTTTAAACAGGATATTTGTCATTATGTCTCTTCCGGTAAACTGAATCATTAACTCATGGCCTCCTATATATATATATATATATATATATATATATATATATATATATATATATATATATATATATATATATATATATATATATATATATATATATATATATATATATATATATATATATATATATATATATATATATATATATATATGCCCAGAGTAGGGCAGGTCTTATGTAGGGCATATCTAATTGCTAATCACTGCATTTATCGCGTGCCTTTCTTGGTTAACAAAATGACTTTGTCACTGTCTTTTTTGGATGCGTTCTCCACGCCCTTAGCCAGCAATATGACGTAATATTGTATATGATTTAAAAAAAATTCACCTGAGCTTTATTGAACAAGGTATAGGCCCAAATAAAAAATATATAGCTGCTGAGATAATCTGACATACGCAGTTATGTACATACGCACATACATACCATTTGTAGTGGGTGTACAGGGTGGCCCAAAAGTCTGGATACATCAAGAAAAGGTTATATAATTTATTTAAATATCCGAAATTACAGCAAATACTCAAATTGGTGGCCTTCGACTTCCAAGCACTCTAGGGCGGCTACTACGCTATCGACCATGTACACTTCCTGTTTCTTTGAAAAGTTTGTACAATTTGCCATGATAGGAAACTCTTTACAGAGCGATACAACAGGAAGCAATCTGATCATCAGAAGAAGTCCCCCCGTCCGACAAGTGTTTCGGCCCGATTTACTCCTTTACACTCTAAGGGGGGCGGGCCCACTTGGGTCATGACTCCCAAGCCCAAGTGGCCCCCCCCCCCCCCTTAGAGTGTGAAGGTGTAGAGTGTAAAGAACGATTAAGTTAGCCAACGGTAGCGTGTGTAATTGGATTTTATTGGGATGTTTAGCATTGAATTCGGCTGCTACTTCTAATTGTGAGGATACGTCTTGCGCACATGAAAACAATCCTATGCATTCATCTGTTGTTAGTTTCGAATCTGTACTTGCACTGAAAAAAATTATTATTTAAGTTAGAAGAGAAAAACTAATTTCTATAAGGCAAATAGCCTATGGATCCAGACTTTTTGGGACCACCCTGTATATATGTGCCACTCACGCGTGTCGTAAGAGGCGACCAATGACAGGTCGTGCATGGGCTGGTAAAATCATCATGTAAAATACACTGTTACAGGAACAACCTCTGTAGGAGCATATTAGTGCTTTGATGCAGGCTTCCTGCCAGAGGACTAGATGTAGTGGTTTATCCGTGTTCCTTTGGGAGTGAGAAGAGTAAAACACAACAACTAATACACCATTCACATGTAACGATGATCTCCAACAACAGATACAACATTCACATGCAATGATCACCAACAACTGATACAACATTCACATGTAAAAACGATCACCAACAACTGATACAACATTCACATGTAATGATGATCACCAACAACTGATACAACTTTCACATGTAAAGATGATCACCAACAACTGATACAACATTCACATGTAATGCTCACCAACAACTGATACAACATTCACAGGTAATGATCATTAACAACTGAAACAACATTCACATGTAACTATCACCAACGACTGATACAACATTCACATATAACGATGATCGCCAACAACTGGTACAACATTCACATGTAATGCTCACCAACAACTGATACAACATTCACATGTAAAAACGATCACAAACAACAAATACAACATTTACATGTAACGATCGCCAACAACTGATACAACATTCACATGTAACGATCACCAACAAGTGATACAACATTCACAAATAACGATGATCGCCAACAACTGGTACAACATTCACATGTAATGCTCACCAAACACTTGATACAACATTCACATGTAAAAACGATCACAAACAACAGATACAACATTCACATGTAACGATCACCAACAAGTGATACAACATTCACATGTAACAATCGCCAACAACTGATACAACATTCACATGTAACGATCGCCAACAACAGATACAACATTCACATGTAACGATCGCCAACAACAGATACAACATTCACATGTAACGATCGCCAATAACAGATACAACATTCACATGTAACGATCACTGACAGCAGATACAACATTCACATGTAACGATCACTGACAACAAATACAACATTCACATGTAACAATCACTGACACCTGATACAACATTCACATGTAAGGGTAGCTGACAAATTATACAACATTCACATGTAAGGGTCAATGACAAATTATACAACATTCACTTGTAAGGGTCGGTGATAACTGATGCGACATTTACATGTAAGTTAGTTGCTTATCCTTTACAGGACGTGGCAATCAACCCCAGCTTTTATTGGCTGTTTTTGATTTTTCTAGGCAATTTTTTTTCATTCAGTAGTTTGCCATTGCTTTCTGAACAGGCGCTTATACCATTGTTAAAAATCCACAAAGCGATCTGCTACAAAACCGCCTGCAGCAGGTTTCAAACCTGGTATATTTGGATTATGAAACTGCGTTCATATCCATTAGGCCACATACGCCGACTTACATGTAAGGCTAGCTGGAAACAACAACAAACAAACAAACATCAAAGCAGATTAAAATACTTGTAGAATTATGTATTTTTATGTTAATTTATAATGTTTTTCTTTTTTCAACCAGTTCAAGTTAAACCGCCCCCACCACGCAAGAAGCAAAACTTGAGTGCATTACTCCTGTCCAAACTGGCAAATGTTGACAGCAAGGACATCCGACAGACAATTGATGTGGAGCACCACAATGAAGGTTTGTTCTCCATACATATTTGTGTTTAAACCAGGCATGTCAAACTCAAGTCACGTGACGGGTGGCATAAGAGACAGGACAAAATTGCAAGGCAGAACTTCTTAACCAGGACTGCAAGCATCGGTTGGGGTGCGCGATCTGACCTCTGGTTGTGAGAGGGAATCCCGTTACACTAGGGTGACCATATCGCTCAGTGTAAAAAGGAGGACAATATTCACAATTTTGGCATGACAAGAGAGGACACTATAATGAAAAAGTAGGACATTCTAATGTTAAGTAATAAATAACAGTGAAGCTTATTTATTACACATCAAACAATAATTTCATAAAATCTTCTTGATTTTGTTTCTGTTGATATACTAAGATGATAAAAATCGTCTTTAAAAGCGCTTCATTACTTTTTAAATTCCCACAGAAACATTGTCACATAAATAACACTAGCAGCTGTTCTGGTTGTGGCGCATGCAAATGTGTTGGCACTTTTTGAATGATGGATAACGTTTTAAAGTACAGTCCACTGATTTCAAATTATTGTGATGTTTCACAGCAAAAGCAAAAGGGCCTTCTGTAGCAGTTATTTTTTTAGTTCCGTGCTTGTTTCTTTTGTAAATAATGTGAAGTTTTGATCGCGAACTTTCAGACACAAGTGCGCACTTGTAGCGTTCACGTTTTCATGTGTGTGTGTGCGCGCGCGCGCACGTGTGTGTTCTTCTTTTTTAATCAGCAGCAACTTTATTTGCTACTGACACAAATGTGCCACCTCTGTACACGAGACATTCTGCTTCTGAATTTTGTCGACCTCTGGCAAAACATGAACATTTCTTTTTTTTAATTTATCTGCCAATACAAACTTTTTTAAATGCAAACCACAAAGTCTTTTATATTTGAACATGCGCCTTAATATAACCGACAGACCTTGTGTCTTGGTTGAAGTGTTCTTACAATGCATATGACTTTTAACAGATGAAAGTCAATTAAATATCTGTTAAAGTCAGTTATATAACTGGAACCACCAGGCCTTTACACCCCTCCACTTTAATATTATTCTTGTTCAGAGTTTCTTCTTGATTTTGTTGGTTTTTTTATTTATTTATTTTTTTTTTAATTTAACGTATAAGCAGAATTGTGATTGTCCCTATTTACAATGATTTGACAAATGTGATGCCACTTTCTCATATCGGCAGTTGTTCATATTATTTGGAATTGAAAACAATATATATATCCTAAAATTACTATCAGACCTAAGAGTCTTTTATATTTGGACATGCGCCCTAATATAACCAACTAGGTTGAACGGGACACGCCTCGCCAATACAAGGCAAAACTTTATTTATTTTTTTTTAAATATCCTAATTATTACCCATCAGAGGTTGCACAAGATTCTTTTCTTCATTACTATAAAAAAAAAAAAAATCCAACAACATGAAAGTTTGCGGGACTGTTGATCCATTGATTGCTGGATTCTGCAGAAATTCAAATGGGTAATTTTCGAAATGGCGTTATATAATTTAGTAAATCGCGAAAAAACCAATGTTTCAACATTTTTAAAAAATTCGGCCGGACAGGCTGTTTGAAAAGCCGGACAAATCTGGGCGTATGGGCGCCCATTGAGGCATATTGGGAATATGGTATTAGGCTCATATTTTTTTGACCATCGACACACTAGGGGTGATGTGGTCAGCATCACGCCGGCCGCCTAATTTCATGAGGCTGGGTCGAACCTGGAGCCTCAAATTGGGGATCGAACCATGGACCACCGAGCTAGGAAGCCATTGCACTAACCACTTCGCTACCGCGGCTCCCTGGTAGTGAGAGACATGACAGATATTTTAGAAGGAGAATCCTCATAAACACAATATAGCACACATCATTCAAAAGTATTTGTACAAAACAAAACATTGACAGCGGCATTTCATTAGCGAACTAAGTCATGTTTTTAAATAACATTTTCTCAAGCATAATTGAAGGCTCATTTATCTGTGAAACTGATGATTACTATCAAATTTAAAATGCTCAGTTTGTTATAATATTTATTGTAAAATTTAAAGCATATTTAAAATTATTTCTCTGTCATTCTTTAGTTATTAATATGCTGTACTTAAAATACTGGCCCTCAGAAAAAAAAAAAAAAAAAAATTGAACACTGGTGCGGGTTATATTCACAGTAATTATTTAAACTATGTCTAAGGCTGTTTGAAAAAAAAAAGAAAATACTCCTGGAAATTACTAATTAAAGAACTTATAATTCATGTGCCTCTAATCTCCAGTCTCCCATTTTTCCTAGAAGCAACGACCTTCAGCAAACACCTCCTGTTGGGTGCAGTCACCTCAAGTTCGTTCTTTTTATTCATTCTGATAATTATTTTCATGCACAGAACCATCCATCGATATTTTGTTTTTACTCACCAATTCAGAGATTTACGGAGACATTGACTTCATCCATGCTGATGGTGAGAGAAAGGCATCACAGAACACACGTAACTTTGACAGCGTCAATGAGAATGTAGAACTTACCTTGACACAAGGAAAAGCACACGTCATCATAAAGGTAATATTTGTTTCACTGTGTAAATAACAATATAAATATTGAGCTTAGTGAATTAGGCTCAGTGGCTTCGATAAAGCACCCACGCACCTAGGGCCAGACTTAGGGCAGGGCGAAGGCAACCACCTTGGGCGCTAAGGGCAAGGTGGCACCGGAGTGGGCAAGAAAAAAGAAATTTTTTCTTTTAGAGGCTCAACTTTTCTTCAGCTGTTACACAACTTGCCCAGGCCAAAGCATGCAATGTAAATCTTTTATAAGAAAATACATAAAACAAAGTGTGACGTATTTTTAACTTTGTGTTTTAAGTCATTATGTTTTTTTTTTGGTCTGTTTTGTAAGTAATAACTATATAGAACTGATCTGCAGTTGTATTCATGAATCTTACTTAATATTCCAGTAAAGTTTAATTATCGGCTAGAAATTTGGAAAGCTGGTGGGACGCTTGTCAAACTTTCACCCCTGTGGCCAAAACCCTCGAAGGCTGACCATGCACACATCACGCAGTAAAAGAAACACAAGATGTAATTTTACTGACTATGATAAGGACAGGCCCCTTTTAGTTCACCGGAGGGTCACTTATGAGACAAAGAAGGAATTATTACTTCTGCTCCCTTGAGCATGGTGTACAAGTAGACTAATATAAGGTTGTGCTTAGGACTAGCAACCTCATCATGTAAAACAAATTGCTACAGAAACTACAGCTTCAAGAGCACATGAATACTTTGTGCAGGCTTGGTTCCATGCTTCATAGGGAATGACAAGAGAAATGATGATGACTATAAGGATAAGGCCACTAATCATCAAGTCTTGGAAGAGCCTCAATCTGGTTATCTATGCTACTGATGTGACTGTTGAAAAAATATACATTCTAAAAAGTAAAGTTAAACCAACAATAATTTTGAGAAGTGCCGTTGTAATAAACAAACCCACCGAGGCACAGACCTTACAGATGTATGTTTTCTTCAGGGTATAAGACAAGCAAACATAGTGTAAATGGTTAACAAATACATCATTAGCAAAGGTGGATCAGCATAAGGAAGAAATGAAACCAATAAAAAAATTCACCAGATCGTCTATTACATGCTACAGAACCACTATTGGAGGCTGTGCGCATAACATTTACCATATCTTAATTTCATAACAAAGGTTGTTCAGATATTCAAAATTTTGGATAATTGTTTTACAAAAGAAGTAAAATAAAATACAAGTTTCAGAAACCACGTTTTTTATTGTTACAATTGTACAGAAAAGCAGGCAATAAATTCTCCATCCACTCTCTTGCATAGAAGACAACTCATAAACGAAGAAAGATAATTTGTGAATGATAAGATTGCTGACTAAAAGTAACTGGTAATTAATTTTTATTTTGTACAATAGATTGTTTGGAAATTTATGTTATGCTCTTCAAAGTATTTGGTAACAATAATAAATTATTTTTTTTAACCCCTTTTGGGATGTAATGTAAGGTCTATTGACTTTATTGGTTTCCAACCATAACCGAAGATTAGTTTTGCTGTAGATTAAATTTATGTGTAAATGATTCTTTGATAAGTTTAAGCAACTAATGTAAAACTCACAAGAAAATAGAGCTGAGTTTAAAACAGAAGACTTGCTGACTTAATTGTTTGAAGAAACACATTGATTTAATTGACACATGACCATTCACCATCTGACACTCGCCTCTTCAAATATGAAATACAATCTATATCCGCAATTCATTATTTCCCTTACTTTAACATTTTTACGTTAATGGAGTTATTTCCACCTTATCTTACATTATTGTTATATAAAACTGGCTGTGCCAGTGCCAATCAAGATTTGATATATTAATATCTAACAAGAAAAGGAGTTGCGTGTAAAGTTTCAGCTCTCAACGATGAGTGGAACATTGGGATTTTGAACATCAAAAATGGGAAATGTGACAAACTCACATGATCTTCAAGAAAAGTGGTTTAAAAAAACATTCTTATCCACGAAAAAATAGTTTATTAATTTGTCTTTATTAAAAGTTGGAGCATTCTTAAATAAAATGGGTCCTGATATAGGCTGTCCATCTTTTTTTGTGTATGCCATTTGCACATAGCTTCATCTACTTTCTCGTCGTCAACATTTTTTCATTGTTTTTTCTGCTAGAGTTATCACCTTCATTTTCTAATATGAAAAACTGAAGAAAAGATGCAGTATTCTTTTTAATGTCAGAAACTCTGACACCATATCATTTAGGGGATTTTCTTCCCTGATTCCCACCTTTAAAAAAACAAATTATTATTTTCCTTCATTGGTCATTGTAAGCCCAATACATTTTCGTTTACTTGATAATATAAATTGTGTAGAGTCCATGAGAATTAGAATGAGTTTGAAAATTAAACTAAACACAAAAATAAACTGACTTTACTACAGCTGGGAACAGACTGGAATGGACTGGAATAACAACCTTGTGGACTGACTGAGCCAGTGAAGGGGTGCTTACATCACAGAACATGCCTTGGTTTTGGTGATTCAGTTAATTGGCAATTTGGATAATTGGTTTTAGGACAATCAGAGTTCTATTGTACATATTAGAAATTTGAAAGCCATGATTTTAGATAGCTGTGGTATTTGTCTCCAGGTCATAGCTGAGCGCATAGTACCCACAGACCTTGAATTTAACGTCTGGAGAAAGTCTCAGGCCATCGTTACCAGGCGAATAGAAATTGACCTGCTGGCCAATGAGCAGAGAAGGAGGTTGTACAAACATGTCATGGCTAGTGCTGGAATTGCAGGTGAGGCAGTCAGTTCATTAAGGCTCCTATAACAGGCACCAATCTTATGCCCACTTTCATCATCATCATCACCATCAGTAATTGTAATAATAATAATAATAGCCCCTTCAGTCATAACTGACTATGGGAATTCCTGTATTTTGCCGATACCTATAGGGTGAAGCTGGAGGGCGCGAGCTTGGGCACAGTTATATGGAGATTAAGCTGTTGCCCATGCAGCATGTTCCCCCTCTCCACGCAGCTGGAAGATCTAAAAGAACGGCAGTAGCCGATATAGTTTGGTACCAGCCACGTCGCAGGAGTTGTCAGAATAATGTCGAATCAACATTAGACTGCCTTAGGGACTTCAACTTTGGATTTATCCTCAGGGTTTACTTCCGAAGCCTTTCCCATAAATGGATATTCCCTCTAGGCAGCGGTGGTTTGAATTCAGAGTTTTACCTTCTCTTAGATAGGCTACCAACCAAGGATCACTAGCCCTATCTGCCTGAAGCTACTGGTTTTATGGCGCCAGTGACTTGCCTTCGCCCCTTCTCCCGTCAGTGGAAACAGTTCCGCCAGGCTCAAATTGAGCCACACATGAAGGCCGGGAGCTGGGCTTGGTTGTCAGAGGCTAGTTGAGGCGCGTGTCATAGATGCATTTATCTGCAGTGAGAGCTTATCCTCACTACAACTCCTGGCTATAACACACTTTGGAACTAATTTTTGGAACAGTAATTGTAGCAGTGATATTTTGTATGTGTGTCTGACTTACTAGATTCTAAAAGCTTAAGGCAATATCAGTTTTGTTTTAGATAATTTAAGAAAAGCAGATATGTAGACATATATAGAGTCTTTGAGAACAAACTAAAGGAAATGTATAGCATAGAAAAAAAATCTGGGTATTATAAACTTGGGAATGACCAGGTCATTAGCTTATAGTTAAAGTGAGCAGTTCTGCTTGACATGTCTAATAAATTTGTGTTCTCAATCAAAAGGCACGTTAGAAGATGGTAGTCGAAGTCATTACTACGACACAGAAACACTGTCCCCGCAGGAGAGACAGCTGAGCAGCATTGAGACCCTCAAACTTTTCTCTCAGATTCTTGATGTCACAGATGGCCAGGGTGATAAAGACTTCACAGAAACACGCACACGGCAGGAAATGGGTCAGCTGCCACCTTCAGCCATGGATCTGTTGTATTAGATGGCATGCTAAAGCAACAGGAAGCACAGACTTCCTTTAAACATTTCAGTTTTTATTTTGCTGTAGATGAGTAATACAAAGTTCCAGTCATTTTGCTTTATTCATTCAGCTATTCTGTATTGCCAGGTTGTATGGAACTTTCAGAAGATTGAACCATCCTACACTTCATCTGTTTTGCAAAGATGCATATTTTGTTTTCATTAAATAATATGGCATTAGATAAATATATCAAGTAAGCTAACCTTATATTGCCAGGTTGTGGGGAACTTTGAGAAGGGGAGCCATATTACACCTCATTTGTTTCCAAAGATGCATATTTTTGTTTTCATTGAATAAGCTGGCATTCATTAAATGTATCAAGTAAGCTAACCCTACGTTGTCGGGTTGTAAGAAGCTTTCAGAAGATTGAGCCAGCCTAAGCTTCATCTCTTTCCAAAGATGTATATTTTGTTTTCATCAAACAATCTGACATTCGCCAAAATATATCAAGTTAGCTTGGCACCTGTGTTCACATGGCAGTTTTTAAAGACATTCACCTGCCATTGTTGTTTTGTTTTTTATTTGTTTGCATTGGTACATTATATGTTGTACAAAATGTAGTCAAATAATCCATACATAAAATGGCTATCTAACAACCTGTTCTGTAAATATTAACAAAGACAGTTTCTTGTTGCATTGTTCCACGATTGGTCTGACATCATCATAATTTTTCTTTTTGCTCCTTATGGAGCCACCCCTTCAGCTGGTACCTTGCAGGAAGCCTGCATCAAGCATTCACATGCTTTTGGGACTGTGGTTTCTGTAGCAATCTGTTTTACATGATGCAGTTTCCAGTCACATGCATAACCTCATATTGGTCGCTATGTATGACTTGAGGATTAGGCCAAGTCAGCCACAATTTCTACTCTGTCACATTTTCGTCTAATTCCCCTGTGCTTAACCATCAGTGCTTCCTTGATGCATGATATCAGTTTACCTGCTCATAAAGTAATGTATTAAATAGACTAAAAATTTCATACTGCACTTCTCATTTTGTGCTCCTTGATGTCTGGTATTGTCCATGTTTCACTTGCATTGTGGTTGCAAGGAAGAAACTGAAAAATTTCACTTTGAGAAACTAGACCGTTACCGTAAACCAGCAGTAGGCAACTCATGAGCTGTGGGCATCTACTTTAAAAACAACGAGCTTGCCAAAGATCTACTTCGATAAAATCATGTCTATTTTCAGGTCGCAGAATATCTGGGATTTGAACTAAGTTGCAGACTACATGTAACTTTTGTCTCTGCCACACGATCTTCTTCCTGCAATCCCAGATACATCATCATCATCATTCCTTTTCGTTCCCTTTGGAACATAGGGCAGAAACAGATGCTGTCCATCAATTTCTATTCTGGGCTATCTTTTTCAGCTGTGCCCAAGTCATTCTCCCCACTCTTCTTTTCCCCTGTGGGTTCCTGTCAAGAGCAATTCTGGCTATGCTTGATTTTTCTCTTCTGAGTGTACCAATCCCAGAGACAGAGCAGTGGAAAATTGAAATTAAATATTCACTCCAAAGAAAATATTCCTTTCTGTCTGATGCAGTTCATATATGAAGTGAATTTTAGTACGCTTGCTTATGAATCTTCACTGGGAATGCTGTGAAATTAGCTGTTGGTCAAGATAAATCAGTTGCCATAGACACTAGCAACATTTGAGTTGAGTTTGTTGGAACCATGAGTGTTAAGTTTGTCAGAATTTAGTTTTTAATATAGCAAGCCTTTTATTTGTTTCCATTCAGTCCTAATTTTGTTTGCTTTTGTTTTCTTATTCTTCATCTGCATGCAAAGCCACTCTGTTATTTACTGCTAACATAGTTATCTTTTATGTTATTTTAATCAATTCTCTGCAGTCCTGTCTCTCAAATCTTTTAAGATCTAACTTTGCAAAGACTATACTTCGACGTTTGGGGTTGTCATCGTCTGTCCATATGTTTTTTATGTGAAATGTACATAATTGTTTAGCTGTAACTGTTATTGTTGTTGTTATGATGACTTGTTTCTTATTTCGCCATAATGATGTTTTCATATCCTAGAAATGTTTCTGTAATGATGTGTTGGTGGTGGTGGTGGTGCCATCAGGGCATACTTGTGCTGTTGTCCTGGTGACGACGTGTTTATAGTGTTGCTGTTACGAATACATATTACTGCTTTAATGTATGCATTATTTGTTATTTGTACATACAACTTCTGTTGTCATAATGACTCATTTCTTCTTTCACCATAATTGTATTGATGTCCTAGAAATGTTGCTGTAATGATGTATTAGTGGTTGGCATACTGGTGCTGTTATAAGCGATTAATTTATAGTGTTGTTGGCACAAATCACATTACTGCTTTAATATTATGCATTATTTTTTATTTATAAGTACTTCTGATCCCATAATGTTTATTCTTGTGATATACTTGTAATATTACATGCTTTGTTCTTTATGCCTGACATTATTTTATGTATTCCTTTTAGATAAAGCAATATCAGCTGTTAATGTTATATTCTTCTGTTTGTATGTTGTTTCTGCCTGTTATTTACTTTTATTATTTTATCATTTGTTTCCTTAATTTGTTTCACATCTTTGATTTTATAATATTTGATTCTGTTACTTGTTTCTGATTTTATAATATTTGATTCTGTTACTTGTTTCTGATTTTACGTCTTTTCGTGCTTTTTCAAAGTGTATTCTTTGCTCCAATTTTATTGTGTAATGCTTTCATTTTTTATTGTTTGTTACGATAAAACATCTACACTAGGGGTGATGTGGTCTGCATCACGCCGGCCGCCTTAACCTTCCCAGAGTTGCTCCTGGTACCAAATTCATGAGGCTTGGTCAGCCCCGGAGCCGTTTGCTGCCTAAAACATCCTACCTCAACTGAGGATCGAACCATGGACCACCGAGCTAGGAAGCCAGTACACTAACCACTGCACTACCGCGACTCCTTAAAATAAATAACTTGAAGTAATCACTTTAAAGAAGAGGACCACTGCCCCCCCCCCCCCCCCACCCCCCCCCCCCCCCCGAACACGTTAAAGAGGCAAATAAAGTGAGGTTGTGCATGGAGCTAACAACCCCGGCATGTAAAAAAAAATTGCTATGGAAACAGCCACAGCAGAAGCACATACGTGCTTTCGTACAGGCTTCCAGCATGGAGGCTGCTGCAGTTGTTACACATGCTCTGTAAGGAGTGAAAAAGTAAAAGGTACAGAAGAAGTAGTGAGCACTTCTGCACTTTTTATATTTTATTAGCTGTAACAAGCTAAGTGTCTTGTCAGTCCAGAATAACATTTTAAAATAGGTTTCCATTTAATAATTTATTTGCCTTTAGCTAACACCCGATGATAAAGATCAGTGTATGTAAAATAAACAATTTAATTGAATATATCTGAAAGGTAGTTGTTAAATAAAAGCTTTTTTTTATATTTTGTACTCGTTGTTTGCATATTATAATCTTATTTTTTAGCTGTACATCTAAACCTATGAAACAAAATCCAGAATAGTGTTGATACTTTAGCTTAATCAAATAATGCCTTTGGTTTAGAGATTCTTGGTTGTGCTTTACCATGTTGCATATTGCAACATTTATAAACTGCTGGCGTCTGCTAGATTATTTTGTGTAATTTATACATTGTATACTTCTTTATTATTCTCTGTTATGTAAGTTTTGTCTCTTCTGATTGTTAATTGTTGTAAGCGTAGGAAGTTTGTGTTGCATGTTTGCCTGCCAACATTTATGAGACTTACGATCATAGATCTTGTTAAATGTTCTGTTATGTAGAACACATTTGCCTACGTTTTTTGTGTTGTAGCAGTTTTTTGATTCTCTCAGTGTTGCCGTATTTTTTAAAAAAATGTACTATTGCCATGGGCTGTCCCGTGTAGTTTCTGGAGAGTCCCTGATGAGACAACGATAGAATATGACTACTGCTCACTCAGACGTGTCGTACAAGGCAACTAATTTTAGGTTGTGCTTGAGACTGGCAACTTCATTATGTCAAACTAATTGCTACAGAAACCACCTCTACCACAGCATGTGAATTGCTTTGGGCAGGCTTCCTGCAAAGGAACCAGCTGCAGTGGTGTCTCCACTTTCCAGAAGGAGAGAAAAGGAAAATGAAGATGTTGATGATTGTTGGACCACAGCTGCTGCTAATGACTGCTTAGCTTTTGATTTGTCTCTTTCCTACATTTAATATATTTTACTGTAGGAACCAGCATACGTTTAATCAGAGAAGTTATTGTTAGGAAAATATTTTGAATAAACTTACTTACTTACTTAGTTGTTCCTCGTCTACCGTGAGGTGTAGAGGTTTGAAAGAGAGAGCGCCAGACTATCCTATCAGCTGTCTTCATCCTGGCCTGGTTCCATTCTAGTCCTTAGTCCTTCAAAGATTGTCTAATGTTGTCCTCCCAGCGGACTCTGTTGAATAAACTACTATTTCTTATTAATCTATGCAGAAAACAGCTTACTTGAAATGTCTTAATAAGAGTTGTTGCATAACATATCATTTCTTACTTCTGTAGAGACTGTTTGAGAAATTAAATACAAATCTCTTGCGTTTTTGAATGCCTTGTTTTTATTGTTAGGACTACACTGTAAACAGAGAAGAGACTTTTAATGCTGGTGGCAAGGCCAGAATGCAAATACAAGTTATTTAACTTTCTACTCTTCTGTGGATGTAGTAGCCTCCTTCAGCCATTACTGACTATGGGAATACGCCCTCTAATTGAAAGCTGCTTTTTTCCCCTGGTGTGTTCTTTTCTCTTCTCCTTGTTGTGAGAGCTTATTTTCACCCAATCTGAGATGGAGCATCATTCTCCCAGGTAGCTGGATTTAATGCCCAGTGCCTTCATGTCTCTTGCACACATCTTTGAACCTCAGCTGTGGTCACCCAGCTGTTCTTCTGCCAGTTATTCGTTGAAAATATCTTTTGCGATGCAACAATCTTCTATGCAGTGGACATGGCCAAGCCAGTGTAATCTGTGCTGTCTAAGCAGTGTATACTCACTTTGAAGGCCAGCATGTGAAAACACTTTGACATTTGAGACTTTGTCCTTCTATGAATTGCCAAGGATGTAGCGTAGACACCGTAGATGGAAGGTATTGAGCCTTCTTTTTTGCTTTAGCATAGGTTCTCCATGTATTGCTGCAAATGAAAATTGCTATTTTGCTGGTTAAATGCCAGTTGAATGAATTGTGATAGCTGTTAATATGAAAACTTACCATGCTAATGTATAAAGATTGCTGTTATTAGTTTTACTTAATGGCTAATGTGCTTTAAACTTATACCTGTAATATTTCTGTTATTTTAAACTGCATGTATATTTTTGTGTATGTGCATTTTTTGTTCACTTACTTGACTTGGTGCTAGTGCAAATAATTGGAACAATGTTGTGAATTTAATAAATATAGCTATTGTTATCTTCACATGTGCCAGTGGAACAAGAGATGTGCTAGGACACACATTGAGAAACATTCAGTCCTGCCTCTAGAATCCCCAGTGTAAGAGAGTTAGAACACATGGAGAAGAGAACTGGAGACAGACATGAAGGCCATGAAGAAGACATGGAAAAACCTTAAGCAGATGGCACAGGACAGGAAGACTTGGCAGACGTTTGTTGCAGCTATGCTACTTGGGAAGTTGAAAGGGTGATGAGTAAATGTTGCTGTAGAGTACAAAGATTGAGCTGCTTATTTTAACAGTAATCATGTCCTTAAACCACTGCCAGTTGATTCATTCTTAGAAGAACATGTACATTTTTCACTAGAGTACTTTTTTAACATTTTATTTGATAATGTTACTTTCATTATTATAATCAAAATTAGACAGTTTGGCCATGTAAAAAGACATCACACCTTACTGAAGACCATAACAGAAGGAAGAGTGGAAGGAAAGAAGTACAAGCAGAAGACAGCGTTATGAGTAATGAGGGAGTATTAAGAGATGGACAGGAAAGAGTGCACCATCAAGACAAGAGACAGAAGATGTTGGAGATCTATTGCAGCTGAGCTTCGATGAGGAGATGACTACTAATAGTAATAATACATGCCATACTCAGAGCACAACAAAAACAGGGCAGAGACAAAAACTCTCAATTCAGTCCAGTCATTGGCAGAATTTTGTCTTCTATTGCTCTCATACAACCTAGTACCTAACTAAGATATTTTTGGTTATAATTTATCACAACTCTTCAGTTGTCCAGAAGCAAAAATCACAAACGGGCTGGAACAAGGTACCCACATTAGCCATTTCCCACTTAGACTGCAATATTTAGTGAGTCTAAAGAGGGAGGTTTTATCTGATGCCAGAGTTTTGAGGCTTAATTAATAATGCCCATCACAGTCACATGTACTTGTTGAATTAAAAACAAGGAATCTAGTTTATATTAAGAAACAATAGGGAAACTTACGATATGTATTGGCATTTGTAGAATTCTTGTGTTATACTTTTTAACAGTGTAGTTTTTATAAACTGTAAAAGTTTTCATAGTATAGTGTATATTTTTTATATGATTACAGAATGAATTGGGATTTGTGTACATCTGTCTTTCAATGTGTCATTTATATTCATTGTAAAGTAATGGAATGTATTCTTTTAATCAAAATTTGTGTTTGACCTTTTGTTGTCATGGGTGAATTGGGTACATACTATTTTGGTAGCTTCTAAACATTAAGATCTGTCAGAATACTCAGAAAAAGCTCTTTAGTTTTTCTTCTGACATGTTAAAACAAATTACTGCTGAACTCTAATTATCCGATTAGTTAGTGACAATGGTCATTCAGATAATTGGATTAAAATTTAGTTCCATAGCAGATACTGCCGTAGGCATGCAAATTGTTAGAGACTTCACACTATACAAGGCCCAGGTAAGCGGGGAAGGGTGACTAGTTCTCTTCCTCACTGCCTTTGCCTTTCCTGATTCAAGAGCAGAGTCAGGTACCCATTTACAGCTGGATAGACTGGAGAATTACATAAACAAGTTTTGATCCTGTAACCCAGTAACTTTGCTACGAGAGAAAAGTGTTCAAACCGATTAGCCAATCGAACACTCATAATTGAATTACGGAAAAAAACGGGAGAATTTATTCAATATTCTCTTTTACATCAGAAACTGGTCTTCCCCAACACCATATCTTTCAGTGATTTTCTTTCCCAATGTCATCTTTTTTTTTCAACAAATTAACTATTTTTATTTTGTCTGCCATTGTCAGTACAAGTTTTCATTTACTTGATATTGTAAATTTTATAGCATCTATAAAAATTACATGGATCTTCTTCTTCTTCGTACACTCTCCGACGTCCACTTGAATGTTCTCAAAGAAGGCAGTAGTCAGTTTGAGGCTATTTGAATCCCTGTAAAGCTTTTCCCCGTAAGGAACTGGCGTCGGCCATATGTGCTTTCTCTGTACCGCATATAAGGGGCAACTTTGAAGCAGATATTCAGCAGTCATTTTATCAGTGCCACAGTTACACTGATCGGTAGTTCCTATCTTTAGCTTGTTGAATAGATGGTATCTCAAAAATGGATCTGAAAATGAAACTAAGACTTGACTCTGTGACTACACTTCAGCTGGGAACAGACTGGTTCACTCAGGAAGTGCAGGGGTGCTTTATTTACAGACTGTTCCAGCGTACATTGATTTTGGTGATTCAGTTCATTGGAATGCATTGAAAATTTGGATAATCAGGGATATGGATAATTGGAGGTCTACACTATAAGAAGCAACTGATGCAACTTGCATATTTTTTTTTTTTAAATTACAACGGATAGTTAAAAGAATATGAATAATAATTATTTTCAGTAGCACAAGTTTAGCCATTAGGTTTATCTCCTTTCTTGTATAACTATGCACACGTGGATGTACATAAGATGTATATAACTGTTACAAGTTGAAATGTTCATTACTTCATCAGCCCTTGGATAAAGCATATTTGTATAGTTGGTACAGGTGCCTGGTTCATAGCAGTGGTCCATATGTCAGCTCTGGGTTTGTAGCAGTAAGCTATAATTGTTAGCTCTGGGTTTGTAGCTGTGACCCATATTTTTTAGCTCTGGGTTTGTAGTAGTGAAATCATTTTGCACAGTGCCAGTTAAGATGTACATAACACAGAGCGTTAAACATTATTTATTTATTCTCCAAATACAGCTTGTTAGATTGACCCAAACCAACAAACTGGTAACATTTGGCAGATCTTTTTAAACACTTGGATGTCTGTCACAATAATATTTTTTTGTCTGTAAAGGCATTCATAAAATAAGTTAGAGGGTTGAGGAAAATCTGTGGCACTGATTTACGCTAGGACCCTGCTCTCAGCTACCACCTGGCTTTAATAATCAGACACATTAGCATAACATCAGATGCCAAACGAGAAATGGTTTGAACTACGTTATTGCCAGGTTTTGTGCTTTTTAAGCCAAAAGTTGACAATAACTTTAATCTTCTCTTCTTGGAAGATGGAACCGCTACTGCAGCCAGTCCCCTTTGCAGGAAGCTCCATACAAAAATTCATGTACTGTTACAGCGGTGGTTTCTGTAACATTCTGTTTTATATGGTGAGGTTGACAGCCACATGCACAACCTCATATTGGTTGCCTCATACTTTCCTGAGATAGCAGTAGTCAAATAAATAAATAAAGTACACATGCAGAAACTTGGACATTTCGAGATGTGCTACCTGGACAAGTATATGACAACATAAGAAACAGGAAGATCAGCTTAATCAGGCTTAAACAAATGACATCATGTTTATTAAAAGTAGAATGCATGGATTTAAGGCAGGAAGTTGAAAGCAGGAACAAAGAATGTTAATGGAATGTCTGAGGTATATGAACAAAGTGGCTTAACCAGTGAGAAGTTAACAAGACTTAAAGGACGTAGTTGTTTCCCCATGTTTCTCACAAGATATTTTCTGTTGTTTTCGTAGTTTTACTGTTTATGGGTCAGTTCTTTCCAAGTTATTTAAAAGTATGGTAATGTTATATGTATTTGTAAAGGAAATTGAAAGACGATTAATAAATTAGAAAAATTGGGACACAATTTTAATAAAACAAAAACTCAGTTCAAATATACTGGTCCTGAAAACTGGTATCCCGTCATAAGTGCCAGGAAAAATTGGCAGACAATACTTGCCTCCCATCCTTGTATACCTAGTTAAATATCCCAGAATCCTTAATGCATACTTCCAAAATGCTTAATATCACCATTGATATGAAAAGAAAGAAAGGATTTGTACCTTGACCCCCTAAACTTACAAGCACTCTGTAAATATGTATGCTGTATATTTTTGTATGAAATATTATATATGCATATTGTTGTAATTTATAACCAAATACTTATTGTATAACTTGCTTTGTAAGATAAGTAATATCATCATCACTTTCCATTTTGTTTATTATGGAGCATAGAACAACCACTGCAGGAAGTTTGCAGCAAAGCTTTCAAGTTCTCTTGCAGCAGTGTTTTCTCTAACAGTTTGTTTCACATGATGAGGTTGAATAATACTTAGTGCCCTGTAATTCAGAGTAAACGCATGTTACTAAATTCAGCTATGAAAAGATAAGGTCACTGCCTGTGCCTGTCCTTTCCTAACTCAAGAGCAAAGTCAACTATCCATTTTTAACAGCTGGGTAGACTGATGCATGTCACGACCTGGTTTCGAAGATTATATACATAATATAAACACTGCTATGTTAAACAGGTTTGAGATACAGTTTCCACATAAACGTAATAGTTCATTTTAATATTTCTGTTGCACATTCTAGGTTTTTAAAGTGGCGTAATATCTTGTGGCAAACGTTAGAAGAAGTTAACACCTTTAAATATCTGGGGTCCACTATATGTAGTTATGGAAGATCAAGTAAAGAAATCAAGAGAAGACTTGAGATGGCCTCAGCTGCCACGACAAGGCTGAATGTGATCTGGAAAAGTAACATCAGTTTTCCTGTGAAGATCACATTATACAAATCACTTGTATTATCTATTCTCTTGTATAGGTGTGAGGGCTGGACACTCACTGCAGATACGGAGCGAAGGATTCAGGCTTTCGAGTATAAATGTTATAGAAGAATTTTGTGCATTTGTTATAAAGAGCACAAAACAAATGTCTATGTTAGAGAGAAAATAAACACCTATGCAGGCCACCAAGAACCACTTTTGTCAGTAGTGAAACGTCGAAAGCTTGCCTGGTTTGGGCATGTAACTCGTCATGACTCCCTTTTGAAAACGATCCTCCAGGGAACAGTCGAAGGTAAACGGAGAAGAGGAAAGCAAAGAAAATCCTGGGCTGATAACATCAAAGAATGGACAGGACACGGTTTTTCCACACTTGTACGCATTGCTGAGAATAGAGAGCAGTGGAGGACCCTGTCTGCTGATGCTTCCACCATGGCACCCCTACGACCCATGACGGGTCACGGGTTGAGATGAGATGAATATCTTGGTGAACTTGTTATATAAAGTCATGAGCAACATTGTCATATCAAGTCAGGAGCAACGTTGTCATATCAAGTCAGGAGCAACGTTGTCATATAAAGTCAGGAGCAACATTGTCATATCAAGTCAGGAGCAACGTTGTCATGTTTTGGAGAGAAACATCAACATTCTCCTTTTTGCTCCTTATGGAGCACTGGGCCACTACAGCAGCTAGTCCCCTAGCAGGAAGTCTGCACCACAACATGCATGTGCTCTAGCAAGATATTGGTGTCTTTAGCAATTTTTGTTCTCACATGATGAGATTGCTAGCCTTGTGCACAACCTCATATTAGTCATATCTTACGACACGACACGCCTGAAGGAGCCGTGGTCATGTTCTTTCATCGTGTCCTCATAGAACCACGGCAACTACCAGGGCAGACAAGCAGAATAGCTGTTATTTGTTAAGTGTACAGAGCTTTGAGTCTTTCTAACAAAAGATATATTTAAACGGTATTGCTGTACAAAAAAAATCTTTCTAACATCAAACATAAGACCACATTCAAACACTGTGCAGTAGATCTTTTCATAACCCAAGCAACACTGGATAATACTACTAGTATCAAATCCAGACTCCGATATTGCAGAACCATACTATACATACCAATAAGATACCAAGTGATAATTTTCAGTCTAAGAACCAGCCATTGCAGACTCAAATACCATCAGTACAATTGAAAATAGGACAGACAGATATGTGCCCATGTGGGGAAGACAATCAAACAGGAGAACATGTACACCAAGACTATTGGCTCCATAAGGTGCAGGGTTGGTATCGTGACCTTCTCCAACCCAGTTGAGGGAGATACTATATGGTGATGAGATGAACTGCCAGCTGAGATAGATGTGGTTATTTGAGAGTGAACAATGAAGAAGAAATAGAAAAATATTTCAAAGAATTTACAATGATTATTACATGTTACTCACCATTATTTGTTACAAAGTTATAGTGGCTTTTGTTTATCTCACAGTTCAATATCACATATTCACTGTTGTTCTATCTCTTAAACAGAAATAATGTATGACTGTGAAATCTCAGCTTCCTATTATAACTTGGCAAAGATCACACCCTCCAAGGTGTGATCACACCAACTGTAACCACCTGCTATCACCGATTTATTTAAAGGGTAATTCATTAAACATATACCAAAACCAACCGATTGTGATGTTTTAAAGTGTTTTCTTTTCAGAGTTATTGTATTTAGTGGACCAAGTGTTTTCTGCAAATAATTAATTACCTTAACTAATGGGAAATGACCAGTTAAGATATATATACAGATAAAGCAAGATGTTAAGATATAATATAAACAGAATGACATGTTAAGATATAATATCTTCTTTGATCCTCAGCCGACGACTGTCAAAGCAGTCAGTGGCCATCATGCCTGGTGGTGTCTTGTAGGGCAGCAACTAATTGCTTCCATTTGTTTGGTCAGCGGCCATCCTTCGTACAGGGCCCCAGCTCTGGTTCATTCTTTGCTAAGTTGTTTTTGGTCGGCCTCTCTTTCACTTTCCTTCGGGGGTCCATAGCATAGCTGTTCTTGTGATGGCATTGGGGTCTCTTCTGAGGACGTAGCCAACCCAACTCCAGCGTCTGCCAACTATGATGGTGTTCATGTCCTCTTGGTTACTCAGAGTAAGTAATTCTTGGTTATTGATAGTATTTGGCCAAAAAATTCAGAGAATTTTCCTTAGGCAGATTGTGTTGAAGGAGGACAGTTTCGACATTTCCTTCTGTTACTCTCCAGCATTCCGCACCATAGAAAAGCACAGAACGTACACAGCTCTTATATAATCTTAATTTGGTGTTTGTGCTGTACTGGGAAGTCTTCCAGATGTTGTTGAGACTAGCAAAGGCTGTTCTCGCTTTATTCATTCTGTACTTGATGTCTTTGCTTGTTCTGCCATCTGGTGTTACTAAGCATCCTAGGTATGTAAATGTGTCCATCTGTTCCAGCTTCTGGTTCCTTATTGTTATGGGCTCAGGACTGCCCACATTGAATGTCATGACCTGTCTTCTTTAGACTGCTGTTCAGACCCAACTGTGGGCTATACTTATTCAGTCTATCTGTTTTCTCTTGGATGTGTTGATGTGAACGTGCGAGTAGTGCACTGACACATGCATATTCCAGATCTTCCAGTGTAGAAAACGTTGTCCATCTAATTCCTCTTGGACTGCCCTCTGTTGTCTGGCGCATCACGCAGTCTATGACTGTCAAAAATAAATTTGTTGATAAGGGGCATCCCTGTTGTACTCCTGTCTTCACCTGAAAAGTTAGACTGCTCAACCCAACACTACATATAAAGTTAGCATAGAGGCTTTTGATGATGGAAACAATGCAGCTGGGAATTCCATAAGCCCTCAGCATTTTACATAGGCTGTCCCTGTGTATGCTGTAAAAAGCCTTTTCAAAATCAACAAAGTTAATGTATAGCTGTCTCTGCCATTCTGAGCACTACTCTATAATATTCCTGAGGGTGAATATATGATCTGCACATCTTTTGTTCTTTCTGAGTCCTTGTTCTTCCCTCAGTTTCTGGTCTGCTGCTTTTGAAATTCTCTAGATGATTATCCTGCCTAGTATTTTACTGGGAACTGAGAGGAGAGTAATTCCTCTCTAGTTGTTGCAGTCTGCAAAGTCACCATTATTGGGCATTTGACAATTACTCCTTAGAAATAATATAGACATATAGAATGACATGTTAAGAAATGATATATACTGATAGAGCGAGATGTTAAGATATGATATATGGAGTGGCATGTTAAGATGTAATATAGACAGACAAGTGATGTTATGATATGATATAGGCAGATACAGTAACATATTAAGATATAACATGGACAGACACAGTGAGTTTTCCACTCTGTGTGTCCTATCCATCAGCATCAACTTCTCACCTCTTGTATCACTGGCATTTGTTTGGTTCTTGTCATCAAATTGCTGTTGTAACATTTTTAATCCTATTCTGAGCAAGCACCCATTTGTGAAAGTCTGTAGCTTATCGGTTGTTTTTTTGTTCTCTATGTTTCAGAGCCATACAATAGAATTGACTGTAGCATCAGTCCATTTATTATAAATATCCCCTGCTTTTACTCGTCTCATGCAGATGCTTACATATCCTCTTTCTCTCTGCTGCTTCATCAAGATTCATCAGAGCCATTACCAAGGAAACAAGTCAATATGAAACTGTTCTATTTGTTTCTTTATTAGAATTAGTGCATTTGGCTTAAAAAATTATATATCAGAACAAAACAGAAGCTAGTTATCTGCATTTAACCTATTACTGTGCTAATAATAAACATAACAATTGCAAGAATCAATTTTATTGAATCAAGTGGGCAGAAAAAAATCTATTTAAAAAATATTTTAAAAGTTTTTTTTTAATGACGTTTGTTCTGTAATTCTTGTCTTCTTCTTATCCCTTTTTGCTCCTTAAGGAGCACGGAGCCACCACTGCTGTTGGTCCCCTTGTAAGACAACTTTACTTTTAAGCAAACAAAACTGAGGAACTCTGTCAACAAGCAACAAAGTCTCTTAAATCTGTCAACAAGCAACAAAGTCTCTTAAATCTGTCAACTAGCAACAAAGTCCCTTAACTCTTTCAGTCTCTAGCAGTTTTTAATTGTTTTCCCAGGTAAATAAAATCAATGTCAATTTCCCACACTGTTTTAAAACTGACGATAAAAGCGCATATATTAAAAAGAGACTTAATTTTAAAAAATAAAAAATCCCAGTGAAGTGCATGTATTAGTAAGAAACTATCTTATAGCATATATATAGAAAAATTTCGTAAATTGGCTGAAGAATATTTTGATGTGTAAGTTCTTATATACAATAAATAAGGTAGTCCCATAGCAGATACTGCCTTAGGGGAGTAAAGTGTTAGAGACTTTACAATACTAGGTCCAGCTTGGAGAGGTCAGGTGACCGGTTCCCTTCCTCACTTTCATTCGCCTTACCTACCTCAACAGCAGTCAGGCACCCATTTACAGCTGGATGGACTGGAGCGGGATGCCACTGTTTCAAACTCTGTACTTTTGCTGTGACAGATCAGCGCTCTAACCACTCTGCCAACTGGATGCTTGCCATAAAAAAGCTTGTTTTATACTGTGTCCATCAAACATAGACATGAAGAAATCTGATTCTAACCAAAGAGGTACACTAGGTAGCCTTTGGGAGAATAATCTACCATACTGTAGCATGCCATGCAAGCTCTCAGGTTAGAAAGAGTTAAAATCTATAAAAGCCTACGTAAAGAAAATGTTTTTTAAACACTGTTATAAAAGTTTTTACTTTCTGTGCTTCTCTATGGTGCGGAATGTTGGAGAGTAACAGAGAAGGAAATGTCGAAACTGTCCTCCTTCCACACAATGTGCCTAAGGAAAATTCTCCGAATCTTTTGGCCAAACACCATCAGCAACCAAGAACTACTTATTTGGAGTAACCAGGAGGACATGCACACCATCATAGCTGGCAGACGCTGGAGTTGGGTTGGCCATGTCCTCAGAAGGGACCCTGATACCATCGCAAGAACAGCTATGCTATGGACCCCCGAGGGAAAGCGAAAGAGAGGCCGACCAAAAACAACTTGGCGGAGAACTGTGGAAGCTGAGATGCAAAGAATGAACCACAGTTGGGGCACTGTACGAAGGATGGCCGCCGACCGAGCAAGGTGGAATCAATTTGTTGCTGCCCTACAAGACGCCACCAGGCGTGATGGCCGCTGACTGCTTTGACGGTTGGTGGTTATGGATCAAAGAAAGAAGAAGAATAAAAGTTTACCACAATTTCATTCATTCATAACCCTCCGCTCCCAAGGAGCATAGGCCTTCAACAAACACATGCCAAGTCCTCCTGTCATGTGCCATCATCTCAAGTTCTTTCCACATCCTCATCATTTTCACCTCTGTTTCTAGCTCTCTTCTCCATGTGCTTCTTGGTCTATCTCTGCCTCTCTTGCCCTGGGGGTTCAGAACAAGGACTGCCTTGTAATGCTGTCAACAGGTTTCCTCAGTGTGTCCTATCCATCGCCATCGTCTTCTTCTCATCTCTTGTTCCACTGGCACTTGTCATCAGTTCCACATTGGTAACCTTGTCATACCATTTTAATCCTTCTATTCTACGCAAGCACCCATTTATGACGAAAATGAGTGATTACACCCCCATTTGGTCTCTTGCTGTAGATGAGAAGCAAGGAAATTGGCCTAAAAGGGTCATCCAGGCCACCTGTCCATTATAAACCAAAGAATGTTGTCATACTTGATGGAAACATTTGTCTTGAAAAAGTGTAATAAATGAAACAATAGATGTGACGTGTTAAATTAGATTTATCTAATGTGTCACATCAAGAATATAATGAACAAATAAATAACATTTGCTGAAAATAACAAGTCTGATAATGTGCAGTTTCTCTGATAACCTGGAGCATAGTTCATAGGCTTCATAATGTTTCTGAAACATATTTGAAATATAAGTTTTATTTCTTGCATTCCTTGGTTTTTAATGCTTTTATTTGTTTTTTGTATTTTTGATCCGAAAATTCCTCAAAGGAAGGTACGGCACATCACAAATTCACTAGCTGCTGTTATAAGGGAATGGACCACACTCTATTTACAAGATCTCGTGACTAATATGAACAACATATATCATCCCTACTTTATGGAGAACATTAGATCTTATAATAGCTCATTGTTTTTTGCTTCTCTTGAAGCTAAAATAGCCAACGTGTGGGAATGAGCCATATGGCATCAAAATTCACTGTCAAAAACGTCACCATATGTCTACCAGGAATCCAGGTTGCGGTGAAACTCCACAATATGTCCAGTTATATACCATGGATACAAATAAACCCATTCACTGACTTTTCCACTGACCCATTCACAGACTTATCCACTGACCCATTCACTGACTTATCCACTGACTTATCCATTGACACATTCACTGACTTATCCACTGACTCATTCACTGACCTGACCCATTCCTGACATTAGATCATTAGATTTTATAATAACTCATGGTTTTTTTAGTCATCGTGTGGGAATGAGCCATTTGGCTTCAAAATTCACTGTCAAAAACGTCACCATATGTCTAACAGGAATCCAGTTACGGTGAAACTCCACAATATGTCCAGTTATATATCATTCTTCTTCTTCTTCTTCCGTCCTTAGCCACCGACCGTCAAAGCAGTCAGTGGCCATTACGCCTAGTGGCGTCTTAGGGCAACAGCAGATAGGTTTTCTTTGCCATTGTTTCCCATCACGCCTAGTGGCGTCTTTAGGGCAACGGCAAATCAACCCATTTGCTGTTGTTTCCGTAATTGTTATATATCATGGATACAAATAAACCCATTCACTGACCTGACCCATTCACTGACTTATTTTTTTCTTTTTTTTTCTTAACCAGCGGCACTTGGGCTTTCAGCCCTTCGGCCCAATGACATGTCATTGCAAGGCTGGGGAACCTGAGGACTTTCCTTCCAACCCGGTCAGGAGCTTTGCTCCTTCCCATCCACAGAGGGTTTATCACAGGAGCCGTTCAGGTTATTCAGTCAAATTTCCGGTCGTAAACATTCCTTCAAACGCTGACGCCCGGGTTTGAACCATGAACACCTGGTCGCCAGTACAACGCCAAAGCCATTACACCAGCGCGGCTCCCTTATCCACTGACCCATTCACTGACCTGACCCATTCACTGACATGTCCACTGACTTATTCACTGACCCATTCAATGACTTGACCCATTCACTGATTTATCCACTGACTCATTCAATGACCTGAGCCATTCACTGACTTATCCACTGGCCCATTCACTGACCTGACCCATTCACTGACTTATCCACTGACTCATTCACTGACCTGACCCATTCACTGACTTATCCACAGCTTTTTCCTAAGGGACCTTACTTGCAAAGTATTTGCAAAAGCGTAGCTGGTTAGAAAATAAAATGTAGGTTTCTGATGAGGTAACAAATAAAGAAAACTTCTTAACTCCGTTTCAAAAAATGTTTCTAGAAAAAAAATGTGAAAAATACAAAAGAAAAAATTCTGAGAAATATGCTTGAAAAAATAAATTTGTGGACACAATAACATGCCCATAGCACAGCAACTCAAACTCTCAGGTCATCAGAGAAGGGCCCCCTCAAACAAATGTTTTAGCTAATCAACTTTGGGACACTCTGGGGAAAGGGAGGACGGAGTGGGCCCCTGGGGTCATTACTCCACAAGGATGTGTGAGTTGCTGAAGATTGAGTGAGCTGGATGAGACGGAGCGGGGTGATCGTTCATTTCGCTTTTACCAGAGTCACATGGAAGTTTTCTCAATTTCTCTACAGTGTCCAATAAAAACTGTAGGAACATCCTTTCAGTCACCTCTTTAAATGTTGTTGCTTCAGTACAAGCTGAAGATGACAACAAAACCTGCAGCACTTATCTTGTTGTTGTTATTGGTGTTTAACTAGGGCTGCTGAGCTTTTCGCTCTGTTGCAGCCAATACCAAGTTGAAAAACTCCTTGGTATTATCTACACTGTAGATCTAGGCTTTTCCTGTGGCTTCTCTGCCATTCCGAAACATGTAGAGTTGAAGTCATGAGCTCCAGTTTCTCCAGCTTTGTTGGCATTTAAAGGACCATCACATCTGGTTCCACCCTAGGAGGAAAAAGTGTGTGGTATACTTTGCATTCCCCTACATCCAAGGGGGCTCTCCAAATATGCAGAGCTAAAATATTAAGCTCTGGTTCTGAGCTCTCCAAAGGAATCGTCACGTCCTACACCAGAGCCACTTCTCAGCTCCCCCTGCCTTTCATATGGTCCATAGCGAGATCCTCCTGCATGCAAACAACCAGGTAAAAGCCAGAGTTACATCTGGGGCTCAAGTGACTCCTCCAAGCTTAATGTGCTAAGCTGGGTTCTCAACATGTTTCACCACAGGGGAAATCCTTGGAAGTGTGTGGATGATTTCAAGAGTTAATGAGGGTGTAATTAACCTCAGAGACAAGAGGTTCACTTCCACATCTGTATAATGTAGCATTGTGCTTAGCTGGTGGTCATATAAGAATGACTCCAGATATGCCTCCATGCATCCAGCACTTACTTCTAAAGCAAAGACAATGCCTTAAAATCAGAGGTCCTTTGTACTCCAGAAATCAGGTACTGATAGCAGAAGATCTTGAATATATCATCATCATTATTTCTCTTTTCACTCCTTATGGAGGATTGAACCATCCCTGCAGACGGTTGCCTAGCATGAAACCTGCACCAATCATTCATGTGGTCTTGTAATGGTGGTGTCTGTAGCAACTTGTTTAACATGACAAGGCTGCCAGTCTCATGTACAACCTCCAATAAGTTAACTTGTCTGCCACCACCTCCAAGTTTGTCGAGTTATACAATTATAAAAAACTCAAATAAGGCACAAATACGAAAGCAGACAAAATTAAGGAATTCTGTCAACAAGCAACAAAGCCTCTTAAAATCTGTTTTTTTTAAAAACACCTTAGTGTATAGACCAGGGTTTCTTAACCTTCTTTGTGTCACTGAACTCTGTGATTGTCTAAAGAAGGTTATGGACCTCTTTGATTGTCTATTGAAGGCCATGGACTCTTTGATTGTCCAATGAAGGCTATCGACCACTTTGATTGTCCAATGAAGGCTGTGGACACCTTGGAAAAAAAGTACATAAAAGCATAATAAACAATTTTAAATTTGAGATTATATGCATGGACCCCCTGGAATCCATTCATGAACCCCCCAAGGGGTCCGTAGTTTGGTTTGGTTTTGGCTTTAAGGACCATCTTCATTGCACACGGACAACTCCAACAGTGCTCTGATCTCCCTTAGATCACACAAGGAGCATCTCAGCACAGTCACAAGTTCTGTAGCATTCTACACATTCTATAAATATTTTTGTGGGGGGGGGGGGGGGGTTTTCCTACTTTTGTAAATTTTTCCATGGCAGTGGCCGTATGGCCTATTCTTTACGATTTCCAGCTACTGAGGGATTTTTAATGTGAGCAACTTGCACACGGGACCTCCTATTTTTTCGCCCTAATCTTAGAAGACTAGGCATCTGATTTCACTACCCATGAGATCTGGGGGGAGTATGACATCATTAGGACTCACTGATTCTGAAAACATTTCCATCAAATATATTCCCTGTACTGGGAACTGAACCCGGTACCTTTAGAATCAGAGGCAGATGCCATATCTCTTAGCCACTCTGACCCCCAAGGTATCCGTGGACCACAAGTTTAAGAAACCCTGGTATAGACAAACATATGTTTTTAAACAGCATTGTAAATGTACACCATATTTTACGTGATGGAAACAAGTGATCATATGTTCCATAAGTTCTCAACATCATCATCACCATTATCCTTTTTTGCTCTTTATGGAGTCACCAGTGTAGCTGGTCCCCCCCCCCCCGCTTACAGGAAACCTGCACCGAGCATTCACATGCTCTAGCAGTGGTGGTTTCTCAAGCAGTGCATGATGATGTTGCTAGCCTCATGCACAAGCTCACATTAGTTGCCTTATATGCAGTGGCGTTTTCTCTATGTGTGCTGTGCGTGCTGCGCACACCTATGCCCGAAGAAAAATAAAAATTTAATGTATTATTCTATAAAATATTTCTCTTCTAATGTTCTGCTTTCGGACCGCACGCACCAGGATAACGGATTTTCCCGCATAGAATCTATGAGTATAATCTAGTTTCAGTTTCCCCAGACGCTTTTTATAGTGCAGTTTTTATTGGTTGGTAGCAATCGCCCGAAGTTTCTCGGGTAATTCCGTCACAATGCGTGCGGCTCTTTTCGGATTCACGTCTGAACACTGGTTTGATTGGATTGGGGTCATGGCCAGATACGTAAATACAATGCGAACATGCGTGCGGTGGTCCTGCAGCTCTCGAGTTGTAAAAATCGGTTGTGTCCGTCCAGTGTTTTTTGTGATTAATTTTTGTTAGTTGCCGGGAATGCAGATTATTACAGTGACAGTGAGTTTCAAGTTGTAAGTTAATTAGTATTTCGGAGATAATTGACATATACCCCTAATAACTATCGTTGCGTAATTGAATATAGTTGGTTTTTAAATTAAGAGGGGAAGAAGTTAAATAGTAGGCGTACATATTCATTTTAAGTAGCAGCACGCCTAGCTCACATTACCAGGATACGCCACTGCTTATATGACATTCCTGAAGAAACAATGGATCTTTTCTTTCCTTGTCTCATCAGAGATCCCTGGGAGGTAAACATTGTTGAAAACAAGCAAAGAGTATGGCCTAGCAGGATCATCCAGGCCATCCTGCCCTGGATGTGCTACAGGACCTAGTCCTGATTACTTAACGGCAACAGTGGCCATGAAATAGTGAATGAACTAACAAATATAACAAAAGATGAGATGTCATACATTTGGCACTTACTGACTTGCATCCCAAATTCTGTAAATACGAGTAGTTAGTCCACTAACACATGACAGATTTGAATTATAGTGTACTCTGTCTGCTGCATGTCCTGACGATATCACTATTTTTCCTGTGGTCATTTAATTCCTTTACATTTGACTTCACCTTCACTGTATCTTTGTAGTCAAACTTATATGGAAGCATTGGCAATAAAGCCACGGGGCAACACTTCAAAAATTTGACTAATTAATTAACAGCTCTTTTATCACAAACTTTTGTAATTGTAAGGATATTTTTAAACATCTTACCCAGGTAGCTTGTGTGTTGAGTTTCGTTTTCCTAATGCAATGTGCACCTTTTCCCGAAAAGTTTGTGGGAAATTGTTTTTTCACTTGTTACGTTTCACTTAAAAAATTAAGAAGCTTACATCGTAAATTATGGATAAGTTTACATTACAGGAGAAATGAAATTTTGTATTATGTGTCAAAAACAAAGATAAGTCCAGATTTAAAAAGCAAATATGCAAATATAGTTATACAATTATGCAACGTAACAAATCAGGTAATGTAAAGTAACACAACAATTGACAAACAATCATTTGGTTTTAACAAATGAAATCCTCATCTTTATATCTATGATGAGTATTAAACAAAAATAAATTTAAAAAAAAAAACCAAACAAACAAAACAAAAAAACTAAAAGGATTAATGACTATTTTCTTCATCTGACTAGCTAGCCTGGTCAAATAATAAGCTAATATGCAAGCAATTATATAATGCAAATTATGCAACATAACATATCAGGTAAGAGTTAAAGTAACAAACGTGTGTCAAACAATCATTTGGTATCAATGTATGAAATCATCATCTTTATATTATTGATGAGTATTTAACAAAAATAAATTTAAAAAAACAACAAATCCCAAAGGATTGATCAATATTGTCTTCATTCGACTAGCTAGCCTGATCAATAACCATTTACAACAGCAACAATTAAATATAAATGTACAGGAACTCAACACTGGCAAGCCAAAGAATAAAATAAATAAGTTGAAGTTATTAATAACATAACAAAAGTAGACATTTTATTATCAAGTAGGCACAAATATCAAAGACAAAAATATTGCAATAACTGGATTTATCATTAGACACAATCATCCTTATCACCAGATGCAGTCATTCATTACATTTCATTATTTGTAACAGTAAACATTACTCCCTTTGCAATGAGTTCATATGCTGTTAATACCATAAATAACAAAACAAGCCAGCAATCTCACACTAACATATTTGGTCATGTTAACCTTCACCTGAATGCATCTGTCATACCTATGTTGAGTTTCCTTCAAAAAGACCCATTGCCTTTCATCAACTATTCTATGATATTCAGTGTTGTTTATTACTGCCGCGGTAGCATAGTGGTTAGTGCACTGGCTTCCTAGCTCAGTGGTCCATGGTTCGATCCCCAGATGAAGTGGGATTTTCTTTAGGCCGCAAACGGCTCTTGGGTCGACCCAGTCCCAACTGGGTACCAGAGCAACTCTGGGAAGGTTAAGGCGGCCGGCGTGATGCTGACCACATCACCCTTAGTGTGCCGATGGTCGAGAAAATATGGGCCTAACACTATATTCCCAATAAACGGGATCACCCTTCCCTTATTACTGCAGATGATGGCATAGGACAACTAGTAGATGGCAAAAGAACAGCCAGGCGGCTGTAGCTGAGGTTCAAAGATGTGTACAAGAGAGACATGATGGCACTGGACACAAATCCAGCAATCCGGGAGGATGAAGCTGCTAATCGCACCAACTGGCAATGCTCCCTCAGACTGGGTGAAAAGAAGCTCTTACAACAAGCAGAAGAGAAAAGAACAAGCCGAAAGGAACACCAAGCAACAAAAAAAAAAAAGACAGCTGAGGGTTATCGCCAAAAATGCCATGCTGAAACCGGATGTGTCGGGCTGAAACTGGATGTGTCGGGCTGAAACCGGATGTGTCGGGCTGAAACCAGATGTGTCGGGCTGAAACCGGATGTGTCGGGCTGAAAGTCGCAAATATCGCACCTTTGCTGTAACAAATGTCCTTTTCAGGACGAATGCAGAAGAAAACATTCCACCTGTTCAAATTCTTCTAATCCTAAGAAAACTGTCATTCAACCAATGAAACCTTTAATTGCATATTTAAAATTAATTAGACAGTTGTACATATTTTGTGGGCACCTTTTCAAATGTAAACAAGGCAACAAGTTTAAAACGTCATCAGCTTTTAAATAAGTTCTACCACACAAGCCTGTCTGGAACATCAGATCATAGTTGGCTGCTTTAATTGCTGACATAAATTTGGACAAGACATGTGACATGTTCAATCTAGATAGTTTTTGTTCAGGTTGTCCACCAACCTTTCACTGATGACAGTACCTCAAACAATATCACAAATACCCCACACAACTCAACTTTCATTTAATATCATCACCTTCATTTTCCTTTGTCCTCCCTATGAATTTTTTAAAATAAAAATAAAATTTTGCCTCATTTTGGCGAGGCGCGTCCCGTTCACCCTAGTCACCTTAATGCATCCATATTAGGGCGCGTGTCCAAATTTAAAAGACCTTCAGGTCGGATGACGTTGGCTCCCTATGAAGTCTGGTGCCACAACTCCATGCAGGAAGCCTACATCAAACAGTCACATGACCTTGCCGTGGTGGTCTCAGTGGCAAATATTTTTGACATGACGAGGTTGCCAGCCTTATGCACAACCTTATATTAGTCAACATGTGCGGCTCGCCTGAGGGAACAGTCATCTTATTCTTTCTTTGCCTCTTCAGAGACCCCTCCCCCCGGACTACCATTTTGATATACTACATTTATGACAAAAAGTGATATCAAGATGTTACTCTGAAACATGATGGCATATTTTGCGACAAGATTTTTGGAACTTCTCCCTCAGCAAACGTTGAAGGGTAGGAATTCTGATATTTCGTTTCAACTCCCCAAGGTGCATAAGCCTTCACAAAATGTCTGCCACGTCTGCTTGTCCCATGCCTTCAACAAACGTCTGCCAAGTCTGCCTGTCACGTGACATCAGCTCTGGGTCTTTCAATGTCTTCCTCATCATTTTCACTTTTGTCTCTAGTTCTCTTCTCCATAAGTTGTTCTGGTCTACTTCTGCTTCTTTTACCCTGGAGATTCCAGAACTAGGACTGACTTGTAATGCTTTCATCAGGTTTCCTCAATGTGTGTCCTATCCATCTCCAGTTTCTTGTCATCTCTTGTTCCACTGGCACTTGTCTGGTTCTTGTCATCTCTTGTTCCACTGGCACTTGTCTGGTTCTTGTCATCTCTTGTTCCACTGGCACTTGTCTGGTTCTTGTCATCTCTTGTTCCACTGGCACTTGTCTGGTTCTTGTCATCTCTTGTTCCACTGGCACTTGTCTGGTTCTTCTCATCTCTTGTTCCACTGGCACTTGTCTGGTTCTTGTCATCTCTTGTTCCACTGGCACTTGTCTGGTTCTTGTCATCTCTTGTTCCACTGGCACTTGTCTGGTTCTTGTCATCTCTTGTTCCACTGGCACTTGCCTGGTCTTGTTATCTCTTGTTCCACTAGCACTTGTCTGGTTCTTGTCATCTCTTGTTCCACTAGCACTTGTCTGGTTCTTGTCATCTCTTGTTCCACTGGCACTTGTCTGGTTCTTGTCATTAGTTCCACATTAAAAAAAAAAGAAAAAAGAAACTTTTGTCTCTTCAGCTTTGTCTCCTAAAGCAAAGTCATCAAGTGTAGCCCCTCTCTGGCCCAGACTTTCTTCACCGCATCTTTTAGCATTTCCCAAGTGATTTCCATCGTCCCGTTGACAGAGTGGCTAGAGTGCTTGCCTCTCATGGCAAAGTTACCAGGTTCTCAGTCTGACACTTTGAAGCATGATCTCCAGTTCACCCAGCTGTAAATGGGTCCCTAACTCTGCTCTTGGGTTAGGGAAAGCAAAGGCAGCGAGGAAGGGAACTGGTCACCCCACTTCATAATGCTGAACCTAGTACAGTAAAGTCTCTAACACTTCACTCCCCTACAGCAGTATCTGCGACGGGGCTACCTTGACCTTTAAATGATATCAAATTCCTCTTTTTTTATTTGCTATAAACAAGCGTATGTGGTCTTTCTCTTATTTTTAATCCTTTATTCCACATATTCCAAGTTAAAGACTATCCGGTAATATGATTCAGAGTGTCTACAAAATCTGACTAATATAAAAATGTGCAGCACGTTGTTGAATTGTGTACTGAACAAGTTACATATAAACAGGACTTCATTTTTTTCTGCAGTTATTCAGATCACATGATTATATGTTGAGAATGTCAGATAAAAATAAAAAAATATATTTTAAAAAAACTATCTTTACGGCGTTATTCCCCTTGCTGAAGTCTGCTGGGGGATTCTGAGGGCTGAGTGGTAAAGGCCACTTACCCATTGCTGTCGCCACGCAGTGTGCAGATTATTTTTTTATTTTTACTCCAACAGAAAAAAAAAACCTAGACTTTACTGGGTTCGAACCCATATCTCCAGACCTCAGAGACCGGTGTTCTTACCGCTCAGTCACCAACTGCCCAGATTTTAAAAATCAACAATTAAGCTTCATTGCCCTCCCCATATTCTCCCATTAAGTGACTGATAGTTTGTACACACACACAAATATAAGAGGATATTAACTATATAAGTTAAGAATAAGATTAAGGAAAAGTATTTGAAACATCCTGAGATCACAAACAAGGTGCTTCCACGTCAAACCAAACTTATTAACGGATAACTGAGGAGAGTACTACATCTGAAGTGTGGTGGGGCAGATGTGATTAAATATTACAAAGAAGCCATTACTGTTACAAAGGCACAACAACAAAAAAACTAAATTTCTATGATTTGCATTAATTCAATTGTTTGTTTCTTCATTCCTTCAATTACTTCTAAGTTTTTTATCTAGCTGTCGTTACAGCAGCTGCAGGCTGAAAATATAAATGTAATGAGACATTACAGTACTTGTTCTGTAATCTCCAAGGTAAGAGAGGTGGAGGAAGAACAAAGAACACACGGAGAAGAGAACTGGAAACAGACATGAAAGGCATGAAGAAGACATGGTAAGACCTTGAGCAGACGGCACAGGACAGGAAGACTTGGCATAAGTTTGTTGAAGGCCTATGATCCTTGGGAAGTTTAAATGTGAAGAAGAATGGGGCATTCTAATTAAAGCATCTAAGAATATAAGTGTAAATAAATAAAACATTTTGAATAGATGCACAGTGGCTGCGAGTCAGTCCATACAATTAACTTTAAAAAAAAAAAAGAAAATTTTTTTTAAAAATCTGTATCACAAATAACTGTCTGCTACCATCACAGACCATCAGTCCTTCATCAGCACTTGCGTCCATATGGCACATGGCAGAAATCAAAGGGTAAAGCCAGAAAATGGGTGAAGAGATCCTCACCAAAACAGGAGTATGACATCATAATTAGCAGCAAGAGGAATGCTGTCAGAAACTGGATGATCAGCAGCAAGTTGAGCTGCCGCTGCATGCGCACAGTCTGCTTTTCCATCTGTTCAACCTGGTTAGAGAGTGTAATAAAGATGCATTAAAAAATCAGAATTATATTTTCTCCCTCCTATGTCTTTTTCCATTTTCTACCTTTGATAAGGAACAGGACTTTCTATTCTCTCTCCAGTCAACATTGTTTTTCACAACCATTTCCTTTAGAATATTTCAACAGTATAGTTCAAATATAGTTATTCACCAAATGTCCCCCCTCCCCCCCTTTCTGTATACCCTAGGTGTACGATGACCTTAGGTTGGGAAACCCTAAACATCACAGGCAATTCTTGTTCTGGAACCCCCAGGATATAAATAATAATGGAAGATCCCAAAATACATGAATAAAATAACTAGAGTCAGAAATAAGAAGAACACACAAGAAAGTGAAAGAGATAAAGAAGACAGAAGGGCCTGAGAGATCTCAGTGGAGACCCATTTTTTTCACAGACAATGGTAAAAAAAAATTATACTGAAGTAAGTTTACAATCACACAAAGAAAAAACCAAAATGTAAATTTCAAATTGCATAAAAGCTGCTTCACGGTCCACTAAAGGCAAGCAAAAATTAAAATTTCAACAGGCAACGTTGCCCAGGAGACAAGATTGCATACTGCACAAAGAAATGAGCAAACTCGAAGACTATGTCAGTCTCGACACAATTTAATCACATTGCCATACATGCCCTAGATTGTAAAAGGTATAAAAAAGGCGCAAGAAACTATCAATTCTGACACTCTACCAATATCTGTGACGGATTATTCATTAGGCCCACTAGACACAGGCCTAGGACCCCCAGGCTTACAATGGTCCCCGCCAAAAAAAAAAGCAACAGACTCATAATGCACAGACCTCTATGGCAACGGCACGTGCACGATCATACGCTTAGGGTAATAGTATCTGGACAACACTTAGTTTATTAGTTACTTCCACTCCCACTTTTTCTTTTTTTAAATTATTTTTTCTTTGTAATGGCCCAACTACCTTTAACAAAATCTAGGGGCTGTAACAAACACTTGTTTTTACATATTATTATATATTAATAAAAGCATTTATCTTAAATCCATTCGTTTTTTTCTAGTGTCACCTTTTAGAAGATTGGAGAGGGGCCCCATAATATCTTACTAGCCTATGCCCTCTGGAGTTCTTAATCCCGCCCTGACCAATACTAAAATAATGTTAAACATCACTTCTGATACTGCGACAACTTCCTGGACTAGAAACAACCTTGATCCTTGCAGCAACAAAAATCACACAACAGACAAATTCCTTCCACAGTCTTTTCCATACAAGAGCAACAAGCCAGGGCACATCCGCCGCTCTCCAAAACTTCTGTGAACTCCCATTTCACAAACTTCCTAACCTTTAAACCTTTCACACACTAGGCTTACTCTAGCCAATAAGAATTTCTACTTTTGTCACATGACATAACACTCAGAGTTCAGTTAATGTGCAGTCATCACATGCAGCACACAACATTTTCAACTTACACTGTATTCACATCTGCCACAACAACACACCCAACAAACCTCACTTTCCCTGGAGCATGTAACCATAGCATCTTCTCACAATCAAACCTTGACAGGTACTAAATGACTTTACAATCTAACAAAGATGAATGTTAATAAACACTTCTGTTGCAAACTGTTATTGTGGCTTGTATTCTCCTCGTGGCATGAAGTGAAGAGTAGAAGTGGCCGACATGGCGTGTGTGTATATAGATAAGGCAACATACGCGAATGGGTGTAAGTTCTTGATCAATTATTCACAGTATACACACCCTTCATACCACATGCAGAAGTCAGGAAGGTTGAAAATGACTTGCACGGTTCCAACGATTTATTACGATAACATCACGTTGACATCAAACAAACATACTGTCATTAGGACAAGGTTCAAGCACATCAACATCATGTAGATAACATAAGTTCACTGCATCTAGTACAACAGAGACTCTGAATGGACTGCAGGTATCGCAGTGCTAGCAGTACATCAGGAATTCGTCTCTACCTTCTCTGACGAAATAAGCCATGTAAGACTCTGGCCAAATAAGCCACATAAGTGCTGGGCTTCCAAATATATATAATTCTCAGTACCTCCTCTGACAAAATAAGTCATATAATTCTTTACCAATATAAGCCGCATCAGTGTTGGGCTTCCATATATAATATTCTCTATGTTTCCTCTGACAAACAAGTCATATAATTCTTTGCCAATATAAGCCGCATAAGTGTCGGGCTTCCATATATAATATTCTCTGGGTCTCCTCTGACAAACAAGTCATATAATTCTTTAGCAAGATAACAATATCAATATTCTCATAAACTCTCCGCCGCACCAGGAGAAAGTCACCTCAATATATCAGCCAACCATCTTGGGCTGGTAGCATCATAATACAAAGTTCTTGGCTACAAAATATAGTTTAAAGGGTATTTTTACCTTCACTGCCATCCAAGAATAAAACACAAAACATTCGCCATCCTTGGCTCTCAGAAATATGTCAGAATTATAACAGGGGAAAAAAATCTCAAACATTTTTATCACACAGAGGACTCTGTTCCCCGTTCACACAGTCCGAGAAGGATCGCTGAACACTGTTGACTCCGTTTTATGGTTGAGTACAGTTTATACTGGTGAAGAGGTAGCTTAAAACGCGAATGGTTAAAATGAACGAATGTCAACAATATTCTTCAAACGAACTTCAACAAGTAGTGTTGAACTGGGTGAACTGGGCAAGTACTGGCAGTACATAAGTCGGTGATGACTGTACATAGATTTTTATTCAACATGACACATACGGAGTGGACAAGACTAACATCGTCACAGGCGCAAAGATCATACATCAGCATAATGGTAATTACTTTTAAAGTTCCTGAAGATTCTCTACCAATAAAGTCCTCTGACTCAAGTGACTAAGGATCACAAAACTGTTACCGTATAATATTCTTCTCATTCAAGTCCATTGACCTTCCTTCAAGGACGTCTATCATGGTAACGTATTCATACTCCAGGATAAAATCTTCCATATCATACTTCACAATCCCATACATTCTCCAAAACATAACGTTAGATAGCATATAGTTTCAAACAAAGTCATACACGATAATACGAACAGGTTAGAGATTCCAGTTGACTAACCTCTCCCATTCTATGCCACGCTTCTGGCATTGTTGTAACAGCATATTAAAACATGTGCATAAGGTAATCAATAACTTCTTCCACTCGTAGGAATCCTTCTTCTACGATACGAATCCAAAAGGCTATCGACTCTGTAGGTCCATTCTAGGAATAACATATTCCCGCTAGACTAGTATAAGAGCGGCCTTAAATACAGCATTCAATAAGAAGTGGGGCGATAACTTACGTGACATTGCTGCTATTGGTTTCGACCTGAAGACCAATACAGATCACTAGAATAAATGGCTTCCATAAACATGCCAAGGAATACTAACATATTATATCAATCACGGACATAAGCCAAGTCCATGTTGCCCTTCAAATCATGACGTCAGAAACTACTCAACTAGGTTACCCGTGCGTCCCAAAGCAACACACACTGCTTTGTGCACGTCAGTGCGCGAATCATTCGACCGCACAAATAATATCACTACATCAAGACTGGTGCGTACATTTGGCAGGACCGAAGACTACCCCCTTAGGTAATAAATGTACGTAACAGCTACCTTATCACCTCCCCTTAAAAAAAATTAATTCTATTAATTTTTTTCGAACTAAGTACCCGAGAGAGGTGAGTCAAAACTACAACAAGATATATGAAATGCATAAAGTTATACTATATTAAGAAAAGAATATTAAATTGAAATCAATATAACTAAATGACAGTATGCATTAAAGCACACATCCACACTCGACCTACTTTGGAACGATGTGGTAATATTCGAAGTAAAACAAGTTGAAAAGAAAATGAAAATGAAAATGAAAAACCAACAAAAAAGATGATAATAAAATTCAACTAAGTTTTCAACAAAATTTGAAACATATGATTTCAAAAATGAAAATGAACAGCAACACTGATGATGATCAATGACAAGAGAATCAATGAAACAGAAAAATTGAAAATACAATGTGCAAAAATGAAGCAATGCAAAATTAAACACTTTAAGAATCAACACACTTAATGTTTTTCTAACACTAGTATGGTTGACTAGTGATCTAAAAGTGAGATATCATAACTAAGACCGTGAATGTAGGTATTACCTAACAACTAAGAAAGTTAGTATGTGTGTGATCCATAATCAATTAAATAGATTAAGTTGAATTAATCTAATTTATATATATATTCCTTAATTACTAACAAATAACTAGTTAACAATATATTCTAAGTAATTGCAATATCACTATCAATATGTCACTGTTCCGTTACAACTAGTTAGTAATCGACGAGATAATGTTCTCAATGTTCCATACACGATATAATATATTCTCTAACACGTTATGTAGTGTAATATGTTCCATAGGAATAACAAATGTATATTTGTCGCTCTTAACAATGTTGCCATATTAATAAAAAGTTACTGTAGTACCAATGTTCTCGTTCTAATAAAACGTTAATATAGTATCAATAACAATGTACAAAGTTATTCATGTTATCGGTGAGGATGTTCCAACATCTGGAAGTGGCTTAGTTTCGACAAGTTCGCTTGGGCATCTTGATAGACAGTCTGCGAACACATTCTGCACTCCAGGAATAGCTCGTATCTCAAAATGGAACGGTTGAAGTGCTATAGCGTAACGCGCTGACTTTGATGACTTAACGTTCCCTGTATTCAGTGCGGTAAGAGCTTTCTGATCAGACTCCACCACAAAGTGAGATCCGAGGAGATAACGATCCAGTTTAGTGATTGCCCAGACAAGAGCAAGGAGCTCTTTATCCAGAACGGAATATTTCGTCTCGCTCGGCGTGAGCTTTCTGGATACGTACATAACCGGAAATAAGGTGCCGTTATATTCCTGCATCAAAACTGCAGCAATAGCGTAAGAACTTGCATCACTGCGGAGAATGAAGGTGAGATTTTTGTCAGGCAACCTCAAAAAAGGTGCATTTGAAAAAAATTGTTTTATATAGTCTAACGCCGTTTGGTGATCCTGCGACCACTTTATTACATTAGATGTGCCTTTCTTCAGTAGAGAAGAAAAAGGTGCAGTTATAGTAGACAAATGAGGGATGAATTTTGAATAGAACTGTATTAGTCCTAAAAGCGACCTAACTTGTTTTTTTGTCTTAGGTGCTGAGATGTTTAAAATTTTAGAGACGTTACTGTCTTCTGTATACATGAAACCATGACCTATGCGGTGACCCAGAAATGAGATGTCATGAAAACCGACAAAAGCCTTTGAAGGTTTCGCTGTTAAGTTATAATCCCGTAAGGTAGAAAGTAAAGATTTTAAACCCTGAATATGTTCATCCCAAGAGTCACTGAAAAGACAGATGTCATCTATATAAGTAATGACATCGGGACGATGAGACAATATGCGGCGCATCATGCGTACAAAGGTAGCTGGCGCATTCATTAACCCGAATGGCATAAAATTCCATTGAAAAAGACCCCGTGGTGTCGAGAAAGCGGTGAATGGCTTTGCTTTAGGAGTGAGTGGCACTTGCCAATATCCCTTTGAAAGGTCAAATTTCGAAAAGAATGTAGCATGAGATAATCTCTCCAATAAGTCATCTAAAAGAGGTAATGGTTCCGCATCGAATTTTGTAACTTTGTTTAATTTCCTGTAATCTACGCAAAGACGTATATTGTTGTCTTTCTTCCTAATGATTACCATGGAAGAAGAATATGGTGATGAAGATGGTTCAATTATATTTAATTGGAGCATCTCATCCAATTCCTTATCAACCTTATCACGAAAGTGTAAAGGAATAGGATATGGGCGAACTCGAATAGGCGTATCGTCAGTCAGAATAATGTCATGTTGGATGACTGACGTATGACCTGGGATGTCAGTGAGGACATCCTCATACGAGTGTAGAATATTAGAGACTTGCTGACGTTGATCAGCCGAAAGAGTAGATGAGATTGTAACATCATTCCATTTCTCAGTGGAATGGAGTGGTACAACTGGTATTGGTAGTTGTACATCATCGAAAGAAGATTCTTCTTCTTGGATGACTGACAAACTAGAATAGTGTTGAATAGGAGGTGTAGGATCGTCAGTTGCCTGAAACACTGACTGTAGATAATCAGGACGTGAGTAATACTCCTTCAACATGTTAATGTGGAAGGTTTTATGTTTACCATTAACATCAACGATGTAGTCGACATCGGATATTCTTGAGATGATCCTGAAAGGACCTCTCCAGGTAATTAAAAGACGATTGTTATGCGCAGGTAGTAAGACAAAAGCTTCATCACCAGGTATGAGCTGGCGAAGACGTCTATACTTGTTTGCAAATAGACGAGCTTTTTCTTTGGCTTGTTCAGATGATGCAGTAGCTAGTCTACAAGCATCTATGATTCTCTTTCTCAGAGAGATCACATACTCATAAGAGGATTGAGTTTCCTCTTCAATATTCTCGTCAACCAATAAGTCGTGGATTAACGACATCGGACCGCGTGGTTGCATGCCAAAAACAAGCTGGAATGGAGAAAACCCCGTGGCTTGATTTTGTACTTCGCGATACGCAAAGAGACAAGCGGGTAGGACCCGATCCCAGTCTTGGGGATGGTCTTGAGTCATCTTACCCAACAACTGCTTGAGTGTCCTATTGAGACGCTCAATTAACCCATTTGACATCGGATGATAAATAGAACTGAGAGATCTGTCTATACCTAATGTCTTCATAACTTGAGACATGGATTCAGAAATGAACTGAACCCCATGATCCGACAAGATTTTCCGTGGAAAACCAATGCGTGAAAAGATTAACATCAATGCCTCTGCTACACTGGCAGATGAAGTGTTCTTGAGAGGGATGGCCTCAGGCCAACGAGTGCACATATCAATGCACGTAAGGATATGCGTATGCCCTCTAGCAGATGGAAGTATCGGACCAATAATGTCAATGGCCATTTTATCAAATGGTCTAATCGGGATGTCCGCAGCTTGAATAGGAGCCGCATGAAATGGACCCCGTACCTTAACTTCCTGACATATCAAACAGGACCGACAATAGAGAGTGATGTCCCTATGGACGCCTGGCCAGTAGAATGCCGAAAGCACTCTGGATTTGGTACGCGAAAAACCCATATGGCCCGCACATTGCGAGTCATGCGCATGTCGTAATATACGAGATCTCATAGAGGATGGGACTAAGATCTGATAACATAAGGATGAATCCTTTTCCCGTATTACTCTCACCAAAATCCCATTTTTAAGTATAAAGTCATGTCTAGATTTTGCAAGTTTGTTGCTTGTATTCTTTTTGTTACCATACTGAAAAAATTTTTTTAATGAATCATCATTCTTTTGCAATGTAGCAAACAACTCCCGTGAAATAGGAGCATCATCATCACAAGTGGTATGAACTGTAGGTTCAACAGGTGTATCATGCGACATATTGGTAGCTTGCGCTCTAGTCACTACTACATTTGCAGTTTGAATATGTCGCTCTTCCCATTCAGCAATTTGCTGTGGTGTACACTCTTTAATACTATGTATGCGACCAAGTATTAAATCACAAATTGGATTCGGAAGAAGACATGCTTGGATCTTTCCTGAAAAAAATGGTGTATGAAATGTTATAATGGCTGTGGGAAATGTTTCCACAGTTCCGCCAAACGTCACACATTTCACAACCCTGCCCGTCGCACAACTAGGGTCGATCAGCGAAGTCCGGACGCCCACAGTGGTACAACCTGAGTCGAATAAAAGAGAGCATGAAATATTGTTAACAAATCCTCTGTTAAACTTAAGAGAGCCCTGTCCCTGGTGTACTGACGCAGGAGTGGCCATGCAGACTGCAGGTAGACTAGGCAAAGTATGACCGCAACGCAGCGTCGTGATCGCCTTGGGCTGGAAAAGAGTAGAGCATTCTGAACAATCTTTGACTTGGGTACAATCAAGAGAACAACACATAGCATTATGAGTTTCAGCTCCTTTACCCTGTTCAATGTTAGCCTGTGTATCACTAAAAGCAACATTAGAATGTCTACCTGTATTACTCGACGATCTATCTCGTCGGCGCGATCGATTGTGATTTTTGTCATTAAAATTGCTACAATTGTCGTTTCTGCTAGAGTTAAAATTTGGATGAGTCCGATAGTTTGTATAATTAAAGTTATGCTGTTCTTTAAAATTTTTATTCCAAGAACCTTGTCTGTTTTGTGGACCCTGAGATTTAGATCTCCAGTTTTGTTTATTATAATGTCCTTGATTATTTTTAAAATTATTGTTACCAAAATCTCGTGATCTGTGAGTTTGGTTCCAAGAAACATTAAATGGAGCAGATTGTTGAAATTGCTTCCCTTTGTAAAAGTTATCATTGTTAAAATTGTAATTATTTCCCTTATTGGCATACCTGTCAGCACTAAAGGAACGATTTCGTGAAAAATTGTTTTGTTGTGCTGCAAAAGCAACAGGCAATTCATTCTTAATCTGTGCGTTACTTAGATCCATGTTTGGGTGAGCAGTACAAAAAATTTTTTGCATGTTCTTCTAAGCCTTTCATAGATAAAGGTTTCCGTTCGTGTAAAAATGCGAGAAATGTAGGATTTACAGACGAAAGTACCTTATCGCGCATCAGTAAATCGAAGAGACCTTCATATGACTTTTCAATTTTGGATAATTCAATCCATCTTTCTAATGTTAGTCGTATCTGTGACAGAAAATCACTAAAATTTCTGCCAGATTGAGGTAGTAATGTATGAAATCTTAAACGATATTCGTCTTCTGTCATTTGGAATTTTTGCAGAAGTGCTGCTCTAAGAGCATTATAGTCATTTTTCTCACCAATGCTGGTGGTATGATAAACTGCTAATGCATCCCCTGTAAGTAATCTGGATAAATATGTACAGTATAGCGCTTTATCCACGTTATAAGATCCACAAGTGGCCTCAAACCTATCTAGGAAGAATATTACGTCATCAGACGGGGGATTAAATTTTGGTAATTTAAGGTGAATTTCCTTAAAATGATCCTGTCTGGATGAAGTTTGGCTTTCAAAAGTTCTCTGAGAATTAGATTCCTGAGTTAACCTAAGTCTCTCATATTCTGACTCTGCTAATTTTAGTTCATGCTGTCGTTTTCTATCATTCTCTTCCCTCTCAAGCTGAAGTCGTAATGTATTTTGTTCAGCTATTAATCTTCTTTCTTCCATTTCCTTTTGTTTAACTTCCATTTCTTTTTGTTTCTGTTCTGCCTCTCGCTGAAATCATTTATCTTCTAATTCAGCGGCCAATCTCATTTTTTTCTCCTCTTCCTCAGCTATAAATTTCCTCTTCTTTTCATGTTCCTCAGCATCAATCCGTTTTTGATCTGCCTCAAATTTCATCTTCTTCTCTTGTTCCTCAGCCTCAAATTTCATCTTCTTCTCTTGTTCCTCAGCCTCAAATTTCATCTTCTTCTCTTGTTCCTCAGCCTCAATCCGTTTTTGATCTGCCTCAAATTTCAAATTTTCCAATCTTAACTTTTCAGCTTCCAATCTTTGAGCTTTCAACCTTTGAGCCTCTTTATATTCTGACATAGCGAATTGTCTTACCTCTTCAGCAGGTATTTGCAAAGCTTTTGCTTGCTTAATGAAATAATCGAGTGAATACATTATTCTATATAAGTAGTCACAGTACTCTAGATATTTAAAATGATAATTAATCAATATAAATTAGTTAACCTTGTTATTATAACAAGTGTTCTTCGTTCCTGTCCTTAGAACGGTATAATGTTATCATATAATTATTAAATATGTTATTAATCAATAAATTTATGTAATCAAATGTCATGAAATGAACAACGTGACAAACAATAGAAACATAACCGACAAGACATGATAAACTGGACGGGTGAACACAATCGTAGAAATAAAAAAAAATAAAAATGTATAACTAAAATAGAATATCGTAAAAATATACAACGATAACTACGATCAGATAATTAACAGTACAATTGTCTAATTCTCAGTACCTCCTCTGACAAAATAAGTCATATAATTCTTTACCAATATAAGCCGCATCAGTGTTGGGCTTCCATATATAATATTCTCTATGTTTCCTCTGACAAACAAGTCATATAATTCTTTGCCAATATAAGCCGCATAAGTGTCGGGCTTCCATATATAATATTCTCTGGGTCTCCTCTGACAAACAAGTCATATAATTCTTTAGCAAGATAACAATATCAATATTCTCATAAACTCTCCGCCGCACCAGGAGAAAGTCACCTCAATATATCGGCCAACCATCTTGGGCTGGTAGCATCATAATACAAAGTTCTTGGCTACAAAATATAGTTTTCGTTCTGGGTATTTTTACCTTCACTGCCATCCAAGAATAAAACACAAAACATTCGCCATCCTTGGCTCTCAGAAATATGTCAGAATTATAACAGGGGAAAAAAAATCTCAAACATTTTTATCACACAGAGGACTCTGTTCCCCGTTCACACAGTCCGAGAAGGATCGCTGAACACTGTTGACTCCGTTTTATGGTTGAGTACAGTTTATACTGGTGAAGAGGTAGCTTAAAACGCGAATGGTTAAAATGAACGAATGTCAACAATATTCTTCAAACGAACTTCAACAAGTAGTGTTGAACTGGGTGAACTGGGCAAGTACTGGCAGTACATAAGTCGGTGATGACTGTACATAGATTTTTATTCAACATGACACATACGGAGTGGACAAGACTAACATCGTCACAGGCGCAAAGATCATACATCAGCATAATGGTAATTACTTTTAAAGTTCCTGAAGATTCTCTACCAATAAAGTCCTCTGACTCAAGTGACTAAGGATCACAAAACTGTTACCGTATAATATTCTTCTCATTCAAGTCCATTGACCTTCCTTCAAGGATGTCTATCATGGTAACGTATTCATACTCCAGGATAAAATCTTCCATATCATACTTCACAATCCCATACGTTCTCCAAAACATAACGTTAGATAGCATCTAGTTTCAAACAAAGTCATACACGATAATACGAACAGGTTAGAGATTCCAGTTGACTAACCTCTCCCATTCTATGCCACGCTTCTGGCATTGTTGTAACAGCATATTAAAACATGTGCATAAGGTAATCAATAACTTCTTCCACTCGTAGGAATCCTTCTTCTACGATACGAATCCAAAAGGCTATCGACTCTGTAGGTCCATTCTAGGAATAACATATTCCCGCTAGACTAGTATAAGAGCGGCCTTAAATACAGCATTCAATAAGAAGTGGGGCGATAACTTACGTGACATTGCTGCTATTGGTTTCGACCTGAAGACCAATACAGATCACTAGAATAAATGGCTTCCATAAACATGCCAAGGAATACTAACATATTATATCAATCACGGACATAAGCCAAGTCCATGTTGCCCTTCAAATCATGACGTCAGAAACTACTCAACTAGGTTACCCGTGCGTCCCAAAGCAACACACACTGCTTTGTGCACGTCAGTGCGCGAATCATTCGACCGCACAAATAATATCACTACATCAAGACTGGTGCGTACATTTGGCAGGACCGAAGACTACCCCCTTAGGTAATAAATGTACGTAACAAACACCCTCTCAGCTCAGAACGCCCAGGCCGACTGTCACGGGATACCTTCTCCCGGTCCCGCCAAAACCAACACACATGCGCCGATCATCGCGTGACGTGAGTTTAGCTCCCACGAGAACAAACTGAAACATTCTCATGAACTGTTCTAGAAAAATCTATGAACAGAAAATCTTAAATGACCAAATGGCAAGTCAAGGGAGATAACAGCTAAATCAGACCTGTACCAAAAAGTAATACAACCTGTAATCTCCCTTAGACCATAGTATAAAAAAGTTTACATCCCTAGCTTAAGACAAACAGACTTTAACAACTTCATGTGGTTTTAGGTAATTTCACAACCCAACAAATGAAATTCCAAATGATTATTTAAAACAGCATTAAAGTTGCTCCACAATCCAACAAAGTAATCCTCAAATGAACATAACAAATAGCATCTAAATAACTTAACAATTCAGCAATGACAATTGCAACTGAATAATCGAGTGCACAATCTAACAGAAGTAAATTCAAATTAACATTCAAGAGACAATGATGAAACTTCACAATCCAACCAATATATATAAACATTTAAGAGGCACTAAAGTAATTTCACAATCCAAACAATATAAACTCACATTAACATTTAAGTAGCAATCAAGTAACTTCACAATACAACCAATAAAAACTCATATAAACATTCAAGAGACTGAAGTAACGTCACAATCCAACAAATTTAAACTCATATTAACACTTAAATAGCAATCAAGTAACTTCACAATCCAACCAATATAAACTCATATTAACATTCAAGTGGCACTAAAGTTAACCTCACAATACAACCAATATAAACTCGTTTAAACATTCAGGAGACACTGACGTAACTTTACAATACAACCAATGTAAATTCATATTAACACTTAAGTAGCAATCAAGTAACTTCACAATCCAACCAATATAAACTCAAATAAACATTCAAGAGATGCTGAAGTAAATTCACAATCCAAACAATATAAACTTAAATAAACATTCAAGAGATGCTGAAGTAAATTCACAATCCAAACAATATAAACTCAAATAAACATTCAAGAGATGCTGAAGTAAATTCACAATCCAAACAATATAAACTCAAATAAACATTCAAGAGATGCTGAAGTAAATTCACAATCCAAACAATATAAACTCAAATAAACATTCAAGAGATGCTGAAGTAAATTCACAATCCAAACAATATAAACTCAAATAAACATTCAAGAGATGCTGAAGTAAATTCACAATCCAAACAATATAAACTCAAATAAACATTCAAGAGATGCTGAAGTAAATTCACAATCCAAACAATATAAACTCAAATAAACATTCAAGAGATGCTGAAGTAAATTCACAATCCAAACAATATAAACTCAAATAAACATTCAAGAAGTGCTGAAGTAACTGCACAAACAACAAACAATTCAATAAAGATAACTGCAAAAATTGGATACCTGCTGATCAATTTCTTCAGCTGTTGGAGTTCTATTAAATGCAGAGGAAGAAGACCTAACCTCTTCATCAGAATCAGAAAGGGACAAAGAAATGCTAGGTGCTTTAGTAGAAGCCACTGTTGTTTGTGATTGAAAGGGTTCTGGCAATTCAATGGGTTCTGGCAATTCAATGGGTTCTGGCAATTCAACAGGACTGGTTTCTACACTTCCCCCACTCATTTTTGAATATCTTATCTGACACAATCTGTGAAGCTTGGCCTTAACATACGAGTACTGGAGATTGTCTCACCCAGGAATGTATCCTCCTGTGTGGAGAAAGTTTTAAACAATAGACAAATAAAAACACTACGTTTGTTATGAAACAACTTAACTCCAACCACAATTTCAAGTGGAAAAAGAAAATAAATAAATACACAAAGGTATGTTTCAGGCACTCGTGAGAAATAAAGTAGAAGAAGATTAGACAACAGAAAAACAACAGAAGTAATAGGCCTAACAGGGAATCGAACTCAGGACCTTCTGAAAGGCACCACTACCTAGCTATAGGAGGAAACCGTTACTATCCTCTGTCAACTAGGCACCATAAAAATAGTGCTTCATGCATGATCACATAACCTCCACTATATTAGGTCCAGCATTGTAAGGTGGGGGAAGGGGGGAGAAATGACCAGTTCCCTTCTCTGCCATTTCCTTCTGTAACTCGAGAGCAAAGTTAGGTACCCATTTACAGCTGGGCAGATTAGAGCGTGACACCACCCCGTGTTGTAAACCTGACACCTTTGTTGTGAGAGGCCAGTGCTCTAACCCACTCTGCCAATCAGAAGTACACTCAGGTTAATCCCATGTGGTTGCCAGGGATCTCTGAGGAAACAATGAAAGAATAGGACCACCACTACTTCCACCTGGCATGTCACAACAGGCACCTCAGGTGAGAATGCTCAGGTGAGCACTTACTTATTGGAGCCGCAGTAGCACAGTGGTTAGTGCACTGGCTTCCTAGCTCGGTGGTCCATGGTTCAATCCCCAGTTGAGGTGGGAATTTTTAGACCGCAAGCAGCTCCAGGGTCAACCCAGCCTCATGAATTGGGTACCAGAGAAACTCTGGGAAGGTTAAGTATCTTCTATGGTACAACTTTTACTAACAAGGAGCAAGGGGTCACCAGGCCCTAAAACTTGTAGTAAGGACAATTACGAGGGACGGTCAAAAAGTAATGCCTCTTAATTTTTAATTTCATTCAATAGGCAAGAAAACAGATAAAATTCACATTGAAATGTAGCCCCAAGTCTGAACTTCAAAAATTTATTTCTCAATGTAGTCTCCGTTATTTGTTACAGTTTTTTTTCCATCTTCTCACAAGGGCATGTATTCCCCCACGGTAAAAATTTGTGTCCTTTTTCCTAAACCACTGGCGTAAGGCGCGTTTAAGGGTCTCGGTGTCCTCAAAGTGATGTCCGCGAAGATCTTCTTTCAGTGGTCCAAACAGATGGAAGTCAGAAGGTGCAAGATCGGGACTGTAAGGGGGATGTGGTAATAATGTCCAGCCAAATTCTGCAATCGCATCAATGGTGCGTTTAGCGGTGTGTGGCGTGGCATTATCGTGCAACAGTAGTGCAGTTCTCTGATCTTTTAATGGGTAAAGTCGCCGAAGACGACCTCTAAGCTTCTTCAAAGTTTCAATGTAACGGTCTGCATTCACCGTGTTTCCCTGTTCCAAGAAGTCGTGTTTCCCTGTTCCAAGAAGTCGAGAAGAATCACACCCTTCTCATCCCAAAACACGGAGGCCATAACTTTCCCTACAGATGGTGAACTTTTGAACTTCTTTCTTGTCGGCGATGTGTGATGTCATTCCATTGACTGCCTCTTGGATTCTAGTTAAAAAAAAATGAACCCAAGTCTCATCACCTGTCACAATATTCGATAAAAACTCTTCTCCTTCAGTTTCGTAACGGTGCAGGAGGTTGATGACTATGGTTTTCCTTGTTTCTTTATGTCTGTCTGTCAACATTCTATGACATAACGTTGTTTTAACGGAACGTCTTTTGCAGCAATTTTTAAACTGTTACAGTGGTGCCACCTGTTACTGAAACAGGTTGGTAATGCTATACAATGCAGAAGAGTGTTTGAGAAATCCTGCTAAATTTACAAATTGCACACCGATGCAGTATTTACATACATAAAAAATAGGAGGCATTACTTTTTGACCTTCCCTCGTATATGCAATGGTGGTTGTTGGGACAGTTTGTTTTGTATGATGATGATAAGTAAGTAAGGTAAAAAGGTAAAGGACCCCGTTACACGCCCATTGAGGCATAATGGGAATATGGTGTTAGGCCCATATTTTCTTGACCATCGGCACACTAGGGGTGATGTGGTCAGCATTACGCCGGCCGCCTTAACCTTCCCAGAGTTTCTCTGGTACTCAGGACCTTCCTTGGCTGGTGAAGTGTGATTTGCTTCCATAGCTAGGCGGGGTGCCGCACGGAAGGTCCTGGGTTCAATTCCCCGGTAAGCACTCATGTCTGTTGTTTTTCTGTTGTCTAGTTTTCTACTTCTTTATTATTCACGAGTGCCTGAAAACATACCTTTATGTGTGTGTAATATTTATTTACTGCCATAGGGGAGTAAAGTTTTAAAGACTTTACTATACTAGGTCCAGTTTTATGAGGTTTGGGGGGGTTGGTGGTGACCATTTGCTTCCTCGCTGGTTTTGTCTTCTATCAATAAAACCAAATTCTGAGTACTAGCAATGGCAATGTTAACCCAATCAGATACCCAAGGCTATCAATAGAAGAATAGATTCAATAACCAGTGCTAAGACAAACAGCTCATCAACACTCACAAAAGTAAATAGAAAATGTAGACAAGACCTGACGTAATACTGCTAAAACACTTCACAAATGTGAACCTTAAACTCCTAAGGTCAAGACCTTACAGACATAAAATTTTTTTTTACTGAAGAAAAATATCGTGTTCAACCTCTGATGGGTTATAATTAGGATAGGAACCTCTATACAGAGCAATACAACAGGAGGCAATCTGATCATCAGAAGAGGTCCCCCCCATCGATCAAGTGTTTCAGCCCCTTAATCTCCTTTACACTCGGGGGGGGGGGGGGAGAGAAGAGAGCACTTGGGTCATGACTCCCAAGAGTCAGCCTCCTGTTGTCTTGTGCGGTGAACTGAACCCACTCCACCTTGGTTGCAGCTTTCAAATTCCTATTTTCTACCAGCTGGAGGCAATTGTGAAAATAACCCATACGTTGAAACCAAATTATTGTCCCGAGTTCCATAGCCCATTGTGGTTGTTCCCCAGCCAGCAAGATGCCTTTTCTGCAGTTTCGCTGAGCCTCTTAAGTGCCCTTGTTCTTGACTGTCCCCTAAACCCCAACAGTTTCAGTAGATCATACACTGAGTCTGCCACGAGACCTCTTGCACCCACCTCTACAGCCATGACCCTTGCAGTGATCCCATCGCATCTCAAGGCTGTGGCCAGATCATTATACTTGGCCACTTTGAAAGATTGTTGCTCGTCCAATCTGGATTCAAACGGCACGGTCAGCTCAATCATTATTATCTGGTGCGATGATGAGGAATGCAGCACTATATCTGGCCGTCTTCGAGATCTTCTGATTTTTTTTTTTGTACGCCCGCTAATACTCGAGGCGAAATCTCAGGTTATTATTATGTCTAACCTAAGACTGATTTTACGTGAGTATCCCTTTTTTCTTGCACAGAGACAGGTGTCCCTCGCCATTCAGGCAGATACTCGCCGATTTTGGAGGTACCCATTAGAGCTGGGTCTGCTCAGGAGCCGCCAGTCCCTGGCCGACGACACTGCTTCAAAAGTTCTCGCCAGGGCTCGAGTTAATCCAGTCCAAATCCCGGTCGACGAAAAATCTTCAAATGTCCTCACCCGGGTTTGATCCTGGGTCACCCGGTCACCAGCGCAGTTTGGTAACCACTACGCTAGCGTGGCTCCCGATCTTCTGATGATCTCTGGATATGCCCCAGGACAGGTAGGTCTACTGCCATCTCCCAGTCATTTGCACAGTCAAGAAGGGATGGTAAACTGCTACTTAATTTACTTGGTTTGGGGTGTGCTGACTTTCCTGCTCTCAGAAAGTATGTATTTGCAGTGCTCGGTCTGACATTGCTGTTTGCCTTCACCTTTGCCAGGTCTATAGTAGCAGCCAGCTCATTTAGTACTTTGTTGTGGCGCCATGTGTATCGCCATTGCCCTAATGCCACCTTGCAAGCTGAGAGCACGTGTTCAAGTGTCTGCGTCTCATGGCACAGGGGGCACTGATCATCAGACTTTCCCCATCTCACAAGGTTTGCGGACGATGGCAGGAGGTCATATAGTGACCTAATAATGAAGCTGAATCTAAGAGGTGCCATGTGCCATATATCATTCCATGTCAATGACCATCCAACAAAGAATGAGAAGTCAGTGATCGACTATGTCATTGTTAGGAGGAACTCATTAAAATATGTCCAGGATGCTAGAGTCTGGAGGGGGCCAGAGATTGGAAGTGATCACTACCTGCTTACAATCAAAAGAACAACTGAAAGAGTTGCTCAGCCTAGGAACTGCCCAGCATCACGCAAGAAACCAAGTAAACGAACGGAAGAAATGAGCATTAAGACCTACAAGCTGAGAGAGCCAGAAATTAAGACCAGATATCAGGGGCTTATTGCTACACTGGTGAGAAACACAAAAGAACAACCTGATGACTTGGAAACCCTGTGGCTTAAATTCAAGGACATCATAAAGACAGCTGCTGCAGAAGCATGTGGTGAAGTCCAACTTGGGAACAAGAGAAACAGGACACCTTGGTGGACAGAGGAAGTCAAAGAGAAAATAAGAGAGAAGAAAATGGCATGGAAACAATACTTAGGAGCTAAAAACACAGCAGGACAAATAGAGAAATATAGAGAATATGTGACACTCAGAACAGAAGCAAAGAACAAAGTGCTAGCAGCAAAACAGAAGTCCTGGGAAGAATTTGGAGAAAAGCTAGAAAAAGATGCGCAAGAAAACCAGAAATTGTTCTATAAGACCCTAAAGAACACGAGGAAGGAAAAACAATGCTCTCTCAAATTTATAAAGGACAAGCAAGGCAAATTGCTTACTGCCCCGAAGGATGTAATGGAAAGATGGAAAGAATATTTCTCAGAACTCCTTGATGGTGAGCAAGGTGAAGCATCAGAAATGATAACCACTAGTACAGAAGAGGAAACAAATGGTGATGAAGATGACATAAAGATGGAAGAACTGAAGGCAGCACTGGAGAAAATCAAGATGGGCAAAGCAGCAGGGCATGATGGTATAACATCAGAAATGGTTAAGTACATGGGAGCATTAGGCGACCTATTACTCTTAAGGGTCCTACAGGCAGCGTGGTGCAACAAGACCATACCAAAGGACTGGGAGATTGCCATCATAACACCAATTTTCAAAAAGGGTGTCAATCGACAATGTGGAAACCATAGAGGCATATCCCTTTTCAGTGTCCCTGGTAAAATCTACTCTAGAATCCTAGAGCAGAGACTCCGACACCTAGCTGAGCCACAATTGGATGAGGTCCAGTGCGGATTCCGAGCAAACCGAAGTACTCAAGACCTAATCTTCACACTCAGACAGCTGAGTGAAAAGGCCCTTGAGTATAAGAGTGAGATGCATCTTTGTTTCATAGATCTGGAAAAGGCGTTTGACAGGGTCCCCTGGAGCAAACTTTGGGACTGTTTGGCAAGGAAGAACATTCCAGCACCTCTGATTCATGCTATACAGAGCTTCTACGAGTCTTGCAGAAATTATGTGAGGACAGCAAACCATAAGTCAGAAGAGTTCAGGACCACCACTGGTGTAAGACAAGGTGATATCCTGTCACCTTATCTGTTCATACTCCTCATGGACGATGTTATCAAGTCATGTAAGGAGATAACAAGAAAGTATTCAGTGGGGTACTGGAAGATGAGATATGTATGTATTTCAGAGCTGGCATTTGCTGATGATGTTGCCCTGATTGCTAAATCAGAGGCACATATTCAATCCAACCTGCAAGTCTGGAAGGAAGAGCTGGAGAAGAGAGGGATGGTCATAAGTAGCTCTAAAACAAAATCCATGGTGATATCATGAGAAGAAAGAAGACATCAGATTAAGTTGGGAGAACAGGTCCTGGAGCAGGTCAACCACTTTAAATATCTTGGAGCTATTATAGACCGAAAGGGAGGCATCAAAGAAGAGTTGGCCACTCGAAAAGCAGCAGCTGGGAGACTTTTTCAGGCCATAAATCGAGGATTCCTCAGCAAGAGAGAGGTTGGTAAGAAAACAAAGATGGCTGTATACCGCTCCACCTATGTCCCAGTCTTGACATATGGATGCGAGTCATGGGCAATGACTACAACCCATAAAAGCCAGATCCAAACCTCAGAAATGAGGTATCTGAAGAAGGTGGTTGAAGTAACAAGAAGAGACATGGTCCGCAACCAGATGATACGTCAAGGCCTAAAATCCCACCCCCTGCAGACCCAAGTAGAACAGTCCCAACTAAGATGGTTTGGCCACGTCTGCAGAATGGGAGAAGATCGGCTACCACGACAAGCATGGGAAACAAAGAGCCAGGGATCCAGACCCCCAGGACGACCCAGAGTCCGCTGGGGGGACAACATTAGACAATCTTTGAAGGACCGAGGACTAGAATGGAACCAGGCCAGGAGGAAGACAGCCGATAGGATAGTCTGGCGCTCTCTCTTCTAAACCTCTACACCTCACGGTAGAAGGTGAACGACTAAGTAAGTAAGTAAGTCAAGGACCATTGCAGAGCTCCTTCCCAAGTTGTCTACTGGCCTTGTTGGGCCTGCTGCAACCCCTTTTTGCATTCTCTTCTCATTCTCAGCTCCTCGTATCACCTGAATTACCATGTCTCTGCATTCCCCATTTAATGCCTTGGACCACCACCGGATGTCACCTTGGCCAAATCTCCATACATATAGTGTCTCTAATTCTGGATAATATTTTCAATTGCCCTTCTTCTTGCTCTGCGTTCAGTTTGTAGTCATGCTAAATCTGCAGGCCTGTTGCCAGGACAAAGTCCACAGTCTTTTCCAGATCAGTGTGGCAGCCCCATAGTTTCTGCCTTAGCTCAGCATCCACTAGTTAGGTCAGGCATCGTGGGTCATCATGGGTTGGGCAGTTTTGGAGAATGTGTTCAGAGGTCTGGATTCTGAAACCTGATCATGGTATCATTTCTCCTTGTCAATTATTGTAAACTGTCAATTAAAATACCAAACTGTGTGGTTAAGCATGCATATTTTTCCACTGTACTAAAATGGTAGTACTAATCTGTCGTGGTGTTAATAAGGGGGAGGAGTGTGTGAAAGCCTGGAATGTTTGGGATGATACCTTAGTAACTATTTATTTGTCATTATTAATATATGTTAACCATAACTTCACTAGACCTTCACTTTCCTGTCATACTCTCACCAATCATTATATATTAACTTTGTTCTTGTTGTATACTGTTTTCCTACATTGTATTGTTCTCTAGGCCTGTCTATTCTCAAAACCTGTTCTATAGTGACGGATGAATTACATGTCTGTAAATAATCTAATATTGGTATTATACTTCTTACATTTTTAGTGGGAAATGCTCTATATTATTGTCCTGTATTATTGTCCTGTCCTGTAGACATTCTGCACAGTAAGGCTCTTCTATTCTAAAACAGCACATTCCTAGTAATAGTCTAAGTAGTTCAGACACCAAAAAGAAAGCATACATCCACTCATATTTCTAAACACAATAACATATTATGTATCAAAGTTTCAATGTCAAATACAGCAGGATGACGTATCAAAACTTGCTGAACTGGATGCTTTTGACAAGTCTGAGTCAGAATATTCCGAAATAATAAAAAGTGAGTATAAAAGCAAGTTGCCTCATAAAAGACAAGAAAGGAAATCTGCTTAGCAATATACAAGAGCAAATGAAGAGGTGGACAGAATATTTTGAGGACCTTCTCAATAGACCAGCTCCACAAAACCCCCCAGACATCCAGCCAGCAGAAGAAGATCTACAAATTAATGGTGAAAGACCAACGAAGGAAGAAATAAAGAAAGCCATAAAGCTTCTAAGAGATGGGAAATAGGCTGGACCAATTGGCATTCCAGCAGAGGCCATCAAAGCAGATATTGACAAAGCTACAGAGAGATGTTATATAAAATACTTGGTAAAGTCTGGGAAAGGGAAGAGATACCAGCAGAATGGAAGGAAGGATATCTGGTTAAGCTGCCTAAGAAGGGAGACTTACAAGAGTGCACAAATTATAGAGGAATAATGTTAGTGCCAGGAAAAGTATTCTTCTTCTTCCTCGTTCGTCCTGAAAAGGGCGTTGGTTGCATTGTGTCTGTTTACAGCGAAGTTGCGATATCTGCGCCTTTCGGCCGACACATCCGACTTCAGCACGGCATTTTTTGGGACCGGGTTTGCCTTCCCTCTTTGATCCCTATTCTCTCAGCCAGACTGCAGTGATGAAGCCTGTTTCCAGGACCACCACTTGGAGGTGGAGTAGGGTCTTGGTCAGCTCTGGCTCGCTGACCCTGACGCAAGCTGTCAAGCTATGGGTCGCTGACTGCATTCTCTGTTGCTGTGTCTTTGGGTCCCGGGAAAAGTATTAAACAGGATCATCCTGGAGAGATTAAAAGAGTCAATTGACAAGAAACTGAGAGATGAGCAAGCAGGTTTTTGACCAAACAGATCCTGTACAGACTAGATAGCCACTTTGAGAATAGTAATTGAAAAAGCCTGGAATGGAATTCATCACTATACATTGGAATTGTGGACTACGAAAAGGTATTTGACAGTGTAGACAGAGAATCACTTTGGAAATTGATGATGCATTATGGAGTTCCCCTGAAGATCATTAATTTCATAAATAAAACTTATGAAGACATGACATGCAGAGTTCTTCATGAAAGACAACTTACAGAACCATTTGGGAAAAGAACGGGGTGCAACAAGGATGCCTCTTGTCTCCATTTCTTTTCTTACTAGCAATAGACTGGGTTATGAAAACATCGATGACACACAACAGAAATGGAATCCAGTGGAATCTGACTAAACAGTTAGATGATCTAGATTTTGCTGATGACTTGGCTCTTCTGTCCCATAACCATAATCAGATGCAGGACAAATTGAAAACACTCGATGAGAGGTCACAGCAATTGGGTCTGAACATACACAGGGAAAAGACAAAAATAATGAGAATAAATGCAGGAAATGATAACAGGGTTGAACTTGAAGAAACACCACTACAAGATGTAGAATTGTACACATATCTTGGCAGTAATATAGACAAAGTTGGAGGGACAGACAGTGATATCAAAATAAGAATACAAAAAGCAAGAGGAGCTTTTATTGCACTGGGAAATATATGGAGATCAAGAGAAATCGGGTCCAACACAAAAATAAGAATCTTCAACTCAAATGTCAAGTCAGTCCTATTGTATGGCTCTGAAACATGGAGAACAACAAAAGACAACAACCAAAAAGCTACAGACGTTCATAAACGAATGCTTGCGTAGAATAGAAGGATTAAAATGGTATGAAAAAGTTACCAATGTGGAATTGATGACAAGAACCAGACAATTGTCAGTGGAACAACAGATTGGATGGAGACAATGGCTATGGATAGGAAACATGCTGAGGAAACCTCTTGATAGCATTACAAGGCAGTCCTTGTTCTGGAACCCCCAGGGCAAGAGAGGCAGAGGTAGGCCAAGAAGCACATGGAGAAGAGAGCTGGAAACAGAGGTGAAAACGATGAGGAGAACATGGAAAGAACTTGAGATGATGGCACATGACAGGGGGACTTGGCATGTGTTTGTTGAAGGCCTATGCTCCTTGGGAGTGGAGGGTAATGAATGAATGAAATGAATAAAAGAATTCATAAATGTGGAACTGAAGACAAGAACCAGACAACTGCTGTGGAAAAAGAGATTACATGAAGATACTGGAGACAGAGAAGACACAAACTGAGAAAACCAGTTGATTGCATTACCAAGCAGTCCCTATTCTGAATCCTCAGGGTGAAAGAGTTAGAGGAAGACCAAAGACACACACGGAGAAGAGAACTGCAGACAGACATGAAGGAGATGAAGAAGACATGGAAAGACCTTGAGCAGACGGCACAGGAAAGGAAGACTTGACACAGGACAGGAAGACTTGACACAGGACAGGAAGACTTGACACAGGACAGGAAGACTTGACACAGGACAGGAAGACTTGACACAGGACAGGAAGACTTGACACAGGACAGGAAGACTTGATATAAGGTTGTTAAGGCCTATGCTCCTTCGGGAGTTGAAAGGTGAAAATCGTGGTAAAAGAATCCATAATACTGTATCAAACATATACTTCCTTTATTTCGGTTCATGAATTTCTTAACATAAGCAGGAAATGCTGTAGCATTTATATAACACCCCTTTTCTGGCCAAACAGAATATCGCATCCAAACTTGTTGTTCGTATACTCATTAGCTCTTTTACATAAAACAGAATGAACTCACACATAACATAATATGGTCATCCTTAAACCTGTAGTTTCTTGTGTACACTTTTCCAAAACCACAACAACAATGGCTCAAAGACACACTTTTTCATACATCACATCTACTCATTCATCACTTGCGCTCCTTGGTGCAAATATTAAACTGTAAATCCATTGCTGGTGTCATATGGGTGTAGAAAAAAAAACATCAAAACTAGACTTGACTTTGATCCACTGTCATTGAGCATCAGCTCTTGGTGACCTTGATGACATTATGTGGTACTGCGTATAAGCTGTTTTGGGCTGCCATAAAGTTTATTGTCTATAGGTGGCTTGTGTGGCAGGTGGAGTTGTCTCATTCCCTGGAGTGCAGGGCATATAAGTAGATGGTGTTCTACTGTCTCTAACGGGTGTGGGCAGTGTCTATACATTTTGCTGTATTTTGTGAACACATTCTGTTTCTGTAGCCATTTAGTGTAGAGTGACCTGTTCTCAATCTGAAGATTTTGGTTTGATTATTCGTTCAATATGATAGCATCATCCTTATTTGGGGCTGTTAGGTGTATGAAGAGTCTTCGTCCTGTTTTAGCCTGCGCCCACATGTTCAGCCAATCTTCTTTACACTTGTTTTTGATTATTTGTTTTACTGTTATCATATTCAATGGTTGGTCAATTTGTGGCACGTTTGGTTTCTTGTTTGCTAGTTTATCAGCCCATACATGCCACACCTCAGAGATGAAAAACCTGTACAAAAAATTAAAAAAACCTGTACAAAGACCCGCAAAACCTGTACAAAGACCCGCAAAACCTGTACAAAGACTGAAAAACGTAACAAAAGAGTTTATTCATGTAAAAGTATATTCAATTAGATGGTTCTGCACCATCATAGTGACATGCGGCCTTTGCCTTTTTAAGCATGTCTTCACTTGCTTTAAAACCTAAACAACAAGAGTTAGAATTTATTTTGCATTGTAGAAATGCTGTGACTGTATCATCATTTAGTCTATTTCTGCAGTCCGTGTGAATCTTTTTCATCATAGAGAAAGACCTCTCACAGTCAGCATTGCTGTGAGGCAATGTCAATAAGCGTTTCACTATGACTGCCAGACTGGGAAATCGTGTACGACCAGTGCTAGTTTTCAGGTTGATTATGTCAAGCCAGTACCTAGAAAAGCTTCTTTTTTGTCCAGCGTCAAATCTTGAAATACATTCATCAGGCAGCAAACAATAATCTTCAAATTCATCCTTTAACACCTCTTGGTCTAAATGTGGTGCAAAAGTGTTGGCCAGCTTACAGATTGCTGTATATTGAACTGTGTCTTTAAAGGCTGGATCAAGAATTTTGATATCCTTAAGGACTTCATTCTCAAATGGAAATTTATCCAATATCTTTTTCACAACAGCAACATAAAAGTTCCTCACATCTCTGAAAAATGAATTTCTCACTTGAGAACTTATATCTAACTCTTCCAGTAATGTCCTGTTGGACAGACCAACAGCAAGTGTATGGTCATCATCATGCTGTAGATCACGTTCAGCATACTTTAACAATCTTATATCTTTCACCTCTTTTACATATTTCATCTCTACAAATTTGACAATAAATTTTCGTAGCAGACGATCCATTTCATCCATCATACCACCTATTTGGGACTCATCTGTCTGAAACAATTTGTTAAATTCAGTCAACAGAGGTAGCACAAATTGGAGAAAACGTAGAGTCATCTGGGTCAGTGGTGATTTTAGTAACTGATGAATGTTTTTGACACGGCATGGTTTTTCCATATCGTCATGGCTCTCGAAGTATGAAGATAGAGCAGAATATTGATTTAAAATTCTGTCCACTACTTTCTGCAAAGAAAGCCAGCGAGTCTGGCAGTGCTTTAGTATGTCTAGTGCATCCACTCCTGTAAACAGTTTAAACTCTCTGTATGATTTTTTCCGTTTTGAGCTATGCTCAAAATGATAGAAGATATCTATCAAAAGGTCATCAACAGGAATAGTCAGCTGCTTTATACCCTCCTTGGCACAAAGATTTGCAAGGTGGCAAATACACCCTATACTAAACACATCAGGGTTCTTGCTCTTGATTCGCGTTAGTACAGAGTTTGATTTGCCAACCATTACATTGCAGTTGTCACTTGCAAAACCTATACAGTTAATCCATGGGATTTGTAAGTCGCTGAACACAGCATCAATATCACTGAAAATAGCTTCACTGGCTCCACCAGTACCGACCGGCATGCCCAGCAACCTGGTTCTAGGTCCTATGCCATCTTCAAATACCCTCACCATTATAGCTAAACGCTTGTCAGTTTTTCTATCATTTGACTCATCGATCATCAAGGAGAAAGGTGTCTTCCTGCATAATTTGATGACTGGCTCCGTTGCAGATGGAGCCAAGCAGTTTTTAATAATGGCTGTTGTTTTGGTTTGCTTGCATTTGAAACGTTTGGCAATAGCACTGTCCGGAAACATCTCAGCTGATAAGTCTGAAAAATGGTCAGCTATAGAAGCAGCTATGTTGTGTTGAGCAATAAAATTTGCAAATAAAACTTCAGCCCTCGTTATTTTATCATCTTCTTGTTGAGGCTGAGTAAAGAAGGCCTTGATAGAACTTCCGTTCTTCAGCTGATAGTTCCTTTCATGCAGTTTTGTTTTGAAATGCTCCCTCACATCGTGTAAGCCAGATGCCATCACTTTAATATCTCTATTGCATATTCTACAGTATGCATGTGAAGAGCCTAATTTGGATGTCTCAATAATCCCAGGGAATGTAGTTGTCCAGTCAGATTGAAACTTCCCACGACGTTGATCTTCTTCTAACCTCCTTTTTTTAAAGTTAGGCTCAGCCATGCTGTTAGATGGATGCAATATTTCCTGCTAGACAGAAAAAAAAAATATTAATGTGAAAAAGTAAATACAAATATTAATAATCAATTTGAAAAATATAATTATTTGTAATTTTAATATTATATAATGAAATAGAATCTTGGAAAAAAATTAATACAATTTATGGTTGAAATGAAGAACAGTTGCTGTGTTTTCTATAGTGCCTTATAAAAGTACAGGCCTAAAGAGACCAGTAATAAGCATTATGGGTTAGGAATCTTAAATTTAAAATCTAATAAATTTTTTGCTAAAGCTGGTAATGAAAATATAAACTAGCGCTGGCGTAATATTAGCCTGTATATTTTCTACCGAACTTCAAAAATTGGAATAGCCGTTAAAGCCCAACTGGTAGTTTTAAATAGACCTTCCCATACAAATTTTAGTGTCAATCAAACATTGATAGTAGGCTAATTAATTATTTAATAATTATAAATCATTGAATGACCGTAATGATGACCACCAAAGGCAAAATAACATTGTTTTTTAAAGAAACGAAATTAAAACTAAGAAGAGAAGTAGGCTAACTCCAAATAAACTTTTCTCTGATCGAGTTAAGATGTAAATTTTCCACGCTATTGTGGTTTTTTTTTTTTCTTTTCAGTTTCATAATTTGGTAATATCGGAATGACGTTCGCCGAATGCTCCGCGTGTATTTTCGTACCATTTAGATTTAGGGTTAACCCTAGCTGTAACCCTAATTATAACTCTAAATGGTACGAAAATACATGCGGAGCATTCGGCGACCGTCATTACGTTATTAGGCTACCCATAATTTGTAGGCTATTGTATTATTTTTTCAAATTTACATTTCTTACACACTTTCTACAAGTTTTAGTGAAATCAAATAATATGTAGTGGTATCAGCCTTTTTTTTTTTACCAGCCGTAAATAATCAATTATGCTAAACCTTAGGGAAAAAGAAAGCATAGGCCTAAGTTATCTGACAGTTAAATCTAACTTCATCTAAACAATGTTATTGTAATATTTTTTTAAAAATGAATTACTTACCAATACTAAACTGGAAATTAATCCTAAACAATAGGCTCGACTCAAAAAAGATTTCAGTGCTGCGTAATCGTTCAAATAATCAGTAACCTCGCGCTAGCTTTAGCGAAAAATTGTGAATGAACACGCCACGCACATCCCGCGGCAATTGAAAAATAGGCAGCTTGATTTTCATTGGTTATTTTTTTTTTATCCACTTGGCTTAAAATCTCGCCGAATCTCATGACGCAAATTGTGTAGTGGCACAAGATTTATATGTATATTTAATAATTAGGCGAAAAAAACCCGTACAGACCCGTGTACGGCCCGTACACATCTGAAAACGCAAACACCCCGTACAGATTATGGGTAAACCTTTAAGTGTGGCATGTATGTCAGCCGCTTCATTCAATGTGATGTCTATGTGGCCAGGTATCTACTGAATGTAGATTTCTGTTAAAAACTAGAAAATATCACAATTAAAACTACTGCTCCTTTGGGTGAATCTGAAGTAAACACTGATCTTCTTAGCTGCCACAAAGAAATTTACAATGCATGCATCATCCTCTGGTCATTCTAGAAAAATTCCTAGAATGAACTCTGCCACTAAGACTGTGATATCTTCTTTTAAATGCTGTGTAAGCATCAGATTTCTTATTCATATTTATTTTTCATGCTTTTTTTAACTTAGTTCTTGATATAATTCCTTGCTGGTTTTGTTTGTTTGCCCCTGGTGAAGGCTTTGTGGTCATAACATACGCTATTTTCTTGTCTTTGTGAGACCCATTATATCTACCGTAAATGAGTATAAGTCGAGAAATTTATTCCCATTTTGGACCTTAAAAAAAGGGAAGGTAAAGATAAAGGATCCCATTACACGCCCATTGAACCTTAAGAAAAAAGATTTATGATTCCAGTGTCAATGTTGCACCCCCCACCTCACACCTTCCAGTCACATTTTGGAATCCTTCAGATATAAACATGCTGCTTCATTAAATGTTTTTATCAAAATATTTTAAGTAATACATGTCTGAATTCATATAAAGTCAAAAATTTCAACTGGAGTACGCTTTGTTGACCAGTCTCCTTCGCTTGATTAATCAACAATACCATTACCTCTTTCACTAGATTCAATTTTGTCAGTCACTGTCAAGAATATAAATCAGGCCCTTATTCAATATCCCCATATGATTCAGCCGCACTGTTAGCATCCTGAACAAATAACAAGTCACTTCTCATATCCAAAAACAAATATCTGACTGCCTGGAAAGCCTTGGCTTTAATAAAAATCACGAAAAATCATAATATTGATCGCCTCTACAAAAAAAAGTCAGAAAAATGGAAGAATTTTAATGTACTGCAAATCTATTTATAAGTCAGGTCTCGCTAAATACAGAGATCTCATTGCTACTTAGCAATGACCAACAACAGTATTCAGACTTTCCAGGCATACGAATCTACTAACCTTATTTTCAAAGGGTTGAGAACTGGACATGCTGGCCAGTCAGACATTTTGCCCTTCCTTTCTGTCATCTTTTATACTGAATTCATTTATTCTCATAATGCATTGTACATATTAATGGGGCAATTTCAAGCATTTTAAATGGGAAAGGTATAAGCTAAAAATGAGAAAACTGCAGAAAGCCATGGAAAATTCCAATGCAATGCGGGAAATCAGAACTGGCAAAAAACTCATGTGACTTATAATCGGGTAATTCATTTTGGATGGTGTTTGTAAGTCCTGATGTCTAGAAGTCGACAGATAGGCAGATCGACCTATACTCAAGTATGTACGGTAATTTGTTCCCCTAAACTCCACCATTTCTCTTCTTCTTCTTCCGTCCTTAGCCAACGACCGTCAAAGCAGTCAGTGGCCATTACGCCTGGTGGCGTCTTGTAGGGCAACAACAAATTGATTCCACTTTGCTCGGTCGGCAGCCATCCTTCGTACAGTGTCCCAACTCTGGTTCATTCTTTGCATCTCAGCCTCCACAGTCCTCCGCCAAGTTGTTTTTGGTCGGCCTCTCTTCCGTTTTCCTTCAGGGGTCCATAGCATAGCTGTTCTTGTGATGGCATCGGGGTCTCTTCTGAGGACATGGCCAACCCAGCTCCTGCGTCTGCCAGCTATGATGGTGTGCATGTCCTCTTGCTTGCTCCGAGTAAGCAGATCTTGGTTGGTGATGGTATTCGGCCAAAAGATTCGGAGAATTTTTCTTAGGCATGTTGTGTGAAAAGAGGACAATTTCGACATTTCCTTCTCTGTAACTCTCCAGCTCTCCACGCCATAGAGAAGCACAGAAAGCACACAGCTCTAATATAATCCTAATTTTGTGCTTGTGCTGTACTGAGAGGACTTCCAGATGTTGTTTAGACTAAAAAAAGGCTGTTCTTACTTTGTTCATTCTGTTGTTGATGTCTTTGCTTGCTCCGCCGTCTGGTGTTACTATGCATCCTAGGTATGCGAAGGCATCTGTCTGTTCCAGTTGCTGATTCCTTACTGATATGGGCTCAGGGTTGCTCACATTGAGCGTCATGACCTCTGTCTTCTTTAGGTTGATGTTCAAGCCCACCTGCTGGCTATACTTATTAAGTCTATCCGTTTTTTCCTGGATGTGTTGATGTGAATGTGCTAGCAGTACAATGTCATCTGCATATTCCAGATCTTCCAATGTAGAAAATGTAGTCCATCTTATTCCTCTTGGATTGCCCTCTGTTGTCTGGCGCATCACCTAGTCTATGACTGTTAAAAATAGAGTGGTTGATAAGGGGCATCCCTGTCGTACTCCTGTCTTCACTTCAAAGGTTAGGTTGCTCTGCCCAATGCTACACGTAAAGTTGGCATAAAGGCTTTTTATAATTGACACTATGCAGCTTGGAATTCCATAAGCCCTCAGTATTTTCCATAAACTGTCCCTATGTACACTGTCAAAAGCCTTTCCAAAATCAACGAAATTAATGTACAGCTGTCTTTGCCATTCTGAGCACTGCTCTATAATGTTCCTGAGGGTAAATATATGATCTACACATCTTCTGTTCTTTCTAAATCCTGCTTGTTCTTTTCTCAGTTTGTGGTCTACTGCTTTTGAGATTCTCTGTATAATTATCCTGCCTAGTATTTTGCTGGGAACTGAGAGAAGAGTTATTCCTCTCCAATTATTGCAGTCTGCAAGATCTCCCTTCTTGGGCAATTTGACAATTATTCCTTTTCTCCACTCTGTTGGTGTTGTCCCTGTTTTCCAGACTTGTGCAAATAGTGGTTCTAATAGTTCTGCTGCTAGCTTTGGGTCTGTCTTAAATAGCTCTGCATTTAAGTTATCATGACCAGGAGCTTTTCCATTCTTTAACCCTTTGATTGCTGTGATGATTTCTTCTTTTCGTGGGATGTCTGTATTAACATCTAGATCATTTTCAGCCTCAGGAACATTCAATTGTGTCTCTGGTGGTTCCTTATTCAGAGTTTCTCTGAAATGCTCTGCCCATCTTGTTTCCTGTCCCTCTACTGTCGTGATGAGATTTCCGTGCTTATGTCTTACTAATGTAATATTGTTTGCACCTTGTTTTCCACTGATGATTTTAGTTATTTTGTATACAAGCTGTACTGTGCTTTGTTCATTTCTCAGTGCTGCCTCTTCTGCTTGTCTTGCAAGGTCATCCAGAAATGTCCTTTTGTTAGCACGGGTTTGACGTTTAACTTCCTTGTCCAGCTGACTGTACTGTTCACTATATATTGCCTTTAACCTGGGAGACTTAGCTTCTGTTTTCTTTCTTTTCATTTCCTTTCTCTTTGCTATGGTGTTTAGCGTATCTGGTGTTATCCAGTCTTGGCTCTTTCTTTCCTGGAATCCCAAGCATGACTTGCTGCTTTCCTTGCATATTGTTGAGATGGTGTTGAATCTCTGGTCAACATCATCAGTCTCTGTTCTTTCCTGGCTTTTGATCTCATATCTTCTCTTTACGTCGACAACGAAAGCTTTTCTGGTGAGGGGACCCTTCAGTTTCGTGATGTTGTATCTTTTCTGTTTGACTGCAACTGGTCCAGCAGCTCTGAGTTTCACTTTCAGTCTTGCTACTACTAGGTGATGATCACTTCCCACATCTGCGCCTCTTCTTACTTTCACGTCTTGTAGTGCATGTCTCCATCTGCCATTGATCCTTATGTGATCTATCTGGTTTCTGTCTCGTCCGTTTGGTGATTCCCATGTTAACTTGTGCACTTCCTTGTGTGGAAAAGTGTTCCTCCAATGACCAGGTTGTTAATACTGCAGAAGCTTATTAATTTGTCCCCATTCTCATTTGCTGTTCCACTGCCGCATTTCCCCATTACTCTTTCATTATAATTATTGTGTGCTCCCACTTTCACATTTAGGTCTCCCATTACTATAATGAGATCATACCTGGGTGTAGTTTCCATTTCTTTTTGTACCTGTTGATAGAACTCGTCCTTGATCTCTTCATCACTGTCGTTTGTTGGTGCATAGCATTGTATAATTGTGGTGTTGGTGAACCTCCCTCTCAGTCTTGCTCTTATCAGTCTGTTGTTGATGGGTTTCCATTCCAGTAAAGACCTTTCCATTCCTTTCTTCAGGATAATGGCTACACCTTCGTTGTGCTGACCATCCTCTCTGCTAGAATAAAGTACTGTTTCCCCTGTAGCTGTTTTCATTCTCCCCTTACCTGTCCATCTGCTCTCGCTTATTCCCAGGATATGTATCTTGTAGTTCCTCATCTCTGCTGTGATTTGTCTCAGCTTTCCTGCCTCATTCATAGTTCTGACATTCCAAAAACCAATTCTGGTTTCGTGTTTTGCAGTTGGGGCATCCGTTTTCAATCCAGTGGCTTCCTTTCGGCTTTCACCACTGTCAGTCATACGAGCCTGAGACTCTGGATGTCCGTCCCGCAGCAAAGTTTTTCCATTTATTGTTGTTTCCGTAACATGTGCGATTTTTTTTTACACAGACAGGGGTGTCAGCCCTGTGCTAAAACCCCCAACCTGGAGGACCAGAGTACCAGCTTTTGTCTGACCCCTACCCTAATTCCTTGCTGGTTTTGTTTCTTTGCCCCTGGTGAAGGCTTTGTGGTCATAACATACGCTATTTTCTTGTCTTTAGTCCTTGTGAGACCTATTATCTACCGTAAATGAGTATAAGTCGAGAAATTTATTCCCATTTTGGACCTTAAAAAAGGTAAGGTAAAGGATCCCATTACACGCCCATTGAACCTTAAAAAAAGAAGATTTATGATTCCAGTGTCAATGTTGTGTGAACGGTGGTTTGGGTTTTAGTAAAGAAAAAGAGTGTAGAAAAATGGTTTAGGAAATATGAATGGATTTGGATACAGACTATTTGTCTTAGTTGAAGGGAGATACAATGAGTGAGGGAATGCTTTGAGAAAAGGGAGGAAACTCCGCTTACTACGGTTGGTAGATGAAAGTGTCGAATTTGGGTTAAGCAGATATAGTGGGTTCTCGATTATGGTTGAGAAAATTAGCATGTAATGATTTGGTAGTAAGCTTTAAAGAAGTGAGTATGGTGTTCAGTTAAATCATCAAAGGGAGATAATAAAGAATTAAGTCCCTTGCAGGTTTTAGTGAGTTGAGAAAAAAAAGTATGCATGGGACAATTGGGATGTGTGAACACATTTTAGGGGTGAACGAAGAAATGTTAGAACGGGAATTAGACAGTTGAGATTGAGACGCGCTAGGCTTAGGTAAAGAAAAGGGTTTTCTCCCAAGTGTTAAAGTTGGATGTCGAACGCGCTCAGCGTAGGTGGTCAGCAAGAATGTGCTGTGTGTTAAAAGAGTGATAGAAACCGCTCGGTACATTATTTATCATAAATTGGTGTACGACAGTATTTTTGTGATAGTATTTATTCTGAGGACAAAATGGTTGTGAAAGGAGAAAGTGTATTTCGATAAAGAAACAAAACCAGGTATGTTGAACATTTTGATCTATTACTAGCATGTATAGCTCAGCAGACAAGGTCAGAGCAAAGAAGAAAAATAGAAGTAGTCTTGGCAAAGTGACAGCCCTGGCGGTAAGGCCAGTTTTCTCTCAGTGAGATATACCAAGAGATATATGGAAAAAAACGTAGATAAAACAGTCAGTACAGAAGAGAGACAAGAGGTTTCGCCTGAAGAATTAGAGGACATTTTGATTAGCTGAAACAAGCAGTAGCGAGAAGACAAAGCAAATGTATGTGAAAAATTGATACACTATGATAGTTTGAAAAAAGAAGTTTTTATCACCAAAGAGTGCCTCCCCTCCGATGACAGTTTGGGCATCCCATATTATAGGTACTGCTGCATCAAGTATCTACGATAATTAAGCTGTGCTAAAGTAGTCACCTTAGACAGTAAACTGGTAGCAAGGTTACAGGCTACTAATGGTGCACGTGACCAGCCCTACACTATGATAGTTCAAAATACTGCAGACAAGAATGTAGGAGCATCAAAGGCAGACTGAAAGCCAACGAGAATTGGACTGCGGAGAAAATAACCAAAAAGAATCCTGCAAGCTGAAGAAACAAATCAAGAAAATACAGAAGTCAAGATAAAGTGAATCGACATCAAGAACAACGAGGTCAAATCAAGGCATCACGAAGTCAAGAACAATGAAGTCAAGTCAAGGCATCATGAATGTCAAGTTCACTAAGAAGAATATAAAGAACAAAACAGTCTACATCACCCAACAACCGTCAGAGTACAGGCACTCATGCATGAGATAACAATTTGAATTATGAACAGGCCCAATGCGCAAAAATAACATAGTACACAGCCGTATAAGTCACAAATTGTGCTGCTAGTTCTGAAATACTGGAGTAGCAAGTGCTCATCCTAAGCAAGAAACACAGATGAAGTAGCACATAAACATTTAGAGATAAGTTACTCATTAGTAGTCATTTTAAATTATAAGATTTAGATTGATATTTGTAGTTCACAAAGTTTATAAGTATTGTGCATAGATAGTTGTTAGCATTTCTTTTGCAGGTCAACCAGGATATTAATATTGTTTTTCCAGGTGTTTTATTAATACTAACACGTACATGTCAAGTCAAGATGCAACAACAACAACAACTTACAGTGGGTTTAGATCCCAATGTGGCTGCTCTTGAGCAGGTAGCCAAGGCTATGACTGCTATTAGAAATGAAAGTAAGTTCCAGAATATCCGGAACAGCATAACGCCATACTCAGGTAATCCTAGCTTATGTAGAAAATGGTTGCTTGAGATACAGAGATATTGCACGTCGGTCAATATGGACCAAATTGAGTACAAACAAGTTGCATATCTTTCCTCGCATGGATTGGTGGTAGATTTTATAAGATGTAGGTTTGAAACTTCCCAGATGAGACTTGGGAGGACTTTAGGAAAGAGCTAATAAGAAGGTATGTACAAATTACGGATGCATCGTACGCATGGACTCTACTGAGGAGCATACAACAGTAAGCAGGAAAACCCATTCAAATGTTTAGTGACAGGTTGTTAAACCTAGCTGAAGAAGCTTCCTTGGAGCAACAAATCAACCAACAAAAGGTGGAGAAACAGTTAGTGGGTATATTCGTAGATGGTCTGAATGGTACACCAATTAAGTTACATCTACTTAGGAAGGACCCACAAAACTTGTCACAGGCCATTGCACTGGCTGCAGCTGAAGAGAACCTCAGAAGAAGATTGGACCTCAGGCTTGGTAGAGCAGTCACATGTGAAGAAACACAGGAAGAACCTATGGAGATAGGACACTGTCAACAAAGAAGGATAGAAAGACGAGGGAGAGGAATGGAAACGTTTTATAGTTCAAGACAGGTGGACCGCAAGCCAATCGTGTGTTATGCTTGCAATAGGCTGGGACATAAAGCCTTTGCATGTAAATATAGGCCACTAGAGCCGCAGCACTCAGTAAGGAGAGAGATGGACGTGAGAAAGGGTAGTAGAAGGTTTCAACAACACAGACAGCTATGATACAGGAGTTGGAGAAGTGACGACAAGGGAAGAAACAAACAGTATATCAATGGTAGTGGAACACAACTGCGGATAAACTCAGATATACATAAAAATATATCTAGTGGAAGACAATCACATGGTCATAGGTGGAGAGGAGGCAAAGACAAGAAAATACAAATAAATGAAATTGAAAGACAAGAAAGAAAACACCGTATCCCTAAAAGAAGGCAAGTAGCAACAGCAATCGAGCTGGCTCATAAACCAGACCCTTGTTCATGTATTGTCGAAATACACGGAAGGAGATATAGAGCATTGGTAGACTCAGGGGCTACTGTAAGCCTTATCAGGTTTGGGCTTTACAAACAGATACGAGGCGTAGCTCAATACAGAAAGACACAAAATACACTTACCTCGGTGTCAGGAGAAAACCTGAAAGTGATGGGAACGGCTATGGTGCAAATGAGAATTGGCGATATGATCGTGGAACACACGTTCACCATAGTGAAGGGTATGACGAGAAATATCATACTAGGACGTGATTTTCTGCTAAAACATAGGGCTCAATTACATTTTGATACTCACCAACTGAAGATAAATGGCGAATGCATCAGGTTACAGGACGACATATACATAGCGTCCATAATCCGAAACAGAACAACAGTTATGCTGCGACCGAATGAAGTCGGTATTCTTCAAGGCAAGTTGAAAAGGTCCCCATATTTCAACCAAGGACAAACGGTCTTAACACTAGACTGGGAAGATGGAGATATACTAGATGAACCCGGACTAGAAATGGTAGAAGGAATAGTACATATTGGAAAAAGACAACAATTTTCAACGATGATTATAAACACCACGGGAAGAACAGTTAGAATACCAAGAGGATTTGTATTAGGAAGGGTACGACTGATGGAAGGTCAGGAAGGAAATATTCGACACCAAGAAAAGCATCAAATGCAAGAAACGATGAAAAATAACGACGCGCATCAGAGACAAAATCCAAAACCACAAACAGTTAGGAACATAAAAAGCCAACAATGGGGAATATCAACGAGAAACCACGTGATAAACGCAGTATACGGAAATAGTGCAGGTGCACCATACCGGGAAAAACAAACAGGAGAAAGAAAATCATGGACACCAGATCAGTATTCACAGGACAGAGACAACAGTCGAGAAAAATTCCAGGACAGAATAAGAGAAATACAGAAGCAGATCAAAGTACATCCCCAATATGACAAAATTCTTCGGAATTTTATATTGCATAATCATGACATGTTTGCTCTCACCGACATGGAGTTAGGAAAGACGCAGATGATACAAATGGACATCGAGACAGAGCCAGGAAAAGTTGTAAACAAGAAACCATACAGGACTCCGCTGAAAACTAGACAAATAGTGGAGAAGGCAATGCAGGAGATGTTAGACGCTGGGGTCATTCAGAGATCGCGGTCAGAATGGGCGTCCCCAATAGTGATAGTCACAAAGAAGGACGGTGGTCACAGATTTTGCTGTGACTACAGAGCTTTGAATAGCATCACTAAGACCGTAACACACCCCATCCCTAGAATAGACGAAATTCTAGCGCTATTGGGAAAGTCAGAATGGTTCACTACCCTGGACGCCAGATCTGGTTTCTGGTGTATACCATTGACGGAAGAAGTTAAGAAGAAAAGCACGTTCTGTACGCATGTGGGAACATTCGCTTGGAATGTTATGCCATTTGGGCTCAAAAGTAGTCCCGCAACTTATATGGTGCTAATGGACGAAGTCCTTAGTGGGATGCAGAATTTTGCCATGGCATACATAGACGATATCCTTGTACACACGTCAGGATCAGTTCAGAATCACCTACAACACACGGAGAAAGTCTTCAACAGATTAAGAAGTCATAAAGTCAAATTGAAATTGACTAAATGTAATTTCCTTCAATGTGAAACCAAGTATCTAGGCTTTCTGATAAACAAGGATGGAATCAGACCAGACAAAGTCAAGGCCATTAGGGAGATGCCTCCACCAGAGAATGCCAGACAAGTATGTGGGTTCTTGGGAATGTGTGGATATTTTGGGAAACGAGATTAACTTTACACAAGCGGCAGAACCTCTAATCAACTTAGTGAAGAAATATGCCCGATTCAAGTGGACAGAGGAATGCCAGAGGGCTTTTGAATATCTCAAAGAAGCCTTAACAGAACTCCCGTTTTTGGCACACCCAGACCCCGATAAGACATTCATCTTATACACATACGCTTCTGGTACAGCGTTGGGAGCGTGTTTGGTTCAGCCTGCAGAAGATGGAGAACCACAGATGATGCCTAACGTTGGGAATGAGAAACCTATTGTATTTCTCTCCCATAAGTTCAACAAATCTCAGATGAAATGGGCCGCTATTGAGAGAGAGGCATTTGCAATATACTATGCCATACAAAAATTAGACCATTATCTGAGAGGAACTTCCATTATAGTCAGGACAGATCATCAACCATTGAGCACATGGCTCCCCAAAGTGTCGGAACAACCCCGGAAGTTGAAAACCTGGGCGTTAAATCTACAGAACTACGACGTGACCATCGAATATATAAAAGGAAAAGATAACTCTTGTGCAGACTTTTATCCCGTATACCATACAACGATGGTCCAGAAAAATCAGAACAAGATGTAACACCAGATATTAGCGAACACTTCAGACAAATAAGTGTCATAAACTCGAATTGCAACCAACAACAGATGGATGCAGAACTGGAAGAAGAGGGAATAGAACAAATGGATATCATCGAAGGGTTTGACCTCCTCACAAAACAAGCAAAGGATTCCACATTAATCAATCTTAGGAAGAAAATTGAACAAGGAACTAGGGAAGCAAGACATTTTATCATTAATGAACATGATAAAGTAATGGAGTTCGTAGACCCAAAAGGGGATGGAGTTCCAAAAAAATACATTCCTAGCCACCTGGTTAAGAGGGTGTTGGAGGAGTTACATGATAATAACGGCCACTTTGGAAGGGATAAAACGCTAGAAGCAATTAAAGCACGGTATTATTGGCCGACGCTATGTAAGGATGTTATACAACATGTGCAACGATGTTTAACATGCAAGACAAGAAATATGGCTGAAGTTAAGTGTCCAATACAAAGGATGGATATTCCCAAATACACCATAGAGAAAGTCAGTATTGACATCTCAGGACCATATCCCAGGACACAGTCGGGATGTGAGTACATTATACATATTGTAGACATGTTGTCCAACTGGCCAGAGTGCTATGCAGTGAGGGAAGCAAAAGGAAAAACCGTGGTGAATATAATGATGACATACTTTATACCTCGACATGGTTGCCCGTACACTATTGTCACGGACAACGGGACACAGTTTACAGGGAATGAGTTTCAAAGTTTCCTCAGTGAGATGAATATACAACATATCAAAACCTCTCCATATCATCCTCAGAGTAACGGGAAAAACGAACGCCTCCATGCCACAATACATAATATAATAGCGAAGTATATACATGACAGAGGTGGCGATTGGGATGTGCATCTTCCACATGCACTACAAGCAATCCGGTCTAACACAAACGACTCCACCAGATTAGCGCCTTTCTACATGCTATATGGCAGAGAACCCGTACTACCAATGGACACGTTGTTGACACCTAGAAGGAAATACTATGGTGAAAGTCATATGGAGAATTTAATGATGCATAAGCATATAGCACACAAAATGGCAGCCAGAAACACGGAAGTAGCAGCAGAGAAAAGACGGAATAATGCGAATAAAAACGTGACACTACAAGTGTTCAATCCAGGAGATATAGTGTGCTACAAGGTGCAAGTAAGAACAGGCAAGTTCAAAGACAAATGGGACACCGGATGGAAGGTGTTAGAGAGGCTCTCACAGACCACATACCAGATTGGAAAAGGAAGGCAAATAAAAAGGGTACATGTACAACACCTCCGGAAACAGGAAAATGACCCAATCGTTATTTCCCAGAGAGATCCTACAAAGATGACAGCTCATTTTGTTAAAATACCAGGAGAGAGGGAGGGAGAAAAAATACAGACGCCCAGCAACACACCACAGAGTTCACAAAAACAGGCTACAAACAATAGTACACAGAAAAGATCAGAAATAGGTAAAGGTATAAAACCGAAGGACAGTGACTGGGGTGTAACTACGAGAGGAGACAACTGGGTAGTCCAAATGACTAAGAGCGACGAGGAAATAGATATTATTTCCAGTGAGATCATAGATAGCGATGGCGATAGACGAACATTAGCACGGGAACAGATTGTTACGAGAGCACAAGTCCATGCAGAACCGGGAACAACATCTGATAGGTTAACCCCAACCCCCCAAATGTTAAACAGGGAACAAGAGGAGATGGGCACATATAGGCCAGAGGAAGACAGGATACAAGTATGGCAGGATACAGAGAGTAAACAGTACAATGAGATTCTAGAAGATACGACAGGAATAAGGAAACAATGGAATAATGTTGAAACAGAAATAGATGCACCGTACAAACATACGAGAGCTGCAGAGCAAAGAAACAGAGCACAGGAGCAGCAGCTATTGAAACAAATGGAGCAACAGATAGAGACTAAACAACAAAGTGGTACAAGTCAAACTCAGAACATAGAGGACACATCAGCTAAAGATTCAGATACGCAGGAAGAGATGGAGGAAGAGAATATAAGAGGGAAGAAGAGACAGCAGTCGTCGTCATCAGATGATTCAGAGGATTACAGAAAGCGTCTAGCAAAGTTGAGACATGTAGAAGAGGTCAGACTGAGAAGGAAGAGTAAGGTAAGAAATAGTGGTGTAGCGGAGATGAAGGACATAAAGGCAATTGTTCAATATATGGACAGGAAATTGGAAGAATTGAAAAAGGAGAAATGTAGTCATAGAGAAGTACAAGAAGAACAACATAAAAAGACCAAGGCAACGGGTAAATGGGAAATAGACAGTGTAGACCATGGAAGGTCGAGGAAGAATAAAGAGGAAGAAGGAAATAAAGATAGAACAAAAATAGAAGAGTTAACTGCACTTTGTGCAGATTTAGAGAGGAAGTTGGAAGAGTTAGAAAGAAAACAGAAAATGAATAGACAGACATCGGAGAAAAAGGAAGAGGTAACAGCACCTGGGGCAGGTGATGATAGAAAGGAGGCCACAGAGAAGGCGAAGCAGGGAGAAGTTGAGAAACATGAAGGAAATAGAAGTACAGATCAAAGAGAATACCGATCTAAGAGTAGAGATACTAGGGAGGCAAGAAGAGATACGGATCGAAGAGATTACCGATCCAAGAGCCGAGATAGGCTGAGAAATAGTAGCAGACATGAAATAAAAAAAGTCAAGAATTCCAGTGGAAAACGGGAAAGAAAGGTATAGAAGCAGAGACGCATCAGTTAGTAGCAGTGTCAGAGCATGTAGAATACCACGGAGTGCAACTATGATGCAGCGAGAGGGTTATATGGGTAGAGGTCGAGGTAGCGACAGAGAACCTGAAAGAAACACAGGGAGCATGATAAGGGAAGAAATGGAACATAGGGAAAAACCGAGGAAAACGGTTGATGAAGTAAGAAGTAAGGAGGTTGAGAGAAACTCGGGAGATATACGAGATACAGAGGTAGAGAGGAAGGAAAGTGTTGACAAGGTTAGACGAGTAGAGGAGACTCAAGATATGGATAGACAGATAGCATTAGAGGCGCTCAAGAGCAAAGAGGCCGTAGTTCTGAAATTTTTGGAGTTTATGAGTAAATAGGGAGTGAGTAGGAGGAGGCTAGGGGAGGAGAGCCCTAGCATGTTAAGGAAGAAGGAAATTATGGAGCAATATGAGGTATGCAGAATGACGGAGTAATATGAAGATAGAGATTTTGAGGAAGCCGTAGAAGAGGACGGCAGAAACGTGGAGTATTATGGTGAAAGGTGGAGAAATATGGAGGTACGGAGAAAAATGAAGATAGAGATTTTGAGAAGCCATAGAGCAGGACGGCAGAAATATGGACAAATTGGAAGAATAGAGAAAAATGAAGTATGGAGAAATATGGAGACGGAGATTTTGATGAAAGAAGGAGAGAAGTAGAAAATTGCAGCGGGAGTCTAGTTGTTTGGAAACTAGATGCAATCGTTCTACACTGAACATAAAAGTGAGCTGAGTAGGTCCAAACGATGGACTACTGCAGTGGTGGAAGAGAACAGGAAAGAGGCAGGGAAACCATAGATTAAGGGAGAGAGACGTAGAGAATGGGAGAAAGTGAGAAGTCACAGAGAGGAGACGGAAAAGAATTACGAGATAACTAAAGGAGCATATGGAGAAACTATAGAGAATATGGCGGTAGATGAGAGCCATAGAGAAATGACGATGATATAGAGACAATGGGTAATTAGAAGTGATAGTCTGGAGGGAGCTGATAACGGAGTTGAGGAAGATGCAGATTTTTTCGGCAGTTGCCAGAGTCTTGTGAAGACTTTGTGGGAAGCGAGGCTTCTCCAAGTTATAAGAAATAGAGAGTTATAGGGAGACAATAAGAAAGAATAATGAGATATAGAAAAGCTAAGGAAATGAGAATAGAGGAGATGAATAATATTGTTGAGGAAACAGTACACATTTGTATATGGTTATGGGTTTCTTTTAACCACAAGGGAAGATGGAAATGAAATATAGAAGACATATGACAAGTAGGAAAAGCCATAGACAAGGCAGCGTAGATATTTGAAGAAGAAATAAGTAAATGTTCTGGAGAGAACGAAAAAGAGGGAAACGAAGCCATATAGGAAATGCCAGATTTATAGGAGGAAGACAAAATACACAGTAAAAGTGGATCGGAGATGAGGATGGACGATAGACATGGATGGTAAGAAAAAAGAAAATGCACAAAGAGGAAAAATATGCAACTAAGAAGAACGATTAATGAGATAGGCGAAATTCGCGTAAGCGGGATAATAAACTTGGGAGTAGATATAAAAGGGATGGTAAATGGCTAATAAAGTTAGAAAGGAATTAGTAAGAGTAGTAAAGGAGCAAACGATAAGGTGTACAATGAAATGAGTTGTATTAGGTACAAGGTGTAATATGAAATGAATTGCATTATGTGCAAGTTGTAACATGAAAAGAGTTGGATTCAGAAAAATGTATAATATGAAAACAGTTCCATGATGGAAAATGTATACTATGAAATGGAAATTGTAGACAGGAAGATGTGTGAGGTTGATTGGAAGTGGAAAATGACGGGTCGCATTAAGATCATTTGGTGTTTGGCTCACTGGGACAGGTGTTGGTGAAGAGAGGGACAGAGTTGGTAATGGAAGAGGGAAGGAAGAGAGCGAGTGGATATTTTTCTGGGAAATTTTCTCTGTGTGAGAAATTTTTTTTTAGGGGGGGGTGGGAAAGGGGGGGAGGGGGGGGGGGGGATGTGTGAACGTTGGTTTGGGTTTTAGTAAAGTAAAAGAGTGTAGAAAAATGATTTAGGAAATATGAATGGATTTGGATACAGACTATTTGTCTTAGTTAAAGGGAGATACAATGAGTGAGGGAATGCTTTGAGAAAAGGGAGGAAACTCCGCTTATTACGGTTGGTAGATGAAAGTGTCGAATTTGGGTTAAGCAGATTTAGTGGGTTCTCGATTATGGTTGAGAAAATTAGCATGTAATGATTTGGTAGTAAGCTTTAAAGAAGTGAGTATGGTGTTCAGTTAAATCATCAAAGGGAGATAAGAAAGAATTAAGTCCCTTGCAGGTTTTAGTGAGTTGAGAAAAAAAAGTATGCACGGGAAAATTAGGATGTGTGAACACATTTTAGGGGTGAACGAAGAAATGTTAGAATGGGAATTAGACAGTTGAGATTGAGACGCGCTAGGCGTAGGTAGAGAAAAGGGTTTTCTCCCAAGTGTTAAAGTTGGATGTCGAACACGCTCAGCGAAGGTGGTCAGCAAGAATGTGCTGTGAGTTAGAAGAGTGATAGAAACCGCTCAGTACATTATTTATCATAAACTGGTGTACGACAGTATTTTTGTGATAGTATTTATTCTGAGGACAAAATGGTTGTGAAAGGAGAAAGTGTATTTCGATAAAGAAACAAAACCAGGTATGTTGAACATTTTGATCTATTACTAGCATGTATAGCTCAGCAGACAAGGTCAGAGCAAAGAAGAAAAATAGAAGTAGTCTTGGCAAAGTGACAGCCGTGGCGGTAAGGCCAGTTTTCTCTCAGTGAGATATACAAAGAGATATATGGAAAAAAAACGTAGATAAAACAGTCAGTACAGAAGAGAGACAAGAGGTTTCGCCTGAAGAATTACAGGACATTTTGATTAGCTGGAACAAGCAGTAGCGAGAAGACAAAGCAAATGTATGTGAAAAATTGATACTGAGATTGTTTTGAAATTGAAGTTTTTATTATACAAGACTGTCAACCTTGAAAAGGAAGGTTGGGCATACCACTTTTACTCATTTATCAACTTATGTTAATAAAGTTCGACATTTGAGATTTTCACTACTGTTTTTGGGTGAATTCGATTGATCAACAGTGGGTATGAGAAAAATGTAGAGTCAGTCTGAGAGAAGGAAATAGTTTCGTAATTACCTTACAACATACTATCTACTGAAAGGGCAGTGGTCCGAACCTCTAATACTATCAACGGCCACAGTTGCACCCCCCCCCCCCCCCCCACCTCACACCTTCCAGTCACATTTTGGAATCCTTCAGATATAAACATGCTGTTTCATTAAATGTTTTTATCAAAATATTTTAAGTAATACATGTCTGAATTCATATAAAGTCAAAAATTTCAACTGGAGTACGCTTTGTTGACCAGTCTCCTTCGCTTGATTAATCAACAATACCATTACCTCTTTCACTAGATTCAATTTTGTCAGTCACTGTCAAGAATATAAATCAGGCCCTTATTCAATATCCCCATATGATTCAGCCGCACTGTTAGCATCCTGAACAAATAACAAGTCACTTCTCATATCCAAAAACAAATATCTGACTGCCTGGAAAGCCTTGGCTTTAAAAAAAATCACGAAAAATCATAATATTGATCGCCTCTACAAAAAAAGTCAGAAAAATGGAAGAATTTTAATGTACTGCAAATCTATTTATAAGTCAGGTCTCGCTAAATACTGAGATCTCATTGCTACTTAGCAATGACCAACAACAGTATTCAGACTTTCCAGGCATACGAATCTGCTAACCTTATTTTCAAAGGGTTGAGAACTGGACATGCTGGCCAGTCAGACATTTTGCCCTTCCTTTCTGTCATCTTTTATACTGAATTCATTTATTCTCATAATGCATTGTACATATTAATGGGGCAATTTCAAGTGTTTTAAATGGGAAAGGTATAAGCTAAAAATGAGAAAACTGCAGAAAGCCATGGAAAATTCCAATGCAATGCGGGAAATCAGAACTGGCAAAAAACTCATGTGACTTATAATCGGGTAATTTATTTTGGATGGTGTTTGTAAGTCCTGATGTCTAGAAGTCGACAGATAGGCAGATCGACCTATACTCAAGTATGTACGGTAATTTGTTCCCCTAAACTCCACCATTTCTCTTCTTCTTCTTCTTCTTCCGTCCTTAGCCAACGACCGTCAAAGCAGTCAGTGGCCATTACGCCTAGTGGCGTCTTAAGGGCAACAACGAATAGATTTTCTTAGCCGTTGTTCCCATCACGCCTAATGGCGTCTTTAGGGCAATGACAAATCAATCCGTTTGTTGTTGTTTCCGTAATCAAAGTGACTGGCAAACGGGTGATCAGCCCGTTGTGCACCATTTCTCTAGTAGAAAAAAAAGCTCAGAATAAAAATAGCTGTCTACAAAACTGAGTGACAAATGCTGATCACACTGTACAGGCGCATGTCAAACATTTATCCCTAGCTCAAGCATACCACATATTTTTTTTTGGCCAAAGTTTAGAAAGATTATCTAAATAAAAACTAGAATGTCAAATATTCAACACGCATCCCATTTAGTCACATAAACTGTGGCAGGCACACACCCTGACAAGGTCACTATCTTATGCCACATTGTTGATGTTGTTTAAGTAGAGCAGCTGAGCTTCTCACTCTTTAGCAGCCAGTACCAAGTTGAAGACTCCTTGGTATTATCTACACTGTACATCTAGGCTTTTCCTGTGGCTTTTCTGCCATTCTGAAACGTGTTGAGTTGAAGTCGTGAGCTCCAGTTTCTCTAGCTTGGCTTGTCACATCTGGTCCCAAGCTAGGAGTAAGAAGTGCGTGGCATACTGTGCATTCCCCACCATCCAAGGGGCTCTCCAAATATGCAGAGCCACTGGGCTCTCCCAAGGAATTGTCACGTCTGTAATATAATACATTAATAATACGAACCACACATTGTAATAATATGCGAATCTTCACATGTACGATATCCTGTAAATAAACATGGCTACAAACTGAACATGCTTTTACTGAGTGCCTTCTGAAACATGTGTGTGCTTGTGTAGATGACGAGGTAATGCTTATATACATACATCATAACATTACATGGTGGCAGCGGTCGATACCGGACTGACGCAAAACAGCTACACGATAACACGTGAGTACAGTTTATTCGGCTAATTTTCGTCATCGAGGTCAGCCATGGCGGCGAAACAATATCGCAACGCACCGCAAATGAGATTCGCCGGTCAAGATGATAAGAGTGAAGCTTTCTTGTTATGGCGCCAACGCATAGATCTATATTCCAAGACCACTGGTCTGGAAGGACAAACCCTAACTCCATATATCCTAAAAGCATTGGACGATGAAGGTTTGAAAATTTACAACAGTTTTGCTACCGCCATGCCTGTGGAGTCGGCGACAGACCCCGCAGCCATATTGGACGAATTTGAAAAACGTCTGATAATAAAGCACACAAACTTTAGAACGGCAAGATTAGAACTTCACCACCTGCGACAGAAACGTGTTGAAAGCCTAGATGATTTCTTTACTCGCATTAAGGAGAAAACAAGAGTATGTAAATTTAACAAAGAAGAAGAAAAAGAGCGAATTATTGAACAGATTCTTCTTAGCACACCAATGCCAGAGTTCCAGAAATGGCTACTGAGCCAGAGTGATACACTAACTTTACAACAACTTCTGGATGAAGGCAGGAAACACGAGGCACAAGCACTAAACATTAAACAAATTCAGCAAGGTACATTAGCAGCCCAGGTGGATGCAGTGAAAAGCTATAAACCTAGACACAACAAAGCAACTGGTTCGAAGCAACAAGAAAAAACACAACACAAGCAGAGGTGCTATGTGTAAATGTTGTGGCCTAAACCACATACAAAACCACTGTCCAGCTAAAGACTCTACATGTCATTACTGCAGAAAGAGGGGCCACTGGATAAAATTATGTTTCAAGAGGAAACAAGACAGTGCTCAACACAAACTTCACAGCAGAAAGTCATCAAAACAAACACACTCTATGATGACTGAGGACCTTGACTCCAGTGAAGAAAGTGATCCTTCCAGTTTTGATACTGTGAAGATACTAACTTTCAGCAATGAACCAAAGAGAACGCAGGCTTTCTGCAAGGTACAATTCCGAATACCAGGAATTAAAATGCACAAAGAAAGATATATTCGGTTCAAGATAGACACAGGTGCCCAAGGTAACACTCTACCCTTAAGAATATTCAGACAGATCATGCCTGACAAGGTGGATGAGCAAGGATTTCCCACAAGGGATGTAAAAAGTAGGAGTGGCAGGACAAAGCTAAGAGCTTACAATGGAACAAGTATAGACTGTTTCGGAGCAGTAACACTTGAATGTTCATACAGAGACTCTGAATGGACATCGTCAACATTTTACTTGGTAGATGTTGAAGAACCTGCAATTTTGGGTTTACCAATGTGCGAAAAGCTGAGTGTGGTAACTATTAACAACATTAAAGAGGATATAGGTCTTGCAGATGCTCTCAGCAAACTACCAAACCCCAACAAGACAGCAGATCTTACCCCAAACATCAAAGTTGATTTTGTCAAGTTTAGCGATAATCGGCTTGAACACATCAGAGAAGACACAATGAGAGATCCTATCCTTAACTCTCTCAAAGAACTGATATACCATGGATGGCCAAGCTCTATCAGGGAAGTTCCAACACACATCCGTCCATACTACTCGATGAGGGACGAGCTAAGCATCGAAGATGGTCTGATCCTTAAAGGAGATCGCATTGTTGTACCAGAAACACAACGCGATATCATCCTTAAACAGCTCCATAATAGTCACCTTGGTATTGTGAAGACACAACTGAGAGCAAAGAAAGATGTTTACTGGCCACAGATAAACAAGGACATAGAAACACTATGTAAAAACTGTTCAATTTGCCAAGAACATGCAAATAGGCAGTGCAGAGAACCTCTCATACCATCAGACATACCATTGAGCCCTTGGAGCATTATAGGAACTGATATTTTCTCAATCGACAATAATGACTATCTTATTATTGCTGATTACTACAGCAAATTTTCCCATCATTGAGAAACTTCCACAACCCTCACCATCAGCTGTTATTGCAGACATTACAAAGAAGTATTGCAGCATGTTTGGCATCCCAGATGAAATTAGATCAGACAACGGTCCACATTTCTCAGGTCAAGCATACAGAAACTTACTCACTAAGGACTGGAAGATCAAACACACAACATCATCACCTAGATACCCTAAATCTAATGGTTTCATTGAGAGACAGATACAAACTATCAAGTCAATCATGAAGAAAACAAGAACAGAGGATGTACACCTAGCACTCTTGAGATGGAGAACAACACCGGTAGACAGTAAGATCGACAGTCCAGCAGAACTTATGTTTGATAGAAGAATTAAAGACCTTCTACCATCTAAGGTCCACTTCCGTCCACAACATAGAGACAGCACATATGATCAACTTCAGCATCGTCAGCAAGTTCAGAAATCCAACTATGACAAATGTGCTAAAGACCTACCACCATTACATCCTGGTCAGCATGTGACTACCTACAACCACGACAATGACACATGGTCAAAAGCAACAATCATTTCCAGAAACCCTGAACCCAGGAGCTATACCTTAAGACCAGACAGCAGCAACAACCTCCTGAGGCGAAACAGAGTGGACATTAGAGAAATCCCACAGAATACAACAGAGAAGAGAATTCCCACGCTTACAACAGGCAATGCAGTAACTCCAGGCCTTGGCACCCACAAAACCAACAAGCGCCAAGGCCGAAATCACAACCAACTCAAGCTAAACCAGGGACTTCCGCAGAACCACCAGCACTTTACACCACTCGTTCTGGCCGTACAGTGACACCTCCCAGCCGATACAGACAGTGACATATATATACTCACACTGAGCATTACACATACTTATCCTTTCTCACATGAAACATTTCGTTGGAAATGTTTGCACACATTTTTTTTTTTTTCAAAAAAGGGGGGATGTAATATAATACATTAATAATACGAACCACACATTGTAATAATATGCGAATCTTCACATGTACGATATCCTGTAAATAAACATGGCTACAAACTGAACATGCTTTTACTGAGTGCCTTCTGAAACATGTGTGTGCTTGTGTAGATGACGAGGTAATGCTTATATACATACATCATAACATTACAACGTCCTGCACAGAGCCACTTCTCAGCTTTCCCTGCCTATCACTGGGTCCACAGTGAGATCCTTCTGCGTGCAGTCAGCCAAGTCAAAGCCAAAGAATTACGCCTGGGGCTCAAGTGACTTCTCCAAACTTAGTATGCAATGCGGGGTTCTCAACAAGTTTCATCACAAGGGGAATCCTGGGAAATGTGTGGATGATTTCAAGAGTCAATGAGGTTGTAATTAGCCTCACAGACATAGCTTCACTTCCACGTATGTATACTGTAGCATTGTGCATAGCTAGTGGTCATATAAAGATGACTCCCACGTCACACATTTAATTTTGCAATAGTGGATCAGGAATCTTATTTCACCCAATGTTTCCTCTAAAAGCAATAAACTGACATGGGTCCCCGCGTCAAAATGAACGCTTGATTAGTGAACCAAAACATATACAATCAGAGATCTTCAAAGTGAATCCAGCAATACCATGAAAGACTTGTGTGTAACAATTCCAGTCAGTGGAAACATTGTGCACAATCTTCATTCACAATATGAACAATTAAAACGAGGACTTGGATCTTTAACGATTAATTATTTAATCGATTAAATGATAAAACAAATTTTAATCCATTATTCTATTTTAAGCAATGTTTATGCTTTTATGCTTAAATGCGAGAGCACTGGCTATGTTAGTCTGTGACATGGAATTTGGCAAGTATGGTCCTTAATAATAAATTGTTTGGTTGTAACTTTTCAGTATTTTCATTATATTTTAAAAACAATATTGCCTTATAACAAGTAAAATAAACAAAGTCCTTAGTCATTTAAATAAAAGTATTTTACGATTTTTTAAATAATTTATCAAATTGTTCGAAATTTATCGATTAATCTTCTATTAAAGAAATTCAAATGATTGATTAAAATTTTTTTTAAATCAATCTCAGCCTTAACTCTTTAAGTCCCAATCGACTTTATAAAGGCTCAGGGGTTAGACGCGCTTGGCCCAATCGACTTTAAAAAGCCTTTAGTATATGTGCCTCTGTTTGAGACTGTTTCTAACACAAACCACCCAAAACGTCATTTCCGACTGCAAGTACATTCTTTTAAATACCGCACGTGTTTAAGAGTGAACATGTTTCTATTTTGAGATATTTATTTTAGATTTTTAAAGCGATTTTTTTAAGCGCATATCCTCCATTTTACCTTGAATAACTAATCATTTTTTTAAGCACATATCCTCCATTTTACCTTGAATAACTAATCATTTTTCAATGAAAGCTTTTATACTTGTAGCACAAGAGTAAAGTACATCCAATTACCTTCAGTTTCATATACAACAACAAAGTTATTTATGCATATGAACATTTTAAAAAATTATTTCCAAACAACAACAATAAAAACGCACTGGGGTGGCCATTTTTGCTTGGGCCAAACCCTCTTTTTTGCTTGGGACTGAAAGAGTTAAGTAAAACATCTTTTACAATGTTACCTGAAAGTCTTCCACCTTCACACATTTCTAGTATCACAATAATCAGCTTAAAAATATCTGACATGCACATCGTGCAGGCAGGTAGTTATTTCTGATCATTTGAAAAGTCACAAGTTATAGAGGAATAATGTTACTATCAGTGCCAGGAGAAGTATTAAACAGGATTATCCTTGAGAGATTAAAAGAGTCCATATGTCACCGTGGAGTCTTCACAGCATTATTAGTGCTGGGTTTAGTTCAGATGAGTAGTAATTTAGGGTGGTTAAAATAACAGGGTATGAGAAAATGGTTTGTAAAATATAAATAATTTATTAAATTGGACTATTTGTTCTCTAGATGGGAGATAAAAGCCAGCACAAATGTGCTTAGATGGTAAGGGAGAGAACTATTTTAGACTTTAATATTTCCTTCTTCTTCTTCGATCCTTAACCACCGACCGTCAAAGCAGTCAGTGGCCATCACGCCTAGTGGCGTCTTGTAGGGCAACAACAAATTGATTCCACTTTGCACGGTCGGTGGCCATCCTTCGTACAGTGCCCCAACTCTGGTTCATTCTTTGCATCTCAGCCTCCACAGTCCTCCGCCAAGTTGTTTTTGGTCGGCCTCTCTTTCACTTTCCTTCGGGGGTCCAAAGCATAGCTGTTCTTGTGATGGCATCGGGGTCTCTTCTGAGGACATGACCAACCCAGCTCCAGCGTCTGCCAGCTATGATGGTGTGCATGTCCTCTTGCTTGCTACGAGTAAGCAGATCTTGGTTGGTGATGGTATTCGGCCAAAAAATGCGGTGAATTTTTCTTAGGCATGTTGTGTGAAAAGAGGACAATTTTGACATTTCCTTCTCTGTGACTCTCCAGCATTCCGCACCATAGAGAAGCACAGAAAGCACGCAGCTCTGGTATAATCTTAATTTTGTGCTTGTGCTGTATTGGGAGGACTTCCAGATGTTATTTAGGCTAAAGAAGGCTGTTCTTGCCTTATTCATTCTGATGTTGATGTCTTTGTCTGCCCCACCGTCTGGTGTTACTATGCTTCCTAGGTATGTGAAGGTATCTGTCTGTACCAATTGCTGATTCCTTACTGATATGGGCTCAGGGTTGCTCACATTGAGCGTCATGACCTCAGACTTCTTTAAATTGATGTTCAAGCCCACCTGCTGGCTAAATTTATTAAGTCTATCCGTTTTTTCCTGGATGTGTTGATGTGAATGTGCCAGCAGTGCAATGTCATCTGCATATTCCAGATCTTCCAATGTAGAAAATGTAGTCCATCTTATTCCTCTTGGACTGCCCTCTGTTGTCTGGCGCATCACCCAGTCTATGACTGTTAAAAAAAGAGTGGTTGATAAGGGGCATCCCTGTCGTACTCCTGTCTTAACCTCGAAGGTTAGGTTGCTCTGCCCAACACTACACGTAAAGTTGGCATAGAGGCTTTTTATGATTGCCACTATGCAGCTTGGAATTCCATAAGCCCTCAGTATTTTCCATAAACTGTCCCTATGTATGCTGTCAAAAGCCTTTTCAAAATCAACAAAATTTATGTAAAGCTGTCTTTGCCATTCTGAGCACTGCTCTATAATGTTCCTGAGAGTGAATATATGGTCTACACATCTTCTGTTCTTTCTAAATCCTGCTTGTTCTTTCCTCAGTTTGTAGTCTACTGCCTTTGAAATTCTCTGTATAATTATCCTGCCTAGTATTTTGCTGGGAACTGAGAGAAGAGTGATTCCTCTCCAATTATTGCAGTCTGCAAGATCTCCCTTTTTGGGCAATTTGACAATTATTCCTTTGTTCCACTCTGATGGTGTTGTCCCCGTTTTCCACACTTGTGCAAATAGTGGTTCTAATAGTTCTGCTGCTAGCTCAGGGTCTGTCTTAAATAGCTCTGCATTTAAGTTATCATGGCCCGGAGCTTTACCGTTCTTTAACCCTTTGATTGCTGTGATGATTTCTTCTTTTCGTTTAATATTTCCTAGGTGTACATAATCCTGGTTTATAAAATTAGCATAACGATCGTTTTTAATAGGATTAAAGTAAGAGAACATAGCATTTGAGCATAAACCACTAAGGGAAATAACAAATAATTAATGCCCCTTGCGGACTTTGTGAGTAGGGTAAATAACAAACGCACGAGAAAATAGTGACTAGAATATAAACAGTTATGAAGCACAGTTTACGGGGTTGACAGCGTAGAAGTTAAGCGTGTAAGTGGTGATAGGTGAGTTGAAAAAACAATGGACCAATCGCATTGATTGCAAAACAAAGGAACGGATGACGGGTTGATGATTTGAAGGAGATCAATATACATTTCGACGCGCTAGTGAGCGGTCGAGTTTACTCAGTCCAGACGGCGAACCCAACCGAGCAAGAAGTGAATTGCTGGGCTCAAGAAGTTGAATCTGTGGGTGACAGAACTTCAATATAGAGAAAGTAGATAGCTCTAGACTAAATAGTGGTAGAGATTCTGGATACTAGATTTAACTGTGCTTTAAACATAGGGCTAGCTCATAGGTGTGCTAGTAGGACCGTGATAAGTAACGGGATTCTGTGTAATTACGGTAAGAGAACTTTTTTTGACTCTATTTACGCATAAACTATAGGAAGAAAGACATGTTTTTCAGAAATACAGTCCACAAATTATCAGAGGGTAATGACGCTCACATTTAAGGGAGCGAGCAACAGAAGAGAATATTGAAGCAAAGGCACAATTAAAGCTTAGAAAGTGGATAACTTTTGTTATCAGATAGCCAGGATGGGCTGTTATACAAAGAAGATGAGACATTGTCATTAAACAAGAATTGTGAGCAAAGGGTTTACAGCACTGACATTTATGAAACAACTCATGCGCTCTCTCATTAAAGAGTAAGTATGAAGATGCCACCACAGCTGTACCTGACATTATATAACTTTATATGTGAACTATGAATTGATATTGATGCATGTATTTGAGCTAGGCCTAACAGGGTATGGGCAATTTGGCGCCGTGACCACCTCTCCTACAGCGACAACATGGCTACACCATTCCCAGAGGAAACATACTCACAACAACCTATGTCGGCCCCACTACCAACAGAACAGCAATGCACAATGGCCGCCTTAAAAACTATTACGGAAACAATGTACGAGATAGGTCACTGTTCAAAATACAGCCAAATCAGATCAATTGTGCCACCATTCACAGGAGATACTAAACAGTTTAGGAAATGGATAAAAGATGTGGAAAAATTCGCTACGATGATAAATGCAGTCACAGACGCAGAGTGCAAACGAATATTACACTTGTCATCAGACTCATTAGTTTCTGACTTTTTGCGCAGACGGGAAGCTATATACCCCGCAGAGACCTACAAATCCCTCAAGAAAGAATTGACACTAAGATATAGCGACATTACCAATACAGACCACGCATGGTCACTCCTTCGCCGCATGAAACAACAGACTAACGAATCTATTCAGTCTTATGGGGAAAGATTACTAAACTTGGCAGAGGAAGCACTTTTGGATGGCTTACCAGCATCGCCAGATACGGAAAAACAGCTGGTGGGTATTTTTGTGGATGGACTGGTGAACAACAACACGAAGTTATACATATTCCGAAAAGACCCGAGGTCAATAAATGAGGCAATACAAATAGCAGTCAGGGAACAGAACGTGCAGACCAGGTTTAATCAAAGCACTGAGCATGATACCATGGTTGAAACAAATACAGAGCACGACCCCATGGAGATCGGACATTCTCGTATACGTTGGCACCGTTCAAACCAGTCAAGACACCAGCAGTCAGACAATAGGAATTATACTCAACACCCCCCCAGACAGCGTAACATACAGCAGATTAACACTCTCACTTGCTTTGTCTGTGGTTCCCGAGGACACTTAGCTCGTCAGTGTCGACAACAACATCCACGTCCATGTCAGGATAGTTATAATAACCCCAGATATTACGGCAGCACCAGTACACAGAATTACAGGCGGAATTTTCAAGGAGAGCGTGTACCTCCCAGTGTCACAAGAGGACAATCAAGAACATACAATTGGGGAAACGGACCGGTCAACCATTAAACAGGACCGTTAGTGGTGACTACGGAAGGGATGAAGATAACAACTTTTCTTACCCTAGGTCCAGGAAAATAGAGAAAAACATGATTTGACACTCAACAACCCCTCCTTGAAGGATAAATATCACACCAGATCCTAGTTCCTGTCTCATCAACATTAACAACAAGAACTATCGAGCACTCGTAGACACAGGCACTTCAGTCAGTCTCATCAGGGAACAACTGTATAAGCAAATTAAATATTTAGCAACTTTTCGACCTTCAAAAACATTTATGTCGTCAGTAACAGGACAACCTATGAAATCATGTGGTACTGCCGACATTACTTTTGGCATAGGACAACAACAGATCACACATTCCTTTATAATCACATGAGGAATGTCTAGGAACTTTATCCTAGGTAGAGACTTCCTCAACAAACATAATGCTAGGATATGTTTTGATATACATAAGATTAGGATTAATGACGAATACATCCAACTACAGGATGACATACATATTGCATCCTTGGTGCGTCTGACAGCTCCAGTTACGGTGGCACCTAACACACTGGTGATAGCCAAAGGTCGAGTAAAGAATTCCAGCTACATTCAACCGGGTCAGACAATAAAAATCGAACCTTTGGATAATGAAGGCATAAACGATGAACCTCTTATGTTTGTTACAGAAGGCATCGCAGAAATTTCGTCTTCTAGGGACTTTCCAGTCATGATTGTAAATACTTCAGGACAAACAACAACAATACACAGAGGTGCAATAGTTGCCAAGGTACAAAGATCGTCCTTAACCACTGCAACAAATAATAGAAAACCTAAAGTCGATGGAAATCAACACCATTCTTCCGATTTACATGCATCCCAAAATTATACCTCAGGTTACCCTTCAGATAACAACAGGCCATCAAAGGGACTAAAGGCATACAATGATAACTTCATACATAGGAATGCTCGACAGACCCAACAAACAAGGTCAGGGAAGACGGCAAGACATAGGGTAGAAAGAAATAAAGTATACAATCAACAAAACAAGAACAGACATAACAGTCAACAGATACAGTATGGACAGAGAGCAGATAACTCTAAGTATGCATCTAACCGTTGCAGTGTTCAGACATGCGGAAGAAAAAGATACCATAAGCAAGATGATACACCATACGATAGAGCATGTAGAAATGAACCCGAAAATATAACGACAATTAAGAAAGACAATGAGTACTCTCATTATACGCACAGAAGATACAATAAGCAAGATGATACACCATACGAGAGAGCATGTAGAAATGAACCGGAGAATATAGCGGTGAATAAGAAAGACAAGGAATACTCTTGTTATGCGCACAGAATAAACCAAATAATACAGCAAAGAGCCAGCGGTGGAATATATAGGAAGGCAAGAGATAGCGGAGAACAACCACATTATATCAACCTTGTTACAGATTCCTTATTGCCAACCCCAGAGACATACTGCCGTAGTGAACGACAAAGTGAAAGGAATAGTCACAGAACACAATCAGAGTATACTCCATGGCGGTTAACCAACAAGAGATACTCAAGTACACCAATGCACCAGACATATGGAGTAAGATATTCAAAACCCTTTGATTACTGCCGTAGTGAACGACAGTGTGGAAATGACAACTATAGAAAAAATGGACAGTATACTCCATGGCGAATACCCAGAGCAGAATACACAGAAAAACCATTTAGAAAAAAACGAGACTATGAATCGCAGACATTGGAGATATCATAACAGGGAACGAGAGAGTAGGAACAATGGTTACAGAAAAGAAGATGATAACACATATGTTAAGACACTATGGTCAAGCCAAGACTCGCACACACCAGAGAGCACACCAGATCGAGTTTCACAATTGTTGGCAACGTTGAAGGCAGACGATCAATATAAGAAAAATCTTAGTGCATTTGTAACTAAACACCAAGATGTTTTCGCACTAACAGATATGGAGTTAGGCAGAACAAATACAATACACATGGACATTCAGACTACAGTAGAGGAGCCTATCAGTTTGAGACCTTACCACACTCCTTTGAAGAATCGTGAGATAGTGGAGAAAGCCATAACCGACATGTTGAAGGCGGGCATCATTGAAAGATCTACATCAGCGTGGTCATCACCTATAGTAATTGTCACAAAGAAAGACGGATCAAGTAGATTCTGCTGCGACTACCGCGCGCTAAACAGAATAACTAAAACAATTTCATATCCGCTACCACGTATTGACGATATACTGGCAACACTTGGGCATTCGACATACTTTACCACATTGGACGCACGCTCAGGATTTTGGTGTATTCCCATGACTCCAGCGGCAAAGGAGAAATCATCTTTTTGTACACACATGGGTAGCTACAAATGGAATGTGATGCCTTTCGGTCTAAAGGGAAGCCCAGCGACATACATGGCATTAATGGATGAAGTTTTGAAAGAAATGTATCCTTTCGCATTAGCATATATAGACGACATACTCATACATACAGCAGGTACCGTGCACGACCACTTAAAGAAAGTCGAGCAAGTCTTTGATCGCCTCCGACACCACCAAATAAAACTCAAGCTAAGCAAGTGTCAATTTTTGAAGACAGAAACGAAATACTTAGGATTTATAGTGAACAAAGATGGCATTCGCCCGGACACAGAGAAAGTGGAAGCAATAAAGAAGATGCCTGCTCCCAAAACAGTGAAGCAAGTTAGAGCATTTATTGGTTGTTGCGGATATTACAGACGCCATGTTGCAAAATTTTCAGAAGTCGCTGAACCACTTATCGCCCTCACTAGGAAATATTCTCAATTCAAGTGGACAGAAGAATGTCAGAAGTCCTTTGATCATCTTAAAGAGGCCCTCGCAACATTACCACTTCTAATACACCCGGATATATCTCGTCCGATGATTCTATACACGGATGCCTCTGAAACAGCGATAGGTGCTCGCTTAGTCCAGCATAGGGAAGGGGATGAAACATGTACCACACCGGAGATTCCCAATGAGATGCCCATAGCATTTATATCACATGCACTTTCCAAAACACAAATTAGATGGTCAATTACAGAAAGAGAAGCCTTCGCTATACATTATGCCATAAAAAAACTTGACTTTTACATCAGAGGTACCAAACTTACCATTAGAACAGATCATCAACCATTGGTGAATTGGCTCATCAAGACACAGGAACAACCAAAAAAGTTACAGGTTTGGGCTATCAACTTGCAACAGTATGATGCAACAATTGAACACCTCCCAGGTGTACAGAATACATGTGCAGATTTCCTCTCTAGGATCCCACACTGGTACTACACAGCAAGAAGATTCTGATGCGGGTACTGATATTAATGACAACACAAAGGAAATCAACGTAATCAATTCTAACAGAACAGAGGTCGACTATAGCACTGTCACATCAGACATAGATACTGAAGAGACAACGAACTTGGATCCATTTGGTATAGGTGCTGAACAGAGGAAAGACCCTCAGATAGTTAAGCTTATCCAACAGTTAGAAGCGAACCCTAAATCGCTTAAACAATTTACTATCCAGTCAAAGGACCAGGCCTTATATCATATTAACCACAAACAAGAAGGTACACTACAAAAAGTAATTCCCCAAACCCTAGTACCTCAGATACTGGTACAGTTCCATGATGACAATGGACATGTTGGTTGAGATAAAACTATAGATGTCATCAAGAAAAGATACTACTGGACAAACATGTATAAGGATATCACTGAATATATTAATGGTTGTAAAACCTGTAAAATACGGAACATGAGACCAACTAGGGTCCGTCTACAAGAGATGAAACAATCACATTTCCCCATGGAAGTTATCAGCATGGACATTTCTGGGCCACATACAGTCACACAGTCCGGGAACGCATACATTTTACATATCATTGACCAGTATTCGGTATGGCCTGAAAGCTACCCCCTCAAGGATGCAACTTCAGCAACAATAACTGAATTTTTCCTGCAAGAATTCATGCCAAGACATGGGTGCCCTAGGAGAATAGTCACAGACAATGCAAAACAATTTGTTGGTAACCCTTTCAAACAAACGCTTCAAAAGCTACATATTCAACATACCACCACTACGCCTTACAGACCGCAGGCAAATGGACAGAATGAGCAAATGCATGCCACATTGAACGATATTCTTGCCAAATATATGCAAGGCAACCTCCAGTATTGGGACTTATATATCAATCAAGCCCTTGAAGCAATACGGATCAATGTAAATGAGACAACAGGATGCTCACCTTTCTATGTGTTATATGGACGTGAACCCACCTTCCCATTAGATAATTACAACCACAGATAAAGTATGAAGGTGAGGATCCAATTGGAATTATCATACAAGAGAAGTATAAGGCCCACCAAATAGCAAATAATAATGCACAGAAAGCCTTCAAGAAACGGCAGAAGCAGCATGACAAAAGAGCAACGTTAGAAGAATTTAAGCCTGGAGATAAAGTATATTACAAGAAGAATGTTCAAGATAAGATGGATAATAGTTGGCTTGACGGGTTTAAAGTGTTGGAACGAACAACACCGGTGAATTATGAACTATGGAATGAGGAGAAGAGCATAAAAGTCAAAGCACATGTAGCGCAGATGAAAAAAGATGATCATCGCCCCATAGTACCACCAGCTTTACAGAATACCAGACCGATACGAAAATCCACTTTGACTTATTACGAGTCTACAGAGTCAACAAGCACTTTACTTAGCGAAAACAACTCAGATGAAGGGCGGGACATTGATGATGAACAAACTAACAATGCTGATCAACTACCAGATGCTGTAAAACGCCTCACTCGCCGCAGAGAGAATTCAGAAGAAGAAGAAGATATTCAGCCAACAGACTTGATAGAGAGATTGAGATACAGAGACAACCGTCTACATGAAGGAGATAGTACTACGCCACTATCTACACATGATGAAGAACCTGAAACATCCGATCGGTCAACATCAACACCACAAAGCGTATACAGCGAACAAGAGGAGACGGGCACACATAGGCCAGAAAAAGACAGAATACAAGCAGGGCAGCATACAGAAAGTGAACAGTACAGTGAGATTCTAGAGGATACGACAGCAATAAGAAGTGAATGGAACAGTGCTGATAATGAAATAGATGCACCATACAAACACACGAGAGCGGCAGAACAAAAGAGCAGAGCACGGGAGCAACAGCTATTGAAACAAAAAGATCAACAAAAAGAGACTGAACAACAAAGTGGTGCAAGTCAAACTCAAAACATCGAGGACACATCAGATAAAGATTCAAATACGCAAGAAGAGATGGAGCAAGAGTATATAAGAGGAAATAAGAGACAGAGGTCGTCGTCTTCAGACGATTAGCCAGTTGTTAGACAGCGTCTACCAAAGCTGATACATGTAGAAGAGGTCAGACGGAGGAGGAAGAATAAAGTAACAAATAGTGGTACAGCAGAGATTAGGGAAGAGATAGCTGCACTGTACAAGTTAATAGACAGGAAGTTTGAAGAGTTAGAAAAGAAGATTCAGTCCACAGTCACACATGAAGCGAGTACAAGTATAGATCGAGGGTATTTCCGATCTAAAAGCCGAGATCGGCTGAGACAGAAGTGATAGTAGAAGTAGAGAAACTACTAAGGATCGAGGGAGATACTGATCTAGTAGTAGAGAGGAGGAGAGAAATAGGAGTATAATTAGAGGTCGCGGTAGCGACATAGAACCTGAGAGGAACTCAGGGAAAATGAAATGTGAAACAGTAAAAGAGAAACCGAAATACACAGTTGAAGAAGTAAGGAGCAGAGAAGTCCAGAAAATTCTAGAGTTACACGAGATAGAGAGGCAGAGAAGAGAGGAGGAGAGAAATAGGAGTATAATTAGAGGTCGCGGTAGCAACATAGAACCTGAGAGGAACCCAGGGAGTACGAGAAGAGAAGAAATGGAAGATAGAGAGAAACCGAGGCAAACGGTTGTTTTTTTTTTTTTTTTTTTTTTTTTTTTTTTTTTTTTTTTTTTCGTACGCCCGCTAATACTCGAGGCGAAATCTCAGGTTATCATTTATGTCTAACCTGACATTGATTTTACGTGAGTATCCTTGTACAGGACAGGTTGTCCCCTCGCCATTCAGTACGAGAACCCATTGCAGAAGAAATGGCCAAGATAGAGAGAAAAATCCGAGGCAAACGGTTGATACGAAAACGGTTGATGAAGTAAGAAGGTACAGAGACAGGAGTCCCCTCGCCCATTCATGGCAAATACGCGCCTGGAAGGAGGTTGAGAGAAACTCGGGAGATATATGAGACACAGAGGTAGAGAGGAAACAAAGTGTTAATGAAGTCAGAATAGTAGAAGGGACTCAAGATATTGATAAACTGATAGCGTTAGAGGCGCTTAAAAGTAAGGAGGCAATAGAGACGCTGAAAAGTAGAGAGACGATAGAGTTAGAAACGCTTAAGGCCAAGGAGGCCATGATGATGAAAATGTTCGAGATGATGAGTAAGTGAGATAAGGAGGAGTAGGAGGCTATGGAAGAAGACATAGCATATTATACAAATAAACAATATGGCGGCAGCAGCTTAGTCCTGAGAAGACTTAGTATAATTGGTCTGTACCGTACACAAGACAGAACTGAGTATACCTGACCAATAGGATACAGCAGTAGAGGAGATGAGTAAAGGAGATGTAAGATGTACATTTGAGGCCGCGGTAGTACGGCAGAAAATTTTTGTGAAAAAGTCGTGGTGACGACGACAGAAATAGTGGAAACTTAGATTTTTGATAAAGCAGCAGAAGACAGCAACTATGGAACGAAATAAAGTGACAACTACAACTATCGGTCACAAGTTAATCCTAGCTTATATGATCAAGATGGGACATGGAAGATAATAGACTTTGGCAATCAACAAGAAGAAACAGTACAGCGGAGTCCAAGCCTTACAGACGAAATACAGAAGCGAGAATCACTTGAGAAGTCTAGCCGCACTACACGAAGACAAAACATCAGTGTTCGCAACGTTAGTCACATGGTCACAACCATCATTCCCTATTCCCTCGTCAGTCCTAACATATTCCCTGCGACACCTGTCGCACCCCCAGTGATCATGTGAAGCGAACATGTGATGACAGACGACGATCACTCACAGCTTCAGAAGAATCAGCCAAGCTGGAACCTTACAGAAGTAAACAGGAGTAAACTACAACTATCAGCCACAAGTTAACCCCAGCCCATTAATCAAGTCGGGACGTTGAAGATGACAGACCTATTCAGTCAACAAGAAAAGACATACTACAACATGGTTGAAGCCTTACAGAAGAAACAAAGAAGCAAGAATCACATGAGTCTACCTGCACTACACGAAGACAACACATCAGTGTTTGCAATGTTAGTCACATGGTCACAACCATCGTTCCTTATCCCTTCGTCAACCCCAACATACTCCCTGCGACACCTGTCGCAACCTCAGTGATCATGTGAAGCGAACATGTGATGACGGAAGATAATCTCTCACAGCCATACACGAAGCAACGACTCAGCAGAATCGGAGCATTACAGAAGACTTCAAAGGACAACTACAACTCCCAACCTACACACTACAGTTGGGACATTGAAGATGAGAGACATCTACAAGCAACAAGAGGCAACATAATTCAGCAGAAGCGGAGTATTACAGAAGAAAACTTGAACTAACAACTACAACTACCAGCAACAACTACAACCACTAGTCTACACTACACTTAGGACGATTGAAAATGACCTACCTTTACGAGCAGTGAGGAATAATAAAACTTATCATCGAAGACCTACAGCACAGTTTACAAACTTTAGCAAGAATATCGCTGACGAGATGGTAGTACCGATACAATCAGAACTTATCAACATAAAGCAAAGAAAATGACATTCAAGGAATGGACGACTTTACCAACACCAGATTCAGAATGTAAACATCATCAAATATACAAGCTATTGTCATACTGACAACAACAATATATAAATTCGTTCGTCCTCATCCTCCTGCAGAGCGACTATAAATAACATCACAACTGATACCAATTTCATCAGTACAACAGTCGTCTCTCCAGTAGAGAAATTACACTGATGGAGCTTGAAAAGAGATCTCCAAACTCGTACAAACAGTGTAATCGCCGTAAAGTACTTCCCCAGCAAATAGTACTAAATCACAGCACTCACCCAGCTATAGTGCTTAATAAGGTACCCCAATCAACGGTATCCAACGGTTAGTTAGTTCATTAGGTCTCAGTGGTAAACTTAAGTAGTTGTTAACATTTCACAGCACACTTATACATTTACATTATACACTAACTTTGTGAATAGGCAGTGTAGAACTCCGCAAAGAAACTTAATTGTGTATAACATTATAACTAGTGAAAAAGTACATTAATTACATAAACATGAAACATTATAAGGAGTGATAAACTATTTTGATCACATAGACACATGAGTGATAAGTTTAATTAATCACGAGACATATTCAGTGTTAATAGAATAGTTTAAAGATAGACACCATTGTACTGACAAACTAGAACTGTTTCAGACTAGGATAAAAGACACAGCATGGCACAAGGCCCATACAAGATTCCTTACAAGAAAAGACTTATTCATATTAAGTAGTTAATATATAGCAATTTGCATGTTGACTAATCCTGTGTATGTATTTCAGATATATGATGGTTCAAGGCTAGAAAAGGGAAAAAAATAATAATAATTATAAACAGAGTCAGAAGAGAAGATGTCATAGACCACATCAGAGGATATTGAGCCAGGAAGTTTACTCTTTCAGATGGAGGTGCACACATTCCATTCATGATGGATGCTCCTACTCACTATAGCATTAGGTACATGGCGACACAGAGCTATGATGTGATCACAATGTTGAGATTATAGCCACTGCTTATTTGAAAAATGATGGCAATACTGATATTTATATGAATAGGTACACATGAACTTCAGATATTGATGTTGAATACTTGCTTGACTAAGACACACTGGGGTACAGAGTATATAGTTCAGACAGCATTGATGATTCGACAGGTGCATCCAAGGCTAGCATCAGCCGAGCACATCATGTTCTGACTTAGTGACATAGGTCTTTCGCTATTGCCCCAAGACAGATGGTTGGATTCGCGTAGATAGCTGCACACATGACTGATAGTTAGACTGATGCATCCAAGGCTAGCATCAGCCGAGCACTTCACATTCTGACGTAGCAACACATATTTCTTGCTATCACTTTGGGGATATTTATTTAATGCATGCTTGGTGACATTATAGTATAGATTTCTTTTACACTCTGCCTATCTGACCGTTACAATGTAACACTGACATTGACGGCAGGTATTATAGACATATTAAGGATTGACAAACCTCTGCTTCCAGAGGCAGTTCCATGTCGACCCATGTATATTAAGTAAATACAATAATGAATAATGTATGTTCACATATTTATGTACTTTGATGTAATGATTGATGAGATACTTTAGTTAAAACATTACTATATAGGCTATAGTATAGTCTCATTTGCATTTAATTTCTTCATTGCCTTTGATAATTGTCTTTGATGTTTTTGAGCCAGCTGAGGGTGGTATAGAGTAGTTATGATAGTGGGATAGTTAGACTTCGGGTATTTATTGATAGGACGCAAATGTCTCCCTGCGGGATACATTTGTGTGGCCCCGGGACGTATATGTCACCGTGGAGTCTTCACAGCATTATTAGTGCTGGGTTTAGTTCAGATGAGTAGTAATTTAGGGTGGTTAAAATAACAGGGTATGAGAAAATGGTTTGTAAAATATAAATAATTTATTAAATTGGACTATTTGTTCTCTAGATGGGAGATAAAAGCCAGCACACATGTGCTTAGATGGTAAGGGAGAGAACTATTTTAGACTAATATTTCCTAGGTGTACATAATCCTGGTTTATAAAATTAGCATAACGATCGATTTTAATAGGATTAAAGTAAGAGAACATAGCATTTGAGCATAAACCACTAAGGGAAATAACAAATAATTAACGCCCCTTGCGGACTTTGTGAGTAGGGTAAATAACAAACGCACGAGAAAATAGTGACTAGAATATAAACAGTTATGAAGCACAGTTTACGGGTGTTGACAGCGTAGCCTCTTGTCTCCATTTCTGTTTTTACTAGCAATAGACTGGGTTATGAGAACATCGACAACACACAACAGAAATGGAATCCAGTGGACTCTGACTAAGCAGTTAGATGATCTGGATTTTGCTGATGACTTGGCTCTTCTGTCCCATAACTGTAATCAGATGCAGGACAAATTGAAAACACTCAGTGAGAGGTCACAGCAATTGGGTCTGAAAATGCACAGGGAAAAGACAAAAATAATGAGAATAAATGCAGGTAATGATAACAGGGTTGAACTTGAAGAAACACCAATACAAGATGTAGAATCGTACACATATCTTGGCAGCAATATAGACAAGTTGGAGGGACAGACAGTGATATCAAAATAAGAATACAAAAAGCAAGAGGAGCTTTCATTGCATTGGGAAATATATGGAGATCAAGAGAAATCGGATCCAACATGAAAATAAGAATCTTCAACTCAAATGTGAAGTCAGTCCTATTGTATGGCTCTGAGACATGGAGAACAACAAAGACAACAACCAAAAAGCTACAGACTTTCATAAATGAGTGCTTGCGTAGAATAGAGGGATTAAAATGGTATGACAAGGTTACCAACGTGGAACTGAGGACAAGAACCAGACAAGTGCCAGTGGAACAAGAGATGAGAAGAAGACGATGGCAATGGATAGGACACACACTGAGGAAACCTGTTGATAGCATTACAAGGCAGTCCTATTTCTGGAACCCCCAGGGCAAGAGAGGCAGAGGTAGACCAAGAAGCACATGGAGAAGAGAGCTGGAAACAGAGGTGAAAATGATGAGGAGAACGTGGAAAGAACTTGAAATGATGGCACGTGACAGGAGGACTTGGCATGTGTTTGTTGAAGGCCTATGCTCCTTTGAGAGTGGAGGGTTATGAATGAATGAATACTATCATACTTAGGCAACTGGATTATTCCAATATTGTATTCTTCACTGTAACGGCTCGGCAATTTTTAGTGACTGCACCAACCTGTGTCTTATATCTGATTGGTTAACTCACACTGCGCCTGTGTCAGAGACTAAGTCGACACCTTGTACTAGGGGAATCTTTTTATTTTCCTACCCATTTACCGTAATCCCCCTTATACTTGAGTATAAGTCAATCCGACAATAAGTTGACCCCTAGACTTTAAGACTTAAAAACCGTACAAAACAAAAGACTCGATTATAAGTCAAATTAGTTTTTTTTTTCGTTGGTTCTGAATTCCAGCATTGCATTGGAATTTCCTCGGCTTTCTGCAAATTTTTTTTCACTTTCCTGTGGAAAATGCTTGAAATCGACCAATTCAAATGCAAAATGCATGTGAGAATAAATGAATTCAGTATACAAGATGACAGAAAGGTTGTTCATTCGCTCGGAAAGTCTGATTACAGTTGTCGGTATTTAGCAAGACCTGAGATTTAAATAGATTTCAGTTATATTAAAATGCTTCGATTTTTTCTGAATTTTTTTTTAGAGGTGATCAATATTATGATTTTTTTTAAAGCGAAGGCTTTCTGGACAGTTGAATATTTTCTTTGAGATCTGAAGTCACTTCCTTTGATCAGGATGCTAACAGCGTGGCCAAATAAGATATGGATATTGACTAAGGGCCCAAATTAGACTCTGAGAGTGACACTGATGAAATTTATTCTAGTGAAAGAAGTAATGGTATTGCTGATACATCAAATGAAGGAGGCTGGTCAACAAGGCACACTCCAGTTGAAATTTGTGACTTAATAGGAGTTCAAACGTATATTATTTAAGATATTTTAATAAAAAATATTTAATAAAGCAGCAAGTTTATATCTGAAAGATACCAGTGTGCTGCGGTAAGGAGCGGGGGTGGGGGGTGGCAACACTGACCGGTTTCATACATTTTTTTTTTGACTCAAATATAAATCGGGGGTTCATTATTTAAGGTCCTAAAAAGGGAAAACACTTCATGACTTAGACTTGAGTATATACGGTGATTGATTTCCTGCTGTGTTTTCTTTTGCAATGATACTAAGTCATACATGCCTTTCAGGACATTTTTCATAACATATGCAGTGTTTATGTACCAAACTGTACAAGCCTTTTGCTATTAAAAGTGATGTGACTCATATATTAGGCATTAAGTGCAGATATTCAACTGTTATTCGTCTGATATTACCTACGTTACTAATGATGGTGCAGTCACTTGCTTATTTCATGAATTTTTTCATAATCCTCTTTATCTTCACAGATAAAACTTAAGCACTGTCAAAATTTAACATTATTGTCATTTCCCTCACTGCCATGGCTAGCCCTACTATTATCGACATGCACCTTCCTCTCCATCCAACGTTATTCTTGAGCTTTCCTGTCACAAAACTTCACCAAAGGAAATGTTAGAATCTTACTGTGCAATGCTTTTTTTTTTCCCAGTGTTCCTGGGAGTTTGACACACATTTAGCCTTCAATGACAGCGCCACTGAATTTCAATTCTGCAGTCAGGATTTTAACTCAGACAAAGAAAGGATAAGACTACTACAACCTCAGGCATGTCATACAAAAGTCAAGGATCCCATTACACGCCCATTGAGGCATATTGGGAATATGGTGTTAGGCCCATATTTTCTTGACCATCGGCACACTAAGGGTGATGTGGTCAGCATCACGTCCGCCGCCTTAACCTTCCCAGAGTTGCTCTGGTACCCAATTCATGAGGCTGGGTCGATCCCGGAGCCGTTTGCGGTCTAAAAAAATCCCACCTCAACTGGGGATCGAACCATGGACCACCGAGTTAGGAAGCCAGTGCACTAACCACTGTGCCACTGCAGCTCATACAAGGTGACTAATATGAGGTTGTTTGTGGAACTGGCGACCTCATCATGTAAAATTAACTGAAACAGAAACCATCACTGCAAGAGGATATGAATGCTTAGTGCAGGCTTCCTGCAAGGGGGTCAGCTCCAGCGGTGGTTCCATGCTCCATAGGGAGCAAACAGAAAATGATGATTCAACTCAAATGTCAAGTCAGTCCAGTCCTACTGTATGGCTCTGGAACATGGAGAACAACAAAAACAACAACCAAAAAGCTACAAACTTTTTATAAACGGGAGCTTGCATAGAATAGAAGGATTGAAATGGTATGACAAAGTCACAAATGTCGAATTGATGACAAGAACCAGACAAGTGCCAGTGGAACAAGAGTTGAGAAGAAGACGCTGGCATTGGATAGGACACACATTGAGGAGACCTGTTGATAGCATTACAAGGCAGTCCTTGTTCTGGAATCCACAGGGAAAGAGAGACAGAGGTAGACCAAAAAACACACGGAGAAGAGAACTGGATACAGAGGGGAAATTATGAGGAAAACATGGACAGAACTTGAGCGGATGGCACAGGACAGGAAGACTTGGCATGTGTTTGTTGAAGGCCTATGCTCCTTGGGGAGCTAAAGGGTATTGATTGATTGATTGATACGGAAGATAAAGGCAGCTGTGCTATCACGACTGAATGTATAAAATATTTAAACCTATCACTTGTTGGCCTTGGGAATGAGTTCTTACCTTAGACATTAATAAATCAACATCTGATGCTCTCATATTCCAAGAACTTCCGCTCTTTCCCAGTGAATCTTCTTGTAGGCCTACAGAACATTTCAACCTGAAGAGCAAGAGAAGATCCAGTCATAATCCACTATTATATGGCAGTGTTAGAGAGGTCAAGATGATTGTGAAGTCAAGATGCTAGAGAGGTCAAAATGTTAGGTCAAGATGATTGTGAGGTCAAGATGATCATGAGGTCAAGATGACTGTGTGGTCAAGATGCTGGAGAGGTCAACATGATTGTGAGGTCAAGATGTTAGAGAGGTCAAGATGTCAGAGAGGTCAAGATGTTAGGTCAAGATGATTGTGAGGTCAAGATGCTAGAGAAGTCAAGAAGCTAGAGAGGTCAAGATAATTGTGAGGTCAAGATGTTAGAGAGGTCAAGATGTCAGAGAGGTCAGGATGTTAGAGAGGTCAAGATGTTAGGTCAAGATGATTGTGAGGTCAAGATGATTGTGAGGTCAAGATGCTAGAGAGGTCAAAATGATTGTGAGGTCAAGATGTTAGAGATATCAAGATGTCAGAGAGGTCAGGATGTTAGAGAGGTCAAGATGTTAGGTCAAGATGATTGTGAGGTCAAGATGCTAGAGAAGTCAAGAAGCTAGAGAGGTCAAGATGATTGTGAGGTAAAGATATTAGAGAAGTCAAGAAGCTAGAGAGGTCAAAATGATTGTGAAGTCAAGAAGCTAGATAGGTCAAGATGTCAACGAGGTCAAGATGATTGTGAGGTCAAGATGTTAGGTCAAGATGATTGTGAGGTCAAGATGCTTGAGAAGTCAAGAAGCTAGAGAGGTCAAGATGATTGTGAGGTCAAGATACTAGAGAAGTCAAGAAGCTAGAGAGGTCAAAATGATTGTGAGGTCAAGATGTTAGAGAGGTCAAGATGTCAGAGAGAGGTCAGGATGTTAGAGGTCAAGATGTTAGGTCAAGATGATTGTGAGGTCAAGATGTTAGAGAGGTCAAGAAGTTAGAGAGGTCAAAATGATTGTGAGGTAAGATGTCAGAGAGGTCAAGATGATTGTGAGGTCAAGATGTTAGAGACGTCAAGATGTTAGAGAGGTCAGTATGTTGGAGAGATCAAGGTGATTATAAGGTCAAGATGTTAGACAGGTCAAGATGATTGTGAGGTCAAGATGTTAGAGAGGTCAAGATGTTAGACAGGTTAAGATGTAAGACAGGTCAAGATGACTGTGAGGTCAAGATGTTAGGCAGGTCAAGATGTTAGACAGGTCAAGATGTTAGACAGGTCAAGATAATGAGTTCAGTAAAGATAGGAGTTTCTTCTTCTTCTTCCGTCCTTAGCCAAAGACCGAAGAAGCAGTCAGAGGCCATCACGCCTTGTGGCGTCTTAAGGGCAACAGCAGATTGATTTTCTCTGTTGTAGTTTCCCATCACGCCTAGCGGCGTCTTTAGGGCAACAACAAATAGATCCATCTGCCGTTGTTTCCGTAATCGGTGTGACAAGCCAACGGGTGATCAGCCCATTGGGCAAAGATAGGAGTAAAGTACAGGTAATCCCATAGCAGATACTGATTTAGGGAAGCGAAGTGTTAGAGAATTCAGCGTATTAGGTCCAGCTTCATCAGTTCCCTTCCTTACTGCCTTTGCCTTCCCTAACTCAAGATCAGAATCTAGTACCCATTTACAGCTGGGTAGACTGGAGCATAAGGATGTCAGGTATCAAACAGGAACCAGGTAACTTTGCCGTGAGAGGCAAGCAGTCTAACTTCTCTACCAATCAAACAAAAGAGAGGAGTAAGGAGTTTTACCACTTTAAAAAAAAAAAAAAAAAGAACAACCACTCACAAGCTGTTCAGATCAATAAACTCAATTACTGTTCAGATCAATGTACTCAATTACTGTTCAGATCAATGTACTCAATTACTGCTCAGATCAATGTACTCAAATACTGTTCACATCAATGTACTCAAGAACTGTTCAGATTGATGTACTCAATTACTGCTCAGATCAATGTACTCAATTACTGTTCAGATATTATTGTTCAGATCAATCTACTCAATTACTGTTCAAATCGATGTACTTAATCCCTGTTTAGACTGATGCACTCACTTATGAATAAAATTAATGATGAGCTAGAATATTCATTAGTTCTATAGAACAATTTCATTCATCATTGACTACCCTTCAACCTCCTATGGAGCTTAGGTCTTCCTGTTCTGTGCTGTCCATTTAAGCCCTTTCCTTCTCTATCCTTTTTATGCTGGTCTCAAGTTCTCTTCTCCATGTGTTTTTGAGTGTTAGTATTTTTTTTTTACCTTGGGGATTACAAGATCTTGGGGATGCTATCAACTGGTTTTTTTTTTTCTTAATGCGTTCCCTATCGAAATGACAAAGTCTTTTCCATTCCTCGTGTTCCGCTAATACTTGTCTCTTCTTTCCATCATTCGAGATTGGTGATGATGACACAGTATTTTAATTCTTATGGTTTTGTGCAAGCAATCATTCCATAAGTTCTTGGTGGTTGTTTTGTTCTTCAACATGTCTTAGAGTCATATAACAAGACTACCTTGGCATCTGAGTTGAAGATTTTATTTATGTTTTGGGTTTCTTTTGATTGTCACATACTTTCCAATGTAACAAAAGCCCCTCTTGCCTTCTACACAACGTCATACAGTACCCTTCAGCTCCACAAGGAACATATGCCTTCAAGAAACATATGCCAAGTCCTCCTGTCTCAAGCCTCCTGTCTCATGTCTACAGTCTCCTGTCTCATGTCTCCAGTCTCATGTCTCCTGTCTCCAGTCTCATGTCTCATGCCATCAACGCCTTGGATTTTAAATGTGATATAAAATCCTGAAAAAAAACCACGGAAAAAATGTCAAATACACGATGAACTAAAAATACCAATTAATAAAAAATTGCTGAGGCTCAAGCTTGGAACTGGATATTTCATGATTGAGGAACCCACATGTGAAGATTTTCAAGAACCAAACACAATTAGACACTTTCTGGTGGACTGCAAAAAATATGATCAGCAGGCAAAACACTAAGACATACTGTAGTGACCACAAGGTAGAAATGAGTGTAGACAATCTTATAGGCATTAAGACCCCACCAGAAATATAAAAGTTAATAAAACACTATATTTCAAAAACAAAAGCTAACATATAAAAAAAGAAATAAATAAGGATGTGAGCCAGCAGTCTACAGTGGTGGTAGATTCCCCCTGGTAAATACAGACTGACATTAAATAATCCTCAAATCACCATTACATGCTCACCCGTATAGACACTATATTTTCTGAACCATAAAACATATGAACTAAAAAGTAAAAATACCTACTAGAGAAAAAATACAGCATAGAGCATAAAACAAATGCACAGAAGAAAATATTACAATAAATGAAATGTGTCCTGATATAACCAACAGCTCCATGTATATGGTAGATGGTTGAAAGGAGTGCGCTACAATGAAAAGTAGTAAACACCTTATCTCTTTGACTCCAGACCAACGCTGTGAGCGTTGCAAAATTCAACGCGCCATGCCAGCGCAACGCTCAGAGCGTTGTTTTTAGTTTATCACTGTTATGATTAAAATTCATAACGATTATGTCTATATAATATTTAGCGCAACAGGGCTCCTTGTTTGTATGTTTTATGCAGGGTCACCTATTAATACGGGTAGTGATGCCATGCCGATATGCTTGGCTGGCTCACGTGAAACTAGAGAAGCAGAAGTGCGGGGCCTTCTACGATTGTGTGTCATGGCGAGTGGATGTATGTGTTTGAGCTCCTAAATTGAAGTGGCTATCACGGAGTTATTTCGTTACTAATGCATCAAGATCTTTTGTGAGGTGTATATAGTTATCTGCATTCTCTGGGATTATAGTTTCTCAGTGTTGAGTGTGAAGAGATAGAAATTATATTGAAAACAAAAGGACAGCGTTCCTGACATGAACTGACTGCCTAGAGAGATATTGATTACTGCATATTATCTGCCATTATATGTTGGCATGAACTATTGTATGTGGAGCTGCATGCAGTCTTCAATAAATTGTATATCGTCCACTTTATCAGTTGTGACTCAAATAATTCTGAGTGGTGTTGGCTAGGTGCGGTGTCTGAGAGATTTACTACCCTAGATGTGATTTTGTCTACAGGAAACCATCCTGTCCTTAAATATTAACATTACCAATATTTAAGAGACACGTAACAATCACGAATAAACCCCAAAAATCGTCCGTTTAATACAGTTCATATTTTAAAACTCGTAGAATGACTTCCACTACTATTTAAACAACTAATTTGACTGTAGTTAAGCAGCACATGTGCGTGTTTCGATATTATTACAATTTGTGTGTGATGATTTGCATGTTATTGCTAGAGAAATATGTCACGCTTTATATTTACATTTTCTAAGTCTCCTAAGCAAATAATTGTGTCAAACTACTTTGAAACATTGCTGACATTGATGATGATTGTTTGGTAGTCACAGTTTGTTGTCAAAATACGGAATCGGTACAGAGAAGCTAGACACATTAGATTTCGTTGATGAGTGGGCGTAGTCATATTCTGGCCGATCAAAAAGCAACAAAACTAGACCTATAGTAACATCTAATCACTAGTTCTTGGTAGAAGATGAAGCTAGGGATACTATTAAAACATTAAACAAGTGAAAAAAGTTTTTATATGACGTTATTCTTCTTTATTTGTTTGAAAAGTACGTAATGCATGATTGCATAATTTATTTTTCTTACAGTGGACCACAGTAAAAACTGGTGTGAATAACACTAAATTACTAATTGTGGCCATAAGCAATGTTTTTATATGGATTAACTTGATGTTTGAAGACTAAAAAGAAAGTTTTATTGCCTACAACAGTAATTTGTCTTTGGTAAGATCGTATTCTACAGTTAACATTTAGTGTTTTTCAATTTTACATGCAAAATGTTTTAAGTATACCGAACACAATTGTGTTAATACTACCGAAGAGTTATATATTACAATTCTCTATCCATTTCCCTACAGTTTGGTATATAATAAATACATGTTCACAAAAAAAGATTAACATAAAATTTACAATAAAAGACAGTACACTTCACCGTTTAGAATTCTTCAAAAAATAATTATGGCACAGGGTGGAAAATAATTATGGAGTCAAAGGTCAAAGAGTTAATGATTAAAAAAAAAAAAAACACCTTTCCATGTCTGTCTCATGATTTTTCATTTATGTCTCCAGCTCTCATCACTTGGTTTTTTTTTGGTCCACCCCTAGTGTGACGATGGTCAAGAAAATATGGGCCTAACACTATATTCCCAATATGCATCAACGGGCGTGTAATGGGGTCCTTTACCTTTACCTCCTACCCTGGGCATTCCAGAACAAGGACTGCCTGGTAATGTTATCAACAGGTTTTTTTAACGTGTGCACACAACAATTTGCTCAACTTTAAATGAGTGAATGATAAACAACTAAATTTATCTGTACTCCAGATTAACTCAATCAACTATAAAAAATCTGGCTGATGAACAAGACCAAACATCAGCTCTATAAAATAATTTCTGGAGCCTCCGATTCACAGAGTGGTTGGAGCGCTGGTCTCTCGTGGCAAAGGGGTCGGGTTCAATCCACGGTGTCAACACACTCTAGTCTACCCCATTTATAAATGAGTACCTGACTTTGCTCTTGAGTTAGGGAAGGAGAAGGCAGCAAGGAAGGGAACTAGTCACCCCACCTGTCAATGCTGGTCTTAGTCTAGTCAAGTCTCTTAACACTTCACTCCCCTACAGCAGTATCTATGGGACCACCTTTACCTTTTTATGAATAACTGATTATGAACAAGAATACTTATAACCTCTACACAGTAGATGACTTGCCCATGAATAACTGATTATGAACAAGAATACTTATAACCTCTACACAGTAGATGACTTGCCCATGAATAACTGATTATGAACAAGAATACTTATAACCTCTACACAGTAGATGACTCACCCATGAATAACTGATTATGAACAAGAATACTTATAACCTCTACACAGTAGATGACTTGCCCATGAATAACTGATTATGAACAAGAATACTTATAACCTCTACACAGTAGATGACTTCTTCTTCTTCTTCTTCCGTCCTTAGCCAAAGACCGACCAAGCAGTCAGAGGCCATCACGCCTTGTGGCGTCTTAAGGGCAACAGCAGATTGATTTTCTCTGTTGTAGTTTCCCATCACGCCTAGCGGCGTAGTAGATGACTTGCCCATGAATAACTGATTATGAACAAGAATACTTATAACCTCTACACAGTAGATGACTTGCCCATGAATAACTGATTATGAACAAGAATACTTATAACCTCTACACAGTAGATGACTTGCCCATGAATAACTGATTATGAACAAGAATACTTATAACCTCTACACAGTAGATGACTTGCCCATGAATAACTGATTATGAACAAGACTACTTATAACCTGTACACAGTAGATGACTTGCCCATGAATAACTGATTATGAACAAGAATACTTATAACCTCTACACAGTAGATGACTTGCCCATGAATAACTGATGTTGTTGTTGTTGTTGATTTCGTCTACTATGTTGTTGTAATACCCTGTTCACCCTGGAAATTGGTTATAATTGGGGTATATTGTGTGTTAGGTTCTTCGATGTTGGCCGGTTGTTAGTCCTGAAAAGGACTGGTCCTAAAAAGGACCACTAGCTGACTGTCCGGATTCCTCTCTGTTGCTTGCCTGTCCGTGGTGTGTTCATTGTGTTTTTCATATCCTGCCTCCCTATCTGGCTTGTGTGGTTGTGTGTGTTTTTGCCCTCTTCGTTTCTGTTTCTTGTGTCTTCCTCTTCTCCTGTATCTGGGAAAGCGCTTTTTCTATAATTGTTGGGAGTAGCTCTTCTAGCGTTTCCTCAATGACTTCTTCGTCGTCTGATTGGTAGTTCGTTTTAGTGTCTTTTTGTGTTTGATGTAATTTCTTCAATGGTCATTCTTTCTGCCTCTATTCTTTTCAGTAGTTGTTCGTTTCCATCTGTCAGTTCTATCAGCTTCCTGACATCTTCTTCTACCTGCTGCTGAATTCTTTTCATGTCTTGGTGTATTATTTTCATGTCGTTTATGAATTGTTGTTGTTTCGCGCTTTCCGAGCTGTCATGGATTTCTTCACATCTGTCAGTTGAGGTTCTGTTTATGTGTGGCTGGCGGTTTTCTCTCTCCTTTCGCAGTTGTTGTTTCAAATCCCTCACTTCAGTCGTGAGCCGTCTGACTTGTTCCGTTAGGCTGTCTTGGCGCCTATTACCTAGAGTACTTGCCTTCAGTGTGTTTTTTGCCTCTTGGTACGATACCCCTTTTCCAATGGCAACTGTGATTATTTGCCTTGTTTGTTGGTATTCGGGACACCCGCGGTATCGTGCTCCGTGCTTTCCGAGGCAGTTGGTACATTTTCTATTGTTGTTTGGCACTTTGTAGTCGCTGTCTTGTTTTGCCTTTGGGCAGTCTTTGTATTCGTGGCTGCCCGCACAGTATCTACAGACCGTCTCTTTTCTGCACGTATTCTTTGTGTGAGAAAATCCCTGGCACTTTGAACACTGCATCACTGGCGGGATGTAGGCATGTGTTCTTCGAGGTCTATTCTGGATAGTGATGTTTTCTGGGATTGTTTTCCCTTGTAGAGTCACTATTATCAGTCTGGTGTCTTCTTTGTTCCAGGACTTAAGCCTTTCTGCGTGTGTGAACCTGTACCGAGGGTTCTCGGCCTGGATGTAGCTGAGGGCCTCTGTGTCTGACAAGCTGGTGTCTATCCCTTTGATAACTACTCTCTTGGTTTCAGTGTAGATTTCTGCTTGGATTTTGATCCGGTGTTGACGCCCACGGCGACCGTTGCCTCAATTGGCTGTGTGTGGTGTACCCGGAAACGGGGCTTCCCAGTACTGAGGCACAGTTAAGTCCCCGATGTCACTTGTCGGTGCAGAGTTGAGAGAGATGGCTGAGCATCACAGTCCCCCCTGTGTTGCAGCATGATGAGAACCAAGCATTGCACACTGAGCTTGGGGGGATCACTTGGGCACCGGACTTAGTGCTGGCTCTTGACTGGATGGCCGTATGCAGGAGATTTCTGCAGTGGAGGGTTGGCAGGTGGTGGGTGTCTGGAGGTGGCTCTGTGCAGGACGTGAGGATTCCTTGGGAGAGCCCAGAACCAGAGCACAGCATTGTGCAAGCTCTGCATAGTTGGAGAGCCCCCTGGATGACGGGGAATGCACAGTGTGCTACCCCACCTATCCCCAACTGCTAACTTAGAACCAGAAGTGGGGTCCTCTGTATGCGTGCCAGGCCAGGATAAAATGCCTGGGAAAGAGACTGGAGCTCAGAACTCCCTAACTCAAAGTTGCAGGATGGCAGAAAAGCCACCGGAAAGACAGGGCTATTTTGAAGATAACGCAACCATATTTTTACCATACGAGCTCGGACGCCGCCTCGGTAAACAAGGTCCACGCAGAGCAGTGACACCCCCAGGCTGCTTGCAAATAGTCTACTACTGGGAACTTAAACAGATTAGGGATGAGCCCACTCTCCCGTTGAACAGGTGCTAAAGTCGTAGATACTGGGCCAGAAGGCGCACCGGAAACCACAGTATCACGCAACTCGCTTTTTTTTTTTTCTATGGAGAGTACACCGTCAAATAAATCTCGTACTGGTGCTCACCCTGTGGAGCTCCACCAGGCAGGTGCAGTGCCGGGCTCTGAGCCTCGACAGAGCCCACCCTCAGCTACTGGAGGACCCTCTAGACCGTCTTGTGGAGTCAGCAGACGGCGGAGGAGAACTACTGACCAAAACAAAACAGAAAAAGAGAAACCCAGAGTGCCACTTGTCATGATGCACTGGAATGCAGAGGGAGTGAACAGCAAGCAGGCTGGATACAGCAAAAAGACAGAGCTGGAAAACATCTTGTATGAGAAGCAAGTCAGTGTTTGCTGTATCCAAGAGACTCACTTGAAAGCAGATCAAACCTTTAAAATAAGGGGATATCAATGCTTCAGATCCGACAGACAAGATAGACGAAAAGGAGGAGTACTTACTCTTGTAAGGAATAACATTCCTGCACACGAAAGGAAAACCTTCATGGATGGAGCAGAATATCAGCTGTTGCAGCTAAAGGTAGACAAGATGGAAATAGAACTCCTGAACTATTACTGTCCGAACAACAAACCCCTGAGTCTCAGCACTATACAGGTACCAGCCACCAACTTTATAGCAGTTGGAGACTTTAATAGCCACTCCCAGAGCTGGGGCTATAACCATCTGGATCACAGAGGTGAAGAGGTTGAAACTTGGCAAGATGATCACTCCCTAATCCTAGTCAATAATGCCACAGATACTCCTACCTTCTACTCCAGAGGATGGCACACAACTTCAACACCAGATCTTGCCTTCTCCACACCAGATATAGCTGGATCTATTAGTAGAGAAGTAGGAGACCAACTAGGGGGAAGCGACCATCGCCCAATCTTTCTTACTGTCCAGAGTGCAACTCTCAGTACAGGCGCAGCCATTACAAGATGGAACTACAAAAAAGCCAACTGGGGTTTATTCAGGCATCAGGTGAACACGCTGCTGTCTACCCTCAAGGTACAGAACAGAGACATTAATGAAGTGGTAAAAGACTTCAACAGATGCATACTACAAGCTGCAAAAGAAACCATTCCCAAAGGATGCCGGCGTAACTACATACCATACTGGTCCAGCACACTCCAAGAACGTCAGGAAGCTATGGACAGGGCTAGAAAGGACGCAGAGTCTCAGCCTTCACTTGAAACTCACAACAAATGGAAAAAGGCTGTAGCAGAGTTTCAGAGAACAAAGCTAGAAGAAAAACGGAAAAGCTGGAGAACTAAAACGGCATCGCTGAACCTTGAGAAAGACGGCAGGAAACTTTGGAGATTAGTCAAGTCTCTAAATGAAGAGCATTCCTCACCAAGGCAGACTATCACATTGGATGAAGGTGGCAAACTTTTCAGAGGAAAACAAGCTGCAGACTTGTTTGCTAGAAGATACAGTTCAGAAAGCAACTTACCCATTAACATAGACCATCAGAGAGAGATAAGAAAAGAAATACTGGCAACCATGGGACAGACAGATACTCCTGCCCCAATGAGGGAACCCATCACACTAGGAGAACTACAGAAGGCTATTTCCAAGCTTAAGTTTCAAAAGTCACCCGGCCCAGACAAAATCAGCAACGAAATGCTAGTAAATCTGAGCTCAGCAGCAAAGACAAAACTGCTTGAGATATTCAACCACAGCTGGTTGAAAGGAACGGTACCCCAAGTATGGAGAGAAGCCATCACAATACCCATACTAAAGAAAGGGAAATGTAAGACCGAGGCTGCAAGTTACCGGCCAATCAGTCTCACAAGCTGTGTTGGGAAGACTATGGAGCGAATAGTCAACCACAGATTGAAATGGTATTTAGAGTCTGAGCAGATCCTGGTGCCGGAACAAGCTGGATTTAGAGAATGCTACAGTATAGAAGACCAAGTTACTTACTTGTCTCAAGCAATAGAAGATGCCTTCCAGGAGAAGAAAAAGGTCCTAACGATCTGGGTCGACTTCAAGCAGGCTTTTGACAAGGTGTGGAAAGATGGCCTCATTGCAAAACTTAGGAGAAGTGGAATCCAAGGCAACATGATGAAATGGATCCAGTCATACTTGCATAACAGGAGAACTAGAGTCACTCTTGACGGTCTGCAGAGCAGAAAGTGTTGCTCCATCAGGGGGTACCTCAAGGAGGAGTAATTTCCCCAACACTCTTCCTTGTTTACATCAATGACCTGGTGAAAGATCTCCCTGCAGGAGTGAAAGCTGCCTTATATGCAGATGACCTAGTACTCTGGTGCACTGATGAAAATGTCACCACAGCAAATTATAGAATGCAGCGGGCAGCAGACATGCTAGTGTCATGGGCAGAGAAATGGCTTATCACAATAAACACAGACAAAACCTCCACAACACTGTTCTCCCTCGCCCCCAAGGACAAATCAGCTAACATACACCTAGGGACAACCGTGATCAAGGAAGAAAGCTACCCCACCTATCTTGGGGTGACATTTGACCAAAGGCTTACATGGAATAAGCATATTGAAAAAATGCAGAAGGAAAGGCCCGAAGACGACTAGGCATACTCAGAAAATTAGCAGGTACCAACTGGGGAGCAAATGAACGAAATCTAAAGAAGATTTATAATGGAGTAATAAGACCACACTTAGAGTTTAGCTCAGCAGCATGGTCATCAGCTGCTAACTCACATCTGCAGTCTTTGGACAAGGTGCAAAATCAAGCTCTCAGGCTCATTACAGGAGCCATGAAAACTACACCAATAACAGAGATGCAGAAGGTTGCTGGATTACAGACACTGTCCCATAGAAGAGACACAAAAACCATGATCCAGATGGAAAAGTACAACAGTATGCCAACGCACCCAATGAAGGCAAGACTAGATGATCTGGCATTGGGACGTCTAAAGCGTAGCAGCTTTGTGCATCGGGGAAAAAGACTTATAAGACAGCATCAAGAAGACCTATCCATGAAGACAACACCACTGAAGCCCACCCTATACCCTGTACCATGGGAGCAGGCCAGCAGTGCCCTCCAAATTAATACATCAGTCAGTGGTCTCACAAGTAGATGTGAGTATAATGATCTGCAAAAACGAACTGCTACATTGAGTATGATCCAAGAAAGCTATCCCGATCAATCATGGATACATGTCTATACAGATGGATCAGCAACTAATGCTGTTAGGAATGGAGGTGCCGGTATCTTTATCTCATATCCTGACAACCACTATGAGACTAGGCACATTCCCACTGGTAAATTCTGTTCCAACTATAAAGCTGAGGTTCAAGCTCTAGAGCAAGCTGCAAATATGATTTATAACACCAACTCTGACTGCCACCAGGTAGTCATCCTCACAGATGCACTGTCTGTCCTGCAAGCTCTCAAGGGTGGTAAACTCCCGCATCTGAGAAATGAACTAAACAAGGTAGCTGCCAAAAAGAGAACCATACTTCAGTGGGTACCATCTCATTGTGGTGTACCCGGAAATGAAAAGGCAGATAAACTTGCAAAAAAGGGAGGAGAATGTGAACAAGAAGAGAATGAAGTCACATACTTTGAGAAAAAGAGAGCTATCCAGACTATCAGAAGAGAACAGAACCAACCCAAAGACGACTATCACACTCTCGACCGGCAGGGACAGATAACTATATTTCGACTCAGGACAGGGCATAACAAACTGAATAAACACATGCACAAGCTACGATTGTCTGCTTCACCACTGTGCACATGTGGATTAAACGAACAAACTGCTGAGCATGTTCTACAGGACTGCCCTCTGTATGACCAGTTAAGAAAGATATACTGGCCCAATGACTCAACACTAAACTCAAAGCTATATGGAGTTAAAGAGGAACTTCAAACAACAGTCGAATTCATCATGAGAACTCGTCTGACGGTGTAATCATCAAAGATGCGAATGCAAGAAGAAGAAGAAGATCCGGTGTGGTAGCTGAAATTCTGTAGGCCCGGATGCCAGAGCAGTCATCAGCGCTTTAGTCTTTTCTGTATCATTCAGGGCAAGTGTCACTCCCTGTTGATGCCTTCTGATACTTATTATGCCTCTTTTGCCTACTACTTTCTCCAGGACATTGATTACTTTGTCGTCCGGGAGTGCCCTGAGTGTGGCTTCTCCTCCGGACAATTGCGTAATTTTTATTTTGCGCTCTTGATCCTGTTCTTTGTGAATGCTTTTTCGTAGTTCGCCTGGGCGGCATCGCCCATCTGCCACCACTGGCTGTGTATCTGTCTTTGGGCTCGGTACCCTGTCCTCTTCTGTCTGCTCGTGATTCTGCTTCTCTTGATCACCGCGGGAGACTTGGCTGTTTTCTGTTGAATTGCGGCGTATCTCGATGTCTGACACTGGAGCCACCTCAGATATTGCTTCTTTCAATGTTGGAATGAGACTAAGGAACTCGTCTCCGTCTTCACTCATTCTGTATAGTGCGTCCATAACGGTCTCTGCGATAGCTTCTAGGTCTAATTCGTCTGGTTCCGTTGATATTGTCCCCACATCAGCAGCTGGCTGTGAGGTGACGTCTTGTTCTGCTCTTTGGACTACCCCTTGTACTGGTCTGTGTTGAAGAGTGGTCTCTTCCATCTCCTTCATAGTGTTAGAAGGTGGGTCGGCTGTTTTTTCTGGTTGGCTGTTTTTGCTTTTGTTCAGTGCTGGTGGGCTGGTGTAGACCTTCCTCTTTTTCGAGTGTGATTTATTTCGAGCGATTTTGACTATTGCGATCGCTGTGTACGTCCTGAAAAGGACGCTGGTTATAGTGCGGTTGAAAAGTCTTCTGTATCGAAAATGCTTTGTTATCGTTGATGAATAACTGATTATGAACAAGAATACTTATAACCTCTACACAGTAGATGACTTGCCCATGAATAACTGATTATGAACAAGAATACTTATAACCTCTACACAGTAGATGACTTGCCCATGAATAACTGATTATGAACAAGAATACTTATAACCTCTACACAGTAGATGACTTGCCCATGAATAACTGATTATGAACAAGAATACTTATAACCTCTACACAGTAGATGACTTGCCCATGAATACATTCTAGTTGTGAATTACTATGAAACTGTGCAACGGGCTAGCAACATCATAACATAAAACCAAATTGCGACAGAAACCACCGCAGCAAGAGTTTATGCTTTGGTGTAGGCTTCCTCAAAGGGGACATCAGCAATGGAAGCTTCCTGTGCTATAAGGTGAGACAAAGATGATGATGATGTCTTATTAGGAATACCTACCACATAGATCTGAAAAAAAAAAAAACAAGGGGTGAGCATGTAAACAAGTTAAGCTAGCAGACGTAAGGATAGCGAAACACAAAATACAACAGAAGAAAAACAAAAAAGACCTAAGACCTTAAAAAAAAGTGTAAGATGCTTTACTAAACCATAGATCAGTCTCCCCAACAACAACAAAAATGGCGTCCCCCACATATACCTACTTGTGTTGCATGATCTTATCCTTAGGAGCATTCTTGAACAACTGGTTCAGATCTGCAGTTTCACCCTGCGTATCTATGGCCATGATAAGAAATTTTTCCTTGCTCACATCCTCTGTTAGTTCTAGGAAAACATATGCCAACAGGTACCAAAGGGGAAATTCAAATCTTTTTAAAACTATTTTCAATATAGAATGTCTTTCACTCAACAATGAAAACTCTTTTCAATATAGAATATGTCTTTTTTCACTCAACACTGATAACTGTTTTCAATATACAGCATGTCTTTCACTCAACACTAAAAACTGTTTTCAATATAGAATATGCCTTTCACTCAACACTAAAAACTGTTTTCAATATTGAATATATCTTACACTCAACACTGAAAATTGTTCTTCAGATAAAAATATCACACTCATCATCCCTCTTTTCTCTCCCTCTGATGCTCATTTACTCTGAGAAATGAGAACAACCCTAACACATCACATGTTCTCACTTTAAGAATTTACTGTGAATATTATTTCTTGAAAAGCAGCTAACAAGCCCGGAATGGGTCATTTAAAAACATTATAGAAAGCCCTGTATAGTTCCATGGGGTCTCTGGAGAGACAAAGACAGAACAGGACCACTGCACCCTCAGAAATAATGTACATGGTGACCAATGATGAGGCTGGCAATCTCATCATGTACAACAAGTTGCCACAGAAACCACAGCTGCATGAGCAAGTGACATTCTTGGTGCAGGCTTCCTGTGAGGGGACCAGCTGTAATGGTGGCTTCATGCTCGTCTCGGAGCACGAAGGAAAATGATGGCGATGATGATGATGGTGATGATAGTGATGATGGTGTGATGATGGTGATGATGATGGTGGTGATGGTAATGATGATGGTGGTGGTGGTTATGATGATGGTGATGGTGGTGATGATGCTGGTGATGATGATGGTGATGATGACAGTGATGATGATGATGATGGTGATGATGACAGTGATGATAATGATCATGGTTTTGATGATGGTTATGATGATAGTGATGATGATGATGATGTGGCTGTTGGTGATGATGCTGATGATTGTCTACTATTCCCTACTTCTTTATTTTGACTTGTTGTTGATCATATAGGGTTCATATCACTGCCCTGGACAGTAGGTAGGTTATTGGTTGATGGTGTTACGACAACAATTCACAACAGACAAATACTGAATGATCTTGATGAACGATGACTGACTTTACTCCGACAGCAGTAGCAAATAACAGTGAAACTTTATTTACACAAAATAGAGTGGTGAATGTGAAATGATGAGCCCAACCTTCACCTAAGGTTTGCAGTTTGGTACAGCAACAACTTCAATTCAATTATTTATACAAATGTCTTGCTCTCTTGTACACTTAACTATTTCAGTAGTTCTAGCTGTCTCAGTAGTTCTAGCTGTCTCAGTAGTTCTAGCTGTCTCAGTAGCTCTAGCTGTCTCTATTTTTGCTATGGTGGTCATGACTTGAAAAAAACTACTGCTGTCAACCTTTTTCTGCCCTCTATATTCTTCATATGGTAACATTATCTTTTCAAAATGTTCTGATATTTTTCTGGTTCAACTTGGCATTTCTTAGATGATACTGGCCTGACCGCCAGAGATGACAATTTACCAAGGTCTATTATTTCCTACTTCTCAGGACTAGCTGCTGTCCCTAGTTCTTGTCATGTACTAAACAGTTTATCATATGTTGGTAAAACTCAAGGTACCTGGTTGTCTTAAGAAATCACATATTTATCTTGTACTGGCAACACTGTTATCGTATCCTCAGAATAGACCACAGAACTGTCATTTGTGATATATAGGCGGTCGAGCATCTGGAGGATAGTTATAAACTTTTCTATCACCACAGAAGCAAGCCAACTCATTTGGACTTATCCCCTGATAATAACTCTCAATTGCGAAAATCACTTATAAAATACTATCTTTTACACACACTTGGGAGAGAGCCTATTCTACTGAACCTATTCTGCTTAACGCGTTCAAAATGTGACTGTCTATATTTCAAACTCCGATTTATCATTACAACTATTTTCTGAACCTTCTAGATTAGATCAAGTTTGTCTCAAAACAGCTCACTCAAAAACCACCTTCCATGCGTGCAATTTATTATCGCATAGTTGAACTCTCTTTAAAAAAACGCACACAAAAAAAAAAAACAGTCAGCACTTTTTCTCAAGGGGCATAAAACACTACTGTTGATCCCTACTTCAATGTATTATGGATTATCACCCTTTGATTATAAATTTATAAGTCATGGATTTTCGCCCTCTGATTTAAATTAGTGATAAATTAAGTCCGTTAATTTCCCTCATGCAAATGTTTGAAACCGGATTTCTGACATTCAAACTCCCTGTTATAGTGATGATCATGGTGATGATGGTGATGATGATGATGGTGGTGGTGATGATGGGGATGATGATGATGATGATGAAGGCAATGATGGTGATGATGATGGTGATGATAGTGATGATGGAGGTCATGATGGTGATGATGATAGTGATGATGATGATAGTGATGATGATGGTGATACAGAAAACTAAGCTCCACTTGCAGATTACATAAAGAAATAAAAGATGAAAAGGTTTAATCATCTGGTTTTACAGAACTGAGGTCAAATTGAGGTGAAGTTTTTGTAGCTGGTAAAGTTTCTGCATGACAGGAAAGAGAACTAGAAGTCAAAAATAAGAAGGACAAAGAAGGCATGGAAACAGCCGCGGAGCCCTGTCCTCCGTGGATGGCTTAAAGAGACCTGTGATTCCCAGGAGGTGAAAGATAATGAGGGAGAAGAAAACAAACGAACATCTATCTAAGCCAAAATGCTGTGAAGAAAGGCATCACGATACTTATATGAAAAGATGACATGATGCAGTAGTTGAAACATGCAACAAAAACATTGTAACAACATGCCAGTGACTTGCTCAACAATATCAATTATAGGTCTCCTCATGTTGATTAGTGCCAGCTAGTACAGCTAGAAAGAAAGAAGGAATCTTCAGTAGTTCTTACTTACTTACTTCATCGTTCCTCTTCAACCGTAAGGTGTAGAGGTTTGTAAGAGAGAGCACCATACTATTCTATCGGCTGTCTTCCTCCTGGCCTGGTTCCATTCTAGTCCTTGGTCCTTCAAAGAATGTCTAATAATGTCCTCCCAGCAGGCTTTGGGTCGTCCTGGAGGTCTGGATCCCTGGCTCTTAGTTTCCCATGCTTGCCGTGGTAGCCAATCTTCTCCCATTCTGCAGACATGGCCAAACCATCTCAGTTGGGACTGTTCTACTTGGGTCTGCAGGGGTTGGGTTTTTAGGCCTTGCCGTATCATCTGGTTGCGGACCATGTCTCTTCATGTTACTTCAACCATCTTCCTCAGATACCTCATTTCTGAGGTTTGAATCTGGCTTTTGTGGGTTGTAGTCATTGTCCATGACTCGCATCCATACGTCAAGACTGGGACATAGGTGGAGCGGTATACAGCCATCTTCGTTTTCTTACCAACCTCTCTTTTGCTGAGGAATCCTCGATTTATGGCTTGAAAAAGTCTCCCAGCTGCTGCTCTTCGGGTAGCCAACTCTTCTTTGATGCCTCCCTTCCGGTCTATGACAGCTCCAAGGTATTTAAAGTGGTCAACCTGCTCCAGGACCTGTTCTCCCAGCTTAATCTGATGTCTTCTTTCCTTTCGTGATATCACCATGGTTTTTGTTTTCGAGCTGCTTATGATCATCCCTCTCTTCTCCAGCTCTTCCTTCCAGACTTGCAGGTTGGATTGAAGATGTGCCTCTGATTTAACAATTAGGGCAACATCATCAGCAAATGTCAGCTCTGAAATACAGACCTGTCTCATCTTCCAGTACCCCACTGAATACTTTCTTGTCCTCTCCTTACATGCCTTGATGACATCGTCCATGAGGAGTATGAAAAGGTAGTTCTAACAGGCAAAAAAGACAAGATAGTACTATAGCAGAAACTGCTGTACAGGATTTCACTATACCAGGTCCAGCTTTATGAGATGGAGTGACTAGTTCCCTTCCCTGCAGCCTCCCAAGAGTAAAGTACCCATTTACAGATGGGTAGACTGGAGTGTGACATCAGGTGCTAAAAGCTAAATATTTACAGCTTCTACCATCTTTATTATCATCATCTTTCTTTCTTTCTTAATCGGAACCTCTTCTATCCTGTAACAGAGTGTAGAGGTGACCCAGAGAGCACAAAGTCTCTCAGGTGAACATGCAATCAAATTGTAAGACAAACAGGTGATTGGCCCATTGTGTCCAAACTTGCCCTCAAGACTGCACGAAATCGCTATGAAATCATTGATCCCGTCTGGTTCATGTCCAGTTCAAACGGGTCCACACCTCTCCTTTCCTCTTCTGCCCAAAGGCATTTACAGAGGAGTGCCTGAGTAGGGCCATAACTGCCTCTTGAACCTGAAGGTCACAGGAATGAGTTGGAGTGAGCACCATCCAAACAGACACACCACTCTGTCTCAGAATATAGTACTGGGAGGGGCAGTTATCAGGAACACCACGCACAGTCAAGCAAGACAGAAGTACGCCTGCCACGTATTATCATCATAAGCCTTATAAATATCACCTTTATCATCATTATCAATGTATCATTACTGTTACCAACTTCTTTATTTTCATACGTTGACTGACCTGAAATAAGGCAGACATGAATCTCTTCTGTTTTGTTAGGTTTGACAAGTCCCGAGCTTGGGCGAACTCTGAACTTCTCTGGAGATGTTGTTTTGACCTAAATTATACATACACAATTTTACATTACAATAACATTGGAGTCCTCAAGAAGGTCAATGGTAAAATTCCCGAACCTAAGGCAAATATTACATAAGCAGTTACACAGCAATTTATATGCTATGTTATGCCTACAAAGGTTTGCCATCAAGGATCAAACCACGCACAAAAATGAAACAAACAAATCTTCAAAAGCCTAAAAGAGACAACTTATCCATACAAAAAATTAACAATAAAATCTTCAAAAGCCTAAAATTTAACACATGACATCCACACACAAAAAATGAAGCAAACAAATCTTCAAAAGCCTAAAATTTAAGATACAACTTATTCACACACAAAAATGAAAGAAAAAAAAAAACATTCAAAAACACAAAATTTAAGAGACAACTTATCCATACCAAAAATAAAACAAACAAATCTTTAAAATCCTTAAATTTAAGAGACAAACAAATCTTCAAAAACCCAAAATGTAAGAGACAACTTATCGACACAAAAAAATGAAACATAAATCTTCAAAAGCCCAAAAATTTAAGAAACATCCCATCCACACAAAAAATGAAACCACCAAATCATCCAAAACCCAAAATTTAACAGACAACTTATCCACACACAAAAATGAAACAAAAAAATCTCAATATAATGATATCATGCAGACAGAAATAGTGATAGATTGTTCCTGATGCATATAATCTCAAAGGTTTGCAAATATGAACAACATAAATTAATATTTTAATGGGATTGAGTATAAATTACAAAGTAGCAGAAAGTCATATATCATGCAAGAAAATGTTTGGATAAGAAATATTATTCCATTTTATTTTTTTTAAGTTAGCTCTTCTTTATTTTTTGCTAACTGCATTGTTTTCATGTGTGATAGTATTCAGCCAAGAGCGAAGTGGCATAGACGTTACTGCATTTGCTTTTCAAGGCAAAGTTACCTGCATTCTACTCAGCTGTAAATGGGTGCCCGACTCTGCTCTTGAGTTATAGAAGGCAAAGGCAGCAAGGTGACCTAGTCACCCCATCTAATAAAGCTTAGATCTAATATATATGAAGTCTATAACACTTCAATCATCTACAGCAGAATTTAAGGAACTACTTTTAGTGTCACGTGTTCAGCTGTCATGGAGACCACCAGAGCAACAAGTTATTTATCACTAATGTCGACAAATCAGTGGGTGCTTGCCTAGAATAGATGTTTTGAAGTGGTATGACAAGATCTCTAATGCTGATGCTATATTATGGAACAATTTAGCCACCCATTGCCCTATGGAGAAGCTAAAACCATCATCCACAACAAGTACAAATACCAGTGGAAGAAGGAAGGTGATATATACAACAGATATGACCCAATCCACCAGCTTCATAGCAGCAGACCATCATTTTCCGCATGAGAACTGACCATTGCAGATTACAAGGCCACCTCTATCACCTCAGGATATCTCATTCGAATGAATGTCCATGTGGAACTCGGATCCAAACCCCTGAACATATTCTCCAAAACTGCCCAACCCATGATGACCCACGACATCTGACCTGGCCAGGGGATGCTGAGCTCAGGCAGAAGCTATAGGGCTGCCGCGCTGACCTGGAAACGACTGTGGACTTCATCCTGGCAACAGGCCTGCAGATTTAGCATGATTACAAATTGAACGCAGAAAAAGAAGACTAATTTGGAACTGATGACAAGAATTGAATAAGTGACAGTGGAACAAGAGATCAGAAGATCACTGGAGATGGATAAGCCAAACACTGAGGAAACTTGTTCATAGCATGACCAGGCAGTCCTTGTTCTGGAATCCATAGGGTAAGAAAGGTAGAGGGAGACCATAGTACATATGGAGAAGAGAACTGGAGACAGACATGAAGGCATGAAGAAGGCATGGAAAGAACTGGAGCTGATGGCACAAGACAGGAAGACCTGACATAAGTTTGTTGAAGGCCTATGCTCCTTGGGAAGCTGAAGCAACAGAAAGTAATGACAGTGATTTCAATTTTTGAAGGATAAAACCAACTATATGCATGCAAATCAAATTCGGAACCAATTATGGAAGACTTTATATAAAAGGAAAGCAGAAGTTATGGAAAGTGAAAGGAGATATAGATGAAAGTCATGGATAACAGGGTGGTGAATGAATGTTGACATATGGTGACAAGGGATGCAGCACCAATACCTGTAGCATGTCTTTATTAGTTCAAGCTGATGATATATTACAGATGAAAGTGCATTATGAAGGTACCTACACAGCTTCACTATTGTAACTATCATTTGCACATCCTTGTTTAGCAGTTTTAGTTAGTTGAGAGGTCTCAACAGGGTCAGATGGATATTTGCGAGGTTTCAACAGAGACATATGGGTACTCAGTTGAGAGGTCATAACAGAGTCAGGTGGATATATTCAACTGGAAGGTCTCAATAGGGTCAGATTGATATTTAGTTGAGAGGTCACAAAAGGGTCTGATGGATATTTAGTTGAAAGGTCACAACAGGGTCTGAAGGATATTTAGTTGAGAAGTCACAACAGGGTCAGATAGATATTTAGTTTTTAAGTCACATCAGTGTCTGATGGATACTTAAATGAGAAGTCTCAACATGGTCATGAGGATATTTTGTTCAGAGGTCAAAATAGATTGAGAAGGGTACTTAGTTGAGAGGTCACACCAGGGGTCAGATGGATATTTAGTTAAGAGGTCATAACAGATTTACGACCACCTGTGCTTATGATAGCCATCCCATTAATCCTATTATATTATTTTTGACTATTTTCAACTCCTGACATTCAGTAGTAATTTTTTATTTATCTTTCTTTTAATTATTTATTGCAGTACAGTAATTTTATATTATAATTTGTACATTCTACTATTTTACTATAAACAAAGAGTAAAATTTGTTTTAAAAACACAACAAAACAGACTTATACATTTTAGCATTCAGGCATCTTAACTGTTAACATATCCATATGGTTTCATACAGTATATAGTGATTTCCATCTTATGGCCATTTAGACTAACGATGGGGTCATTGGAAATAACCCCACTGTTGGTGTAGTATGATGAAAAAATGCCTTGTTATGATAGAAAGAAGGGAAATATCGGCCAATCAAATGCACGCAGCTCTCTCTCGCTGGTGGAATGGTTCGTAATGGCGTATAAACAAATGGAGTACGTAGACTTAGATGAATTAAAAGACAATGAAGCAACAGAAAGTAATGACAGTGATTTCAATTGTTGAAGGATGTCACAAAGTGGATTTAAGTATAGAGTGTTGTCTGAGTGTGTAGACAAGACACTATTTTGAGACAGACTGAGAGGATAGATTTTTGATGAAAATGACAGTGAATGTGGAAAGATGAGACTATTGGCTTCGAGGGTGAGAACCTAGATTGACTCTCCCTCGCCACTCCTGACGTCTTTGATAGCTATAGCCTCACCACCTCTTACTACCCTAAGGAGATAAGGTTTAAATAAAGACTACAGACACACTATACAGACAATATATATATATATATATATATATATATATATATATATATATATATATATATATATATATATATATATATATATATATATATATATATATATATATATATATACGTACAGTATAGTTAAAGTATGTGACTGATCCAGACTACAGTTTATAGTTTATTTACACATTAAAAATTCAGATAACATAATAAAATAAATAACGTGCATGGTCGCACAAACCTAGAACAGAACCAAAACAATTAAAATGGCATACAATATATATACCCACAATGTCACCCTCCCCTCAACCTGCAGGAAAGAAAGTTAAGGGTTAATCAAACGAATTTACTCGGTGGGGTCTCTAACTTCAGAGCCACCACTACTAACTATCCTAAGGTTACCATGGTCACTGTCCTACCGAAGATGACTAAATTAACTGCCTACACAGCTATAAACGCTGTAGGCGATATACACGCCACTAACTAACACCACTGTCTAGCTGTAGACCTAACTAACTGCCTACACTGAAAGCTGATGTGAACTTTTCAAAGTCCTACACAATCTGAATGACTAATTTATACGTATGTCTCTGTTCAGTGTCTGTCTGACACTCCTGGTTCCTACTGAGAGGCTTCTCTGCTACGCCCCTTCTCTCTCTAGTGCATTTGGAAGGAATTTTGACCCTCTCTCCTCCAAACGAATATTGTAGCTGATGACTTGGGTTTTACCTCTACACCTCACGGTAGAAGGGGAACGACTAAGTAAGTAAGACTTGGGTTTTTAGACTGGATACTTGACTTAGGATGTAGAGGCTTCACTGTTGGTGAAACTGATTTCATCAGCCCGGTTACCCCTCTTTGGGTTTAGGGCCGTTGGTTTTATTATGACTGAATTTAAACGACAACACCAGGCCACGTGCCTTTGTTTCGGTGTGTGAATATGAGCGTAGAGCTCAGGATTTTAAGAAATCCGTTCTAGCTGAAGAATGCTTCGCTGCAAGCAAACTGCTCTCTCTCTCTGGTGCCAACGTACTTGGCGCCGGTAACCACCGCATCACCAATTCTAGGAAATATTAAATCCAAACTCTTCTTCTTCTTCCATCCTTAGCCGCTGACCGACAAAGCAGTCTGTGGCCAATACGCCTAGTGGCGTCTTAGGGCAACAAGAAATTATTTGTTGTTCCGTTATGCCGAGCGGCGTTTATTGGTACAACAAAAATTAATTGTTGTTTCCGTAATCAGAGTGGCTGGCAAGCGGGTGATCAGCCCACTGTGAAATACAAACTCAGTGAAATTAATTACTCTACTCTTTATTTAGAGTTATATATATATCTCTCTAGGAAAATGAAATCCCATCTCAGAAATTTAAATACACCCCTCACTCCCCTGTTGAGTACACCACAATTGGATGCACAACACAATAATGTACACAAATACGCTAGCGTATTTAAACTGCAATAAGTGTAATCAAATCAAGGTTACCTATATCAGACCTCACAATTACAGTAGGGTATAGCATACGGACTTAACCTTATACAATTAATTTTGCAAGCATATGTACGCTGCAAATATTATATATCAAAAGATGAGGAAATATTAATTACATCCCTGTCTTCTGACTCATCATGTGACATATTCTTTCCAGAACGTTGTCTCCATTACAGCTGCTCTGAACGCATCACGATTCTGGGCAAGTCGACCTGCATCAGCCAAAGACAAGTTCAGACTCTCTGTGATGTCCTGGGTCCACCGTCGTCTAGGTCGACCCCTTCCCCTTTTTCTGTCTTCTGACTACATTATCCAAATAGCCCGCTAGCAAATTACACAACTTACACTCCCATATCTAAACGCTATTCTCACACAGATAATATCACAAAGCTACCCCAACAACCAAAGATCGAACTAGCTTACCCTAGAAAAAAATTATATGCACCTCTTACATTAAATACTTTCTCTAAGATAGTAATTGATGGCACTTTCGTTTATATAAAAATTAATTTAACTCCCTGAAGAGAAACTTTACTTAATCAGGCTAAGACTCTATTTAAGAAACAACTATAATTACGACGCTAATTAAATTTAAAATATGGACATACCAATTACCGCATTTCTTCCGCTTGGAGCAGACGATAATGCTCAGATTCACGGCAGTAAATTTTTCATCAGAGAGATCGCGACTAGATTTACTTTCTTATTTATTCAAGAAACCCCACGCCAGAACCCAAGCCATACGTCATCGCATCGCGTCTCTCTAGAACCAATAATTGTGCCGGAATTAAATAAAACTTGACCCCCGGCCAATTAAATTGTAAGCATACTTGTGAGTCATGTTTATCCTGATCCCACACATTTTTCTTGCATCATATTAAATAACGTTACTTGTTGCCGTGAGCAAAATTAGCTTTGATTTGATGAAGCGCCCGGTTTTATATACACTGGTAGAGGTTCACCACCTACCCATCGATTTACTGGGTAGGGTTATTTCACATCGGAAAATTATTGCCCAGCCCAAATAATATACATGCGCCGATATAAACTACAATGACCGCGATTATTTTAACAAAGAAAAGCCCTCGTGATCGTCATTAATTTAGGGAAAGGAAGACTGGTGCAAATCTTAAAACTTAAACCCAACTGTCATCCCTCCTGAAAACGCAATAAATTACCAAGAGAAGAAGACTAAACTTAAATAGTTACCGGGAGAAAAAAATGGTCCCATAACAACCTAAATAATTATCTAGAGAGAGGACTAATGGGGCCTATTGAAAAATAAAATCACAGTACCACATCACAAAGGATAAGACCAACTATATGCATGCCAAAGGAAAAGTTGTTACGTTATTTCATTTTGGAGAAAATTGAAGGTAAAGACACCAGCACGATGAAAAACTGCTGTGTTGATTGTCTTTAAAAATTTGATACTAATCGAAGTCGGAACCAATAATGGAAAATTTATATAAAAGGAAAGCCCAAGTTATGGAAAGTAAAAGGCGATGTAGATAAAAGTCAATGGATAGCAGGCGTGAGAAGTATGAAGAAGATTTCTGGACCCAGCTAACACAAACTCGCTCAAGTCTGAAAAAATACAACGGTTGAAAATGGAAGCATTGTATTGCTCTCCGACGCGTCCGCACTTCACCTTTAAAAAGGCCACAGCGGAATTTTCAAACTTTACACACACACAACAACAGAAGTCAGATTAGACTGAGGAAAAGAGTAAACCAGACGCTCGTCAAGGCTATAATTTTACCATCTGTTGGCCGAGCAGTTCTTTATCACCAAACCGAGTCTATTCTGTGTTTTTGTATCTATCCTAAGAGGGTATGTAAATTTATGAATAATAATTTGTTTTATTGCAGATTATTGTGTTAGAATTGTATCAGGATCAGGCCAGAGGACTGAACTGAATTTGAGTTATGGATGTATAAAGGAATTCGATGCTTACCAATGTTTAGGATAAATATCAGTAGGAGTGAATCTATTTGAAAACTATATACTGGAATAATGGACTTTGCACTCCAGAATATGAAAGGCAACGGTTACATCATAATCATATATAAAATGTATTATACTTTTATTCATGTATTACTTGTATTTTAGAAATGTTATGCAGATAGACACCTGTCTTGTCTCACTAATTCTAATCAGAACTGATTCATGTATCATTCATATACCATGCACACATCTGAACACCTTCATTGCATTTACACTTAGGCTTGTGGACCCTATGACCAAAGGCTAGCCACTTGTCACGTATTGTCCCCAGGTTTTCATTCGTGTCATTTTACTACACCAGAGGTCTTGAATACTAGATCAACAAGTGCATTCCTGGACCAACACAGGAGCATCAGATATTGTCATCTAGATTCACGCTTTAGACCCCATCAGTGTTTGGTGGTCTACTGCAAGACTTTCAACAGACACTGCTGTGTATTTTCCTATAGGACAATCATAACACTGAAATGATAAGTTACTTTATGTGGAAAATTCCATCAGCTACTGTGAGGAGTCAAATCAAAGTGACTAGTGTAGGGATGAGAAAAACAGTTCTGCACTACTAGAATAGACAAGATATAACTTAAGCAATAAATGAACATTTAAATGAACATTTTATATTATTCTGAAGATTCCAGAAAGGACTTCTTAAGTTGATTACTGAGTGAAACTCAACTATTAAGTAAATTTGTAATTAACTTTTATTCATTCACTTTTTCATCATCCACATATTACTCAAGAAGAATACAAAAGATTGATGTAAATAATAAATGATTCATTAATTGTACTTCTCTGACTTGCCACATTTATAATGTCGCATTTTGAGTTTTTAATTAATTGTTGATTTTCATGGGTTTTAGTTACAATAGCTGTTAAAGATGATTTATCATGTATTTTACACGTTGACCATGTTTAGTTCTGTTATCAGTTAATCTATGCGCTAACAGTTCTATTCGTGGCCAGCATGATGTATTTTGCACTTATATGAATGTTAAATGAACGCGATATTAGTCTGAAGTCGTCACTTGTATATGATGACGTGGTTTTTGGTGCTTAACATAATTCTATGAACCGTTAGATGGGGCATTTCGTTATTAGATTTTGACCAAGAAGGAGTCGAAGTTGTTGCTCCTTAATTTTGAAGATTATCTTATTCTTCTTTACGTGGCTGTATATTGTACGAAGGTCGCCACTGATATTATATAAAGATTCCGAACAGAAGGATTGAGTTCGAGGAAGTATTTTTACAGAGAAAGTATTGCTATCGCAATTTAAAAAGATATATAACTATTAACTCCACGGCAATGACTACAACCCATAAAAGCCAGATCCAAACCTCAGAAATGAGGTATCTGAGGAAGGTGGTTGAAGTAACAAGAAGAGACATGGTACGCAACCAGACGATACGTCAAGGCCTAAAATGCCACCCCCTACAGACCCTAGTAGAACAGTCCCAACTAAGATGGTTTGGCCATGTCTGCAGAATGGGAGAAGATCGGCTACCACGACAAGCATGGGAAACAAAGAGCCAAGGATCCAGACCCCGAGGAACGGACCCAGAGTCCGCTGGGAGAACAACATTAGACAATCTTTGAAGGACCGAGGACTAGAATGGAACCAGGCCAGGAAGAAGACAGCTGATAGAATGGTCTGGCGCTCTCTCTTCCAAACCTCTACAACCCTCACGGTAAGAACGGGGAACGACTAAGTAAGTAAGTAAGTAACTCCACGTCTGGGGTTCAATACTTTAGTGATTCCCCCCCCCATGATGGCACTGCGTAGTAAATATTCCAGATGTGTGATGTTCAAGGAGGACTGTAGGAGCTTTCAAATTCATTAATGTATTCCATGCATGTATGCTTTATGTATATTTATATGTCTGTTAGTTATCTATGTGGGTGGATGGCGGGAGCTCTAGGCTTGTCATGTCTTTTCGAATGACCGCAAGTCTAAAGCCGTTCTGTTAAGGACATTTTGATCCATCCCCATTTTGAGCAGAAGAAGACTTGAGATTACTCGTCACTGTTCTGTCTGCTATTGGTTTTGGTCAATATTATATGTTTAGCTGTTACGTATTGTTTATCTATCTTGTATTCTAAGTGTTCTCAGTTTCATTTTTCTTAGTTCAGTGATTCGTTCGTCGAATATTTGTAGATCTTACCTTTCTATTATTCAGTTCTACATGTCAGCTGTTTTGTCAATGGGTCCTGTCAGGTCTATTTTTAGATTTTTTGTTGTGGTTTGACCTCATTTTTCTTTTCGTACGGTTTCCATTGTATAAGTTTATTTGGTTGAAAGAAACGTTTTACTTGCGTCTTGTCTGATATTGTGGTGTAAAATTGTTTTCTTCTTTACTCTTCTTTCCTTTGTTTATATCTTATTAATGCATAATATTATATTAACATTGGTTGCATAGTTGTTTATGCAAATATTAGATGACTGCATTATATGACTGCAATAATTACTGATTGCAGTGCACTTGTAGTTCAATAGCTACTGTTTATTTGCTTGAGGAAGGCATATCATTATGTAATACTAACAAAAAAAATTTTTTGCTTACAATTAATTTGTAAAGTAACTTGATAGTTAACTGATTGACTAATTGAGTCACAGTTAGTGGTTAACATGGCCACTCTTGAATCTTTCATGAAGATTGGAAAGGAATTTGGCTACAGAGGTGAGGCTTTGAAAGATTTTGCTATGGCTGAGTTAGCAAAAGCAAAACAAGAATTAGCAGAACAAGAAGCTAAAGAAGAAAAGAGGAAAGCTGAACAGAAAGCAGATGATGAGAGAAGATGTCTTCAAGATTTAGAATTAGAAGAAAAAAGACGTGTTGATGAAGAAAAAAGACGTATTGATGAAGAGAAAAGACTTGCTACAGAAAAGGAGTTAATACTTCTTCGTATAGAAGAACAAACATTAAGAGCTCAGACAGGAAATAATAGCAATAATGGGGATTCAAATACTACTTCTTCATCAAGTAATAATAAAGGTAATGATAAGTTTAAATTACCTATATTTAACCAAACTTTTGATGACAGGTCATGTTACCTTTCGAGATTTGAAGGTGTATGCATTGCAAATAAGCTTAACAAATCATTGTGGGTTATCAAACTACTGGAATTTTTGAGTGGAGAACCACCATTACAACAATGAATGAGTCAATTAAAAACGACTATGATGCTGCTAGGAAAGTACTGTTGAAACGTTTTCAACTTGATGAAGAGGGTTATCGGATGAAACTTAAGACAATGATTCCTGAGACAGGGAAAAACTTCTCTGAATTTATCGCTGCAATAAGAATCACTTTTGATAGATGGATTCAACTAGCTGGTATTGAGAAAACTTTTGATAATCTGGTGGATCTAATGCTAAGGGATAAGGTGTTATCCTCAGTAAGCAAGCCATTTTGGTCGTTCTTACAGGAACGCAACCCACCAAACTTATCTGCTCTAGAGGAAATAGCAATACAATTTTGCACTGCACATCCAGGATCATGCATTGCTAACAATCAAATAAGAGAAGGTCTTCCAGTTGCTTCTGCCGCGACTTGGAATAATAATAATAGAACTAGATCTCAGAGCTTAGACAGAAATTTTATGTCTAGGAGAAATAATGATAATCAGTATAGCAGAAATAGCAATTTCAACAGAAATGATAACTTTAAAAGGGGTCGACAACAATTTAGAAACCAGTCACCACAATATAGATAAACTAATAATTATAACAACAATTTCCAACAAGATAACAACTGGAGAAAACAAAATAATTTCATTCCTCAAAATAATAATTGGGGTAATAACAATCAGCAGTACCGTAATAGAAGTAACAGTCAGACCTTTAGAAATCAAGGTAATTCGTTTGATCGTCAGAGACAACGATCTAGCTCACGTGGCCCAACGAGGTCAGAACATAATGCAGGGGCGGCACTCACTACTAATACACCTGTGGGTAATCATGATTTGAATAATCAGGTTCAATCATCTGCATGTTACTCATTTAATTTTGATGTTGCTTCCCATTGCCAGGAATGTAAAAGTCTATTTCAGAAAGACAGCACTACGATTCTGAAGTGCGGACATCCTCTTCCTGCTGTGAGTCTCTCGGCGCATGACGGCACTGGTACCCTTATATTCAACAGAGGATTGGTAAATGGTACTCTAGTATTAGTTCTAAAGGATTCAGGTTCAACAACTGTTGGAATTAGACAGTCACTGGTTCACCCGTCTTGTTCGACTGGTGAATTTGTGAAATGCATTACGTTTGCAGGGACTGTGGAATTTTACCCCACAGCTATAGTTAATATTCACACTCCATTCTTTTCAGGGAAAGTTAAAGTATGTTTATTAAATAATCCTGTCGCTGATCTCACGGTGGGTCGCATCCACGGGAGCAAGGACTGCTCACCAGAAGAAATTGAAGAGTTGGAAAAAAAAGAATTTGTTGACTGCCAATGCAGTTATTACTCGTGCCCAAGGTCAATATATGGAAACTGAAAACAGTTTAGAGCTGGAGTTAACTACTCAGGATGAGATTGATGTACACTCAGGGATAGACAGAGTGTCATTTGCAAAACTCCAAAAGGAAGATGATTCATTGGAAAAAATTTTTGGTATGGTCACAAATAATGAAGAGGGTAACTTGAATAAAAGTCGTAAACATTGGTTTACAATAAAAAATGACATATTAGTTAGAAATTTTGGTACTGGTCTAGAAAGCGGGCCCCAGACTTTTTCCGAGAAACGAAACACAATTTACGAAATGGTAAACGAAATATGTATCGTATGATGGGGAGATAACCCAACCGTCTTGCCATTGTTTTTTGCAAAGGGGGAGATAACTGTGCATACTTAGTGATACTACAGTGATTGTTGATTGTTAACTTTGAATAGATATTCAGGCCCTGAAAAGGACCGTAGCTGGCATAAAAATGCAATGTCATTCTGGAGGCCAGTAAAGTGAAATGTCCTCAAGGATAGCTTCAAATACATTTCTAGTTGTAGGTACTCTCGACCTCCACATAAACTCGACCTCCACATAAACTCGGGCTAGGTAGGTTTTCAGATGTTGTCTAGCTGTACCTCGATGTTTTTTTATTTCTCCACTTAGCGCTGCCCCCACATTCTTTCCACTGTTTGCGTGTGTACTCCCGTGTCTGGATCAATAAAATTGTATCTGTGGTTGACTTGAAAATGAGAAAATCCAGATGCCTCGATGTCAGCGCTACTGTACCTTCATTTCATGGCCAAGAGTACAAATTCTTTCAGCCGGCAATATGCCACGCGCTTGTAAAAATTTGACAGCGTCATTTTCAGTGCGTGGGCAAGATCGATAAATTGAACTCCATGTTTGATACAAAGGCGGTCGGTATCGATCGTCGACATGGGCGGTTGATACAAAAGTCGGATCGGGAGTTGTTAAATAAAAAGTCGGATTCGCGTTTTCAAAAACCTGAACTTCCGGGGCCCGCTTTCTAGAATTACCAGTACTCGAAATTTTCTTGATAATTCTAATGTCAAATTTCAAGTTATGGTACCTCTGAAACTTAGGCCATATATATTACGACATGCACATGACTCACATTGCGCTGGTCGTATGGGATACCCACCCGTGTGTTACCGGGGCCCGAAAGGGGAGCAAAGAATAGTAACACTGCACCCTACCACGCATGTCGTAAAAGGCGACTAAGGAGGGTATGGGCATGGGGCTGTTTACCCCATCCCGCAAAAAACTTCGCACAGTGGGCTGATCGCCTGCTTGCCAACCAATCTGATTACGGAAACAATGATAGATTGTTTGGTCTGTTTTTGTTCCACAAAGACGCCACTAGGCGTGGTGGAAACAGCGATAGATTGATCAATTTGTTGTTGCCCTAAGACGCCACTAGGCGTACTGGCCACATACTGCTTTGCCGGTTGATGGCTAAGGATGGAAGAAGAAGAAGAAGATATGGGATACACTCGGACACGGTCCAGAGTGTTATCTTCATTCTTTTGGCCAGGTGTTTCCAGGGCACGTTTCATTATATGTACATTCTTGCATACCTGCCAAGAAGTCAAATCAAGAGGAGGCTTTTTCATGTCGCTCCAATTCAAGCATGTGATATATCTACTAGACCTTTTGATAAGATGGCCGTTTTGATATTCATCGGTCCTTTATCTGTTGCTTCTGATAGAGGACATAGGTTATGTTCTCACCCATACATTGATCTGTGCACTAGATGGCCTGAGGCCCATCCCTCTGAAACATACCACGTTCATTAGAGGTAGCTGATGCTCTCTTGTTAATTTTTTCTAGGATTAGGGTTTCCTCGTAAACTTTTATCTGATCATGGGTCTCAATTCGTCTCTGAAAAACCATGACATCTGTAATGAAAAATCACTTCAAATTGGACAGATCTTTAAGTAGTATTTATCACTCAATGAGTAATGGTTTCTGTGGAGAGGCTCAACAGAACGCTCAAGCAGTTATTGCATAAGGTGACTACCAAATATCCTCAGGATTGGGACAGATTCTTGCCAGCTGTACTTGTCGCTTATCGAGAAGCGCCGCACGAGCAGACCGGGTGTTTCCCTTTTGAGCTCGTTTTTGGTGTTCCACACCAAGAGGTCCCATGGATTAATCAAAGATCTTCTTACTGACTCTGAGATGAACTCAGGACACACAGTCATCTTATGAGTATGTAATCAATCTTCGTCTCAAGATTGTTGACGCGTGTCAGTTGGCTACAGCTTCGTCAGAGGCTGCCAAACATAAATCATCACGACTATTTTTGAATATGAATAGACATCTACGTCAACTATTTCTGGGAGATGAAGCGTTTGTATTGCTTCCTCGGAAAGACAATAGATTACTGATTGCTTGGGGAATGGTCCATTCAAAGTAATCTCACGTATTTCTAATGTTGATTACGTCCTTCTTCTTCTTTCCATCCTTAGCCACCAACCGGCAAAGCAGTGTGGGGCCAGTACGCCTAGTGGCGTCTTAGGGCAACAACAAATTGATCAATCTATCGCTGTTTCCACCACGCCTCGTGGCGTCTTTGTGGAACAAAAACCGACCAAACAATCTATCATTGTTTCCGTAATCAGATTGGTTGGCAAGCAGGTGATCCAGCCCACTGTGCGAAGTTGATTTACGTGCTTGACATAAATGGTCAAAGAAAAGTCTTTCAATCACATTAATATGCTCAAAGAATTTCATACACGACCCTGAGCATTTACAGTCTATTTTTTATGATATGGATGACAATGTTGCTAGTTGTTGTCCCTATTTCTAATTTATCAGTGATTCAGGAGGAAGAATCTTCCTTTCCTGACATCTACATGTCTTTACCTTTACTTGCTATGGATTTCTAAAGAAATCTTGGCGGGATGTTGAGAATTTTGACGTCCTTAACTTCTCAAACAACATTGCCAAATATCTAACTTACTTGAATCTTTTTCTGATGTTTCTTACTGACCGACATGGTCGAACATCAGTAATTTTCTCATGATTATCATCCTTACTGATGATATTCCTATCCGTCTAATGACCAAGATGGAGGTGAAATTCTTTTTTTCTCACCTTAGACGCCGAAAGAAAAACATCAGGAATGTGTAATATTTCGATGGATAGTACCATGTTATGTTAAATTATAGAATAAAAACTATACACCAGGAGTATCTAGTGGTGTAGATATTTTCCTATAACTGACCTCGAAACCCTCAAAATTCGGTCGGTTGGATAGGAGGGTTTGATCAGAGAGTTAACAATTTCACTATCGTAAAACAAGCGATTGTTATACCGAAACAGAACCAGGCTCGACAGTAAAACATGGACTCACTCTAATATCTTATGGGCTAAGGAGATTTTTAAAAATTGGATACTGACACCACTACTTTTTGGAATAGCTATTGATTGGGTTATGAGAAACTATACCCACAATGAACAATTAGGTATAAAATGGACAAATGGAAAATTCCTGGGGGACCTGGATTTCGCAGATGATGTAGCATTCTTAAGTTCAACACTGTCCACGAGTTGGATTTAAGTTAGAGTTATGCCCAAGTGTAGGACAAGACCCTAGTGTGAGAAAAGACTAAGATAATAGATTAATTATGAGAAATGACAGTGAATGTAGTAAGGTGAGTCTATTGGCCCGAGGAGGAGAACCGAAATTAACTGTTCGTCGCCTAATTGTGACTAAAGAAATGCTATAAACTCACCACCTCTGGCTACCTTTAACAGACTAAAGGAGATAAGGTTAAACTAACACTACAGACACCACTGTACAGACAACAGTTAAGGACTATACAGTGACGAAGCTGATCCAGTGAACATTAAATAAGTTTATTATACAAATCCACATAATTTTCATAACATTAGTAACAAATACAATATATATATAACGTTGCCAGGTTTAATGCACTGCCCTGGAAAATAAAAAAAGGGACTCAATTTAAATTTATAAGACACATCAAAATATGAAAACCAACCACTCTCACTCATTCATTCACCTTGCTGGGGAAAACAAAAATCAGAATGATTACTTAATTTTCTTACTACCCTCTAATTTAGTGGCCCTCAACTGTAGCCACCCACATCCTCTATTACACTACTATCTCTATTGTCAATGGCTGCTGACAAATGGCCTGCTGACCCTGCAATGAAGACTATCTGCACAGCTGCTAACTCTGTCAGCGGTATAACGCCACTAAGTCACACTCCTGCACTGCTATGTAATAACTTTTTCTAAACTCTAAAGGCTCAGAAGGCTACCCTCTAAGAATAATATGAGCACTCTGCAGGTCCCTGATCTATTTTTCCCACCATCCTCTCTCTCCCACTTTCTCCTGCCTTGCTGCTCTCGTTTCATTTCAGCAACCGGGAAATGATATCCCTTTCTTCCTGGTTCTGACTCGTACTTCTGATGACTAGGCACTTGCCGTAGACTGTAGAGGACTTCTCTATTTGGCGAAAAGAAAGCTGATTTTCCCTTGCTATGTTACCCCTCATTTACGTTTAGGCGCTTCGGTATTATTGTGACCGAGCAAAAACAAAAAGACACACCCAACCCGCTTGCCTTGGGTTCGATGGGTGTGTATGAGGCTTAGAGCTCCGGGTCTTAAGAAAACCCTTTTCACTGAAGACTGCGTCGCTGTCTCGACCTGCTCTTCCTCGCTCCCTCTTTCTCTCTCTCTGGGGCCACAATACTCAGAGCCGATACCCCACCACGGTACAAGCTCTTACGCCTCTGGCATTTTTCTCTCCTGAGAAGACTGGCTACCTTTGCCAGCTGTCAGGAACAAGATTTATTGGCAACCCCCGCTTCGGGCCGTGTACGCTGCTTTTTGCTTTATTAAAAAATAAACGGGTCCCGTGACCACCCAGTGATGCTCGAGGCGAAATCAATGGTTATTATTTAACGTCCCCCCCCCCCACCCTGAACACAAAAGTACATGCCACTCTGTACTTACAATACCAAAATACTTTTCATATAATAAATGTAGGTCTCGAGGTTAAACCAGTCCAAATCCCGGTTTAAAAATAATTAAATTTATCCTGGATCTCCCGTTTATGTAAACTTCGGCTATGCCCAGTAAAAAGTTCTGACCAATACCCAAATACTTTTCAAGTAATACCCCAGGTTATTTAAAAATTTAATGTAAAGAGTACTGGTGTATTACAAGTTAATCCCAGTTCTAAGAAAAATAAACTGGTGTATTGTTATCATAACAATAGTCAGACTGTGAAAACCCTGGCCCAGTTGGTAAGAAGTAGTACCAGGATTTAAGGTGTCTCCTCCCTGTGACTATCTTATGATTACTTATATTCTAGGGGATAAGTAAAATGTACATTCACTGAACCCACAAAATGGAAGAAGTGAATAAATCCTCAGGTACAGTTAAAACAGTTTAATAATTATCACTAATATTCTATTACTGCTAGTTGGAACAGAGCTCATTGAAATATATAGAAACATAAAGTCACACAATTACTATTATTGTCTGTTTAGACTTCAAGATCTTAAATAATAAACGTTACTGAAATCACTGTTATTTGTCCCCCATTTGAATTTAAGGAGAACTGTCATCAGTTGAACTGAGTTTCTGTATGGTTTAATTATTATTTTCAACTAAAACTTGGCTGTTTCACAGTGTCATAACAGGACACTTATCTTTCAATTTGGACAATGCTGAAACTGAACTGTCCTTTGCTGATATCAGACTTGGTAGGCCCAACAGTAGGGATGCCAATGACCAGTTGAAGTTCATTCTTTGGGGTCCTGCACTTTTGTGGGATTGCCTCTGATGAACGACACAGGCTTCTGATTCTGGGGGACAGTCTGGTTTGGAGTTATTTCATGGAACCTGGCAAACATATCAGCCTTGGCTAGTATCTGGCTAGACTTGTAGCTCCTGAACTCGCACAGATGTCAGACCAGTCAGTCCCAGCAGATGTCCACCGTTATACAGTTCATAGCAAGTAACATCATTTCAATGATACAGAATTAATATTAACATATCCGTAATAAACATCATTCTGGTTTACTCTGCCTCCCTATACATCCTTTTTCTGATCTATAACTTGATCCTTCTAAATCATATCAAGTACAAATTCAAATACGGGATGCTATCTTAGCAACTTACCCAAAATTATTACATAAAATAAATAAAGTGAGTGGACCACGTGATCAGGTTGCTTTCTACTGAAACTGGCTGTAGAACACTCCAGTTTACCAGTTGTAAATGGGTACAAAGTTGTGCGCTCGAACTAGGGAAGGCAAAAAGGCAGCGAGGAAGGGGACTAGTCACCTTAACCTCGTAAAACTGGGATCTTCCACGAAGAAGTTTCTAACACTTCATTTCCCTAATGACAATCTCTGCCAGGGGACTGCCTTTATCTTCGTAAGCGATAAAGCAATATGATAAATATATCTTCATTAGGCTGTGGGGCTATTTGTGATTAATTTTTGTACAAGCAACAATCATCCACAATGCACATGTTTTTAGATCATATTAAAAATACAATACATTATATCAATGACTATTATACAGGCATATTTTGTGAATTCTATATGAACCTGAAATAACAAATATTATACACGGTAGTTATCATAATTTCGCTTACCCTCAGACTTCAGATACTGGACTTAAAAATGTTTCTGCCGATCCGCTCACAATTCATGGGTCGTGGCGAAAACTCTGCCTCCAGTCTGTCTCAAACCTCTTTCGTTGTCTGTGTCTCAGTTTACCGCTCCGCTACTTATACGCATCACGCGGCCGTATCGGAGAGCAGTGACGTCACAGCCTAAGAGACTAGGCCTGAAAAATATTTCCCGAACAGTGATTTCGGCCGATTCTGTGCGTCGACTGAAATTTTGCCTTTCTCATTCTCGGCATATATAATATCCATATTGTTCACATCTTATCTAGTTTTATACAGTTGATAATTTTCTACCTTCCTATCCATGTAATTTCCCAAAACTGTTATTTGTTGATTTTAATATTTAGAGCAGAAGTGGGTTTACATGCTTTTCCTCGTAACTGTTGGCAGCCGAAATACGCATATATCTCCGTAGATGAGGACTTCCTACCTTTCCTTCTTATATGCAGTTATACACAATCCTTCCCTGTACTGAAATGTAAAATCCTTTTCATACTGATTCCCTTCTGCTTTTATTTATCCTTGGCGATTTCCTCTGTCTGATACACATTTCGCTGATACGCCGCCATTTTGAAAGCGGTCAATCGATCGTTGACGGGTTTATAAACCTACCTGAAAACGTTTGCAATGACTTGAAACCAATTTTTGCGACAATAAACTTACATATAAAACGTAAACAGTGGATGCTTCAGTCACGCTCATATCTTAGCACAAACATGTAAACACCCGAACGAAGACTGCTCCCCTATTTCCCCTCTCTTGTGCACGACGCTACGTAAATATTTACTGACCCTGGGTCATCTCCTCCCGACTACACCCTGTCTGTCTAGTAAACTCCAGACTCACTGATCAATACTTGATTATACACAGCTTGCCTCAAGCCTTAAAACATTAAAAACATGTAGATGATCCTCGCGTCCTTAGGCCTACTTTAACTCTGTAAACGGTCTCTCAGGACCTTATCATCGTTTTCCCCCTTATGATAAAAATGCACAACAATTAACTGCACATCAAATGTTTAAAATTCACCATTACATTTATATATTACATCTCTATACACAGAAATATATCTATCTCTATAGACTATATTTCCTAGAACTCATTAAATTCCATAACACAAAAATCAAATACTACTCGGCATAATATTTTATTACACAACCACTTAAGGCACCATAAATTTCCTTTCACCTCTACCCCACGTGGTTTCCCTGCAAATTATATTTTAACTCCCCCGATAGAAAAATACTTAATTATCTACTCTATCCAGCCAGAATTCCTGTCCAAATAAATCCCGGTAAACCAAGTGAGTAAATTTCCCGAAAAAAATCCGTTCCCGTATTTTATTAGGAGACTTATCAGAATTAATCTCTCAATGAAATAAAATACATGCGCTTCAGAATATTCTGGAAATTAATATAAAATCTAGGATGTGTGTATTTCTACAGACTTTCTATTAAATCTACAGAGCCCCATCCTTAATATCTCTTTATCACTCATAGACACTGCTATCACTGTAGAAATAAATGATGGCGTTACAAAGTTATATAGTTCAGAAATAAATTAGAACAGACTAAGGCTCTATTAGAGAACTAGATTTAATTACCACGCTACTTTAAATTACTGACATACCAATACTGCGTTCCTTCAGCGTTGTTAAATCAAAATAAAGTACGCGGTTTTCAATTTCGGGCCTCTGAGTCTGCAGAAAGTCAGGGCCGTGTATCCAAGCATATGCTCCCTCTATAACCGCTGTTCCAAAACCCGAACTCAGACTAGCGTCAAGTCTGAATAATAACCTGAAAAAAATGTTTGTTTAACACGCTACACAAAATACTAAATTACCTTCCGGTTATAGAAAAATATGTCGGTATGCCATCAATTACCACTAAGTCATATAAATCAAAAATACCACAAAAATCTACTATAGACTGCACCCTGTGGAAAAACGTATAACTGGATCAGTTCTAATAGCTCAAGTCTAGGGGATATTTAAAGAAATTCTATTCTCAGAAAACTTTCTAGAGACACTCTATGAATCTAGATCACAGAATTGATCTCCACAGAATGATCCCGGGACCTCTCGCAAGGAGCCTCATTCTGGTTATAACTTGCGTCCCCCAGCAGCATAACAGAGCACCGACAACAAAAACCTCTCAGGAACCCGCTAGGAACAGGGGAGATAATGAGAGGTATTGTCAGAATTGTAGAACCACTTCCCACTGGACATCTCGGTGCATGAACAAACCCCCCAGCTCATCATGCAGCTTGTTTAAGACCGGTGAGATGGACTAAAGGGAATAAATGGGAACCAGTCCAGGCAGAGAAGTTGTTCTCTAACAGCGGACCAGCCGTAGTGAATGGGACGGCCACTACGTGTTTGTTTGACAGCGGGCTTACTTACCCCAGTATCATCGCTCGTCATTTGGTGAAACCAGGGCAGTGGACTGGAGAAATAGGTGAGATTGGTGGAATTTTTGAGAAGAGGGATCTCACAGCGTCTGCCTGTAGCCAATATTGAGGTGAAATGCAAGTTTGTGTCTGGCACAATCAAGGCAGCTGTAATCTCACAGCCAGCACATGATTTCATCCTGGGAAGCCCTCTACTTAGTTTTGGGAAACCCCACCACACCGATCCTTGCTAATGCAAGGGGGCCTACTGCAGGCCAGAGAAGGGGAAGGGGAAAGCCCCAAATTCACTGAGCCCCACGGGAGCGCAAACATCCTTGTCTTGCTATGAGGAGGAGAGACGCCTCTAAAGACAGTGGAATGTTATTTACAGAGGCGTATTCGCCTGTCAGCCCTGGTCAGCCTAAAGGTCAAACAGTGGTGACGTCTCTTGATTTCGAAGTACCTTCTTTTTCGTCGGAAATTAGGCCCCCCTGATGGTATTAAATCCTCAAGGGAGGGAAATACTGACAAGAAGGAACATGCGCATGGATCTTCAGTCAACCGCAAACAGTTACGCCCTGTTACGGCGATGTCTGGCTAAGCCAGTCGACTGTTTCAAAACACTGGGAGGTCGCACCATCTGGTAATCAGTATTTACCACGCGCCGCCAGGAAAATTCGTGGGCGAAGGAAACGCATGAGAGGGGGGGAGGAAGGGCGACCAGTCATGTTGCAGTCGACAGGAGAAAATCCCCTGGCGTGACCCTCACGATCCAGGGCTTGCAAAGATTCTCAAGGATATGGAGATGGGCCTGTATGATAATGCTAATTATGACAGTGATTAGATCGGGATGTAGATCTAGATACGGACCAGCATGAAACCCAGAGATTTCAGTGATTTTAGCACGGATTCCCGTACTTGAAAGGGGGGACTTATGTGATGCTACACTGTAATTCTGACTTTCATCAGGCCCGATTCTGTTTTGAGTTTCACCATTTCTCTTCTCTTTGTAATTATATGGGTTTGCCTTGTTTCTTCTCATGTGAATATATCGTGTTCGGTATTTTTGAGGAGGTAATTTTAATGGGTTCATTTTATGGTGGTAGATTTATTTTTCACTCGATCAGTTTACCCTCTTCCGAATTTTTCACGATTCCCGTAGATTTCATTGTTTACGAAAATCGATATTTTCGGGCACTCCTGTATGACGAGACCGGAAGCACGTGGCCGTCAGGTAATGTGACGCAATTTTCCGGCACGCGGGATTTGCAAAGGTTGCTAGTATTGATTTTTCCTAGGGCTCCCATTGGTCCGCGATTTGCGTAGGACTGGAATTCGCGTGGGTGTTTTCTCTTGTATATAATGATACAGAAAACGGGGATTCGTTCTCTATGAAAAATAATTGCCGCCGGTCGACGTCGATTTATCGTTCTCCACTGTGGGAAGAACCAACGATAATCGGTATGTAACTATTTTATTAATCGTTTTACTTATTAGTGGGTTTTTCAGAAATTCGCCCGTAGGTAAAGTTTAACTTTTCAGTTTTAAAATAAACGATAGTGCCATCCATTATCATTTTTTTGAAGAACGACGTAAATGCAACAGTGTGCTTATTCTTTCTATGATTTTGGCAGTAGTTAGGAGTGTGGGAAGTTGTGATAAACATGTGTGCCCATATTTGTAGAATGTTATGTAAAACCACCATTTATTTCTGTGTATTTACTAATGTAATTTTATGGGGAAATCCCTGGTATGTTCGTTAATTTTTCTGAGCCTTAAAAATGTGAGGAATTGCAGTGAGCTTCATGTTATCAATGAATTTTACGGCGTGGGGAAATAAATCATCCCTACAGCGAGGTTTAATTTAAATAGGAGTAAGCCGGGGAAACCTCCTGTGTTAATGGGTAAAAGGATTTCAAAGGAATCTATTTTTGTCAAGTTTGAACACGTGGGCCATGCGTAACGGCCATGTAACGTGTCAGACGGTGTCGGGAGGCTTTGTTTATTTTACCTAGCAGATTTTAGTAGAAGGAGGGCGAAGAAGAGGCCACGTGGGATAGTGGTATTTTATGTATTGTGTGAAGAACGAGAGAAGGAAAGGAGAGGAAGGAGTGTGATTTTAGTGCCACGTGGGATAATATTATTTTAGGTATTGTATGTGAAGAACGAGAGAAGGGGGAAGAAGAGTGAGATTGAAGTGACACGTGTATTGAATTATTTTATGTATCGTATAAGTTAGAGATAAGCGATTTTAGAGAGGGTGTACATTAGATGCTGTTTCTTTTAATTTCAGCGAGTCTCGGCGAAACAGTTGGGAGCATAATTTTGTCAAATAAAATTATCCACGGCAAAAGGCATATCTCAGGGTCAGAGTACTCGAGTATCGTCAGGAGCAAAAGAAAATTACCCTATGGTCTCTGGCAGTGAAGTCCCTATGCTTCAGCTGGAACAGGGTTTATTTATCACACTGCCCGAGCTCATCGCTATTATAATCTCTAGCATCGACACGAGGCGGAGACTGGTGTCAATTTCAGACAGCCGAAATCAAGCTGTTGTTTTTCCTCTAACTCCGGAGCGGGTTAAAAGAGGGAAATTATTCAGCAGCAGTGAGGATTTCAAGACAGTAAATCAAGCGTCATCACGAATTCAGGAACAGGGGACAGGGTTAAAACATCCCTGGGTCCTGATAGTAGAGAAGAGAGTAGCGGAGACGCTGCGTCATCAGTCCTCGAGTGTTAGAGAGACACTGAGACCACGAGAGAGACGGAGGGAGAAAATAGACAGGACCAGTAGGGTCTGTTCAGTATCCATTTGAAGGATAGACACTGAGTCTGCGTTCGAAAAAAACCAAGTCTATTATGTTAGCGATTCTTGTGGTGTAGTTATCAGCGCATATCGCCTAACAAGTAGAAAGCTGTGTAGCCATTCGTTGAGGAAGAAGTCACCAGGACTAAGACAGTAGAAATTTATTAGTGTTAGAGAGTGGAGGCTAAAGTTGACAGCCCCACCAAATTAGATTTGGTTTAAATCACTAACCATTTTTATTGTTCCTCAGCAGGGTGACAGAAAGAGTGAATGTGATTTGGGGGGTTTTTTTTTTTGTCTCTCGTGTCTCTCAATTTAATTGTTACTTTGGTTTTTTCAGGCCGTGCAACAGTGCACGCTATCGACTGACTTGATGACGTATGATGCCATTTTTATGTTTTTCTTGTATGTAAATAAATATATACATATATTATTTACTGGATCAGCTTCTATTCTTTACTATACTTACTCTATGTTGTCTGTATAGTGGTGTTTGTGGTCGTATTTATACACCTTATCTCCTTGTATTTAAAGGAAGTCAGAGGAGGGCGAGACTAGCCAGTCTAAAGTCACGAAGCGGCAAGGGGAGATTCAAATCCTGGTTCTATCCCTTGAGCCAATAGTCGCGTCTGTCCACAGGCATGTCATTTTCCATCCAAATTCTATTTTCTCAGACTTTCTCATACTAGGGTCTTGCTTTCATTCAGGCACACTCTATAAACTTTAAAACCACTTCGTGACAAACACCAGACAATCCCAAGAAGCAATAAATAATTTGTGTCATCTCTCGGTTAAAATAGGTCTCCAAATAAATGCCTCTAAAACTAAAGCTATGAACTTTTCTAACGAGACCTTTGATATCAGTAATTCTCCATATTCATTCTCCATTGGTTATTGTCCATAAAAAGGATAATAATATTCGATTATGCGTAGATTATCGCAAATTAAACACTAAAACAATTTCAGACACTGAACCACACCCACTTCTTGACGATCTACTTGCTCATCTCTCTAATGCTATCCTATTTACAAAAATTGACTTGACAAAAGGTTGTTGGCAAATCTCATTAACCGAACAAGCTAAACCTATTACTGCGTTTTCAACTCCACGTGGATTATTCCAGTGGAAATGTTATGCCTTTTGGGCTGATGAACGCACCTGCCACATTCATTCGCATGATGCGAAAAAAATTTTGTCACATAGAACTGACATCATAACATACATAGATGATATTTGTTTATTCAGTTCATCTTTTCAAGAACACTTTGTAGGACTTCGTTCCTTATTGGAAACTCTTCGTTTCCATAATCTTACTGCTAAACCTACTAAGGTACAAACAGCATTTAAGGAACTTACTTTCCTAGGACATACTATTGGTTCTGGTCAACTTCAGACCCATACCTTAGAATGTGTCCAAAATCCTAAACTTATCATTCCTCATACCAAGAGACAAGTAAGAAGTTTGTTAGGATTAGTACAATATTATAGTAGATTTGTCCCTAACTTGTCTGATATCACAGCTGTCCTTTCGTCGTTATTACGAAAGGGCATGCCAATAAAAGTAAAGTGGATGAAAGATACACAGGTAGCTTTTGAGAAAATATTAACTTTTTTTAATTCACCTCCTATTTTGAGGTTGCCTGATACTTCCAAAATCTTTATACTCCGAACAGACGTGAGTAATGTTGGCTTGAGAGCTTCGCTGTTACAGGACTACAATGGTACACTGCATCCTACCCTCTACATATCAAGAAAGCTGTCGGATGGAGAAAGAAAGTATTCAACAATCGAGAAGGAGCTTTTGGGAGTTGTATGGGGTATTCAAAAGCTGGAGCGGTTTTTGCTTGGTGCTCCATTCATCATTTAAACTGACCAACGTTCAGTTGCGGTTTGAAACGTGCCAACCATAAAAACCAAAAATTGGCAAGATTTTCAATCCTATTACAGCCATACTCATTCGAGATTCAACACATCCCAGGTTCGGACTCTGTCGTGGCTGACGTGTTATCCAGGAATCCGACTTCCGTACCTGAAGCCTAATCGTTACACAGAAGACATTTGTGTAATTCCTGACATTGCCTGTCAAGAAATCAAGATCGATTGAACTCAGAAAGTGTACATAAAGACAACCTCATTCAAACTAGAAAGTGTACATAAAGACAACCTCGTTCAAAAACTAGAGAGTGTACATAAAGACAACCTCGTTTCAATCCAGAGAGTGTACAGAAAAAAAGAATGTCTAGTTCGCAGCCTACAATGGCTTTTGTATCATTTTGATGGACAAAAATGTGTTATTTATTGCTGAATATCTCACGGGACATTTCTGAGATATATGTTGATGCGGAGATCAAACTCTTACCAGGTTTTCGTCTTATGACTAAGGAATTCACACCTTATACAATTCGAGAAACTACCAGGATTAATTACTGCTGTATTAATACATGGAACTTTAATTTAGTTGATGGAGCTGCTCTTTCTTATTGACGAGTGTGAATTTAACATTGACATAGTACTGCTCCGAACATTCTACATTTCAAGGATTCTGATGTTTCCAGGATTTGAAACTGCACTGACTTTTATTGTGATATTGTATTTTAATGTATTATTACATTGTGTATTTATGCATAGTTGATATTTCAATGATATTAATTAGTAATACTTCACTCTTATATTAAGACAGATTAAGTAATGTCTTGTCTTTACTTCTCTTTGATTAGTAATAATTTTTGAATAGATTAACACACAATTTCTTTGTTCGCTTTGTGCTATTCTTCCTTACTTCCCTTTATTCTGAAGTCTACTTTTTCTTACTAAAAAATGTTTTCTTGTCTAATTTTCATTACTCACTACTTTCTATTGTATTGTTTATACACACATACATTACATTTTTATTATTTTAATTACTTTAGATTAATTATATATATAATATATATATATATATATATATATATATATATATATATATATATATATATATATATATATATATAATATATATATATATATAGATATATAATTTTATTATTTGAATTACTACATCATCATATAGTTACCACATTCTTCTCTTTAATTTAGTTAATTAATATTACAGAGTAGTTAATTATAACATCACTATATTTAAATATTAATTTGGCTTCTATACTTCTTCAGTATCATAGACTTCTCTAATTTGTTGACTATTGACGACATTTTCTATTAATGACGTTTAATTATGTATAACTTGCTCTGACATACGTTTGACGTATATTATTATAGATAACGACATTGACATTAGTTTAATATAAACATATCTGGATGTTTATTTAAATTTTTTTCGTGATTTTTCGTTCCAAAATCTTAGGACTAGATTAACTTAAATTTTTTCGGTCATTCTTTAAAAATATATATTACACTATATTCTTGTCATATAGAATACTTCTTCTGTTCTTTCAGTAACTACTACTGACTACTACACTCAAAAAACCTTACGCTACAGTTGGGATCATTGGAATTAACCCCATTGTAAGTCCAGGACAGTCAGTATAATTTGTGAAGACATTATTATTGTCCCCACAGTAAGCAACTTGGGCAATTCAATTTAGACTATCAGCAAAATATGTATTAAAATATTACAATTAAAAAAACCAGGTATAAAAATAGAAAGTACAATAGACGACTGCAACCTACTTTAAAAGCCACAGGGTAAGGCAGGGTATTGGTCAACGAGATGGTATCAAAAGTGTCTCCAGTATTTCTGGGCTGGAATATCAGCTCATCTGCTGGGCTGATGTAGATAAAATAAAATAAAGATTGGAAGTTACATTATCTAAGAATCCTTCTAGATATCTCACATCTGAGTATCTACTTATCTGTTAGGCTGACAAATACAAAATATACAATGGTTATGTCATAGGCCATGGTACCAAAGCAGTCTCCAATAAATTGAACCCCAAATATAAATCCACAAAATTAAAAAATGGCTTTGTTTTGAAAAAAAAAAAAAAAAAAAACTCTTTACATCTGTACTGGTGTTTCAAGCAGGAAAAGGTGAATTACTCTCTTCTTCTTCTTCATACACTCTCAGATGTCCACTTAAATGTTTTCAAAGAAAGCAGTAGTCAGCTTGAAGCTATTTGCATCTCTGTAGAGCTTTTCTACAGACGGTACTGGTAACAGCCATATGTGCTTTATCTGTTCCTCATATGTTGGGCATCTTTGAAGCAGATGTTCAGGAGTCATTTTATCAATGCCACATTTAAACTCGTTGGTAGTTCTCATCTTAAGCGTGTTGAATAGATGATATCCCAATCTGTTGTGGCCTGTGCTGTGTTCAAAACTAGACACTGGTTTAGGATTTATGGGACCTCTGGGGATATATCGTCTGCCTGCCAATGATTTTCATATAATATTTCTTAGCGCTACACTTCCAAAAGCAACACTACTGTATTTCCATAAGTCTCCTATACTTTAATCGTATAACTTTAACATAAGTTTAGCTCATGATAATGTAAAAAATTAAAATTGTCAAGCATTATTTCCTAGAAAATGATAATTGCTTACATCTCAGATCATCTAAATTTTTTTAAATAACCAAAAGCTAATATGAACAACAAAACTCCACTAATAAACATTTTAATTTTATCAATACAGGTCTGCATCCTTTTCTCCAAAAATTGTCGGGGACAGGTGAATTTTGGAAACTGTTTTTTTTTTTTTTTTTCCAAATGTAGCCCAAATCACGTTTAGAAAATCATGCCTAAAGTCTCCCAAAATAGCCCATAGTCACCCAAAAAAGTGTTCAAAAATCATCCAAAGTCATCGAAAATGTGTCCAAAAATCACCCAAAATAGCCCAACAAATTTTCAGAATATTTCGGCGTTCGGATAAAAGGATTCAGACTTGAAATATACTATCGGTGGACATTAAATAATGAACTGCACAAGTTAAAAAACAAAACAAATCTATGTAAAAATATATGTGTAGTTCCCATGGGACCTCTGAAGTTACAAAGAAAGAACAGGACCATTGTACACTCAGACATGTCCATATAAGGCAACTAATATGAGGTTGTCCTGGCAACCTCTTCATGTCAAACAAATTACTATGGAAACCACCACAGTAAGAGCATGTGACTGCTTTGTGCAGGCTTCCTGAAAGGGGATCAGCTGTACTGGTGGCTCCATGCTCCATAGGGAAAGAAAAGGAAAATGATAATGACGATAATGGTCGCAATGATGGTGTGCACAATGATAGGCTGATTTGTGCTCTCGGACGTAGCCTTGTTCTGACACGCTGTCAGACATCATATGATGTCTATGCACGCTGTTTAACACATATACTTATATCTTCGTCTGCTAAAAATCTTATCAAACTAGTGTAAAAGCCCGTCATAATACGGGAATTAAATTCAAAAGCACCAATACCTAACGGCAATTTTAATTATTCAAAAATATTAAACAAAGACCAATGTGCATTACCACAGTACACGAACTACGTAGCACATACATGCCACACGCTATGGTTTACCCATAATCTGTACGGGGTGTTTGCGTTTTCAGATGTGTATGGCCCGTACAAACGTCTGTACGGGTTTTTTCGCCTAATTATTAAACATACATATAAATCGATCGTGCCACTACCGTAGCCGTAATTTGCGTCATTTTTAATGTTATTTGCAAGAGAGTTAGCGTCCGTTTCTGATCTTTATTTAGTAATGGAAGTATCCGCGTTTATTTTCTGTGAATTTTTTAAATCGCAATCAATCGGCATCGAACACGCGGCCATTTTCGCTCTAATTTTAATGGATTCTGACTCTGATGCGATGACAAGGAGATCTTTGTCTTTATTAGCGTTAACATCGGATCTCAGAATATGGGTGATGGCAGAGATGGAAACGAAAGTAGAATGTCATTGCTAGTATGTATAATTTTAGGGGTTAGGATTAGGTTTATCGGAAAGGTTTAGGGTTACGGCCGAATGTCACTGCTGACGAGGGCATTTTTTGCTTTGCTACTGATGATGGGTGTAACGAAAAGATCGTCATTTGATTTGTATTGTTCAAATGACTCATTGAGATGCAAAGGAAAAGGACTCTTCGTTTGTTGGTTTTTTTATTAAATTAAAAAAAAATTTTTTTAAATTATTTTATCGTTTTTTTCATCTTTCCATACCTCTCTTCCTATCACATCCAACATGTACACAAACAAATTTTATATCATCAGATTCATCATTCATTTATTTCTATACAGTCCAAAAATTAGAGCAATTGACCAAAAAAAAAAAAAAAAACTATAGAATTTACAAGTCACCCACTATAAAAAAAGGGTGTGTTGTGAAAAAGAATGCAGCTGCAGGGCAAATTTTCGGGAAAAGAATGCAGCACGCTAAAAGGATAAGGTCCTATCAAACACAGGATTTTCCTGGTCTGTTAGTGATAATTAAGCGCAGAAATAGACTAAAATGATGACACGATCACATCATTTTTGCAGTGCAAAATAAATCAGACAAATATTGTTTGAGTTTTAAAATAAATGAAGACCTGTTTTAAAAGGCAAAGTCCCCATGCCTCTATGATGCAGCTGTAATTGAAATTTTTTTTACACAAATTAACTCTTTTGATACGTTTTTTCTGTCTTTTTTTTGGTACAGGTTTTGCTGGTCTTTGTACACGGTTTTTGAATTTTTTGTACAGGTTTTTCATCTCCGAGGTGTGGCATGTATGGTAGCAGCAGCGAGGATCCCAATGTGTGAATATGGGATCACATATTCTATAAATATTTGTGTGCACACCGTCATTTGCGCATTCTTCTTTGGTTACTTACTTACTTAGTCGTTCCCCTTCTACCGTGAAGTGTAGAGGTTTGGAAGAGAGAGCGCCAGACCATTCTATCAGCTGTCTTCTTCCTGGCCTGGTTCCATTCTAGTCCTCGGTCCTTCAAAGATTGTCTAATGTTGTCCTCCCAGCGAACTCTGGGTCGTCCTGGAGGTCTGGATCCCTGGCTCTTTGTTTCCCATGCTTGTCGTGGTAGCCGATCTTCTCCCATTCTGCAGACATGGCCAAACCCTCTTAGTTGGGACTGTTCTATTTGGGTCTGCAGCGGATGGGATTTCAGGCCTTGACGTATCGTCTGGTTGCGGACCATGTCTCTTCTTGTTACTTCAACCACTTTCCTCAGATACCTCATTTCTGAGGTTTGGATCTGGCTTTTGTGGGTTGTAGTCATTGCCCACGACTCGCATCCATATGTCAAAACTGGGACATAGGTGGAGCGGTATACAGCCATCTTCGTTTTCTTACCAACCTCTTTCTTGCTGAGGAATCCACGATTTATGGCCTGAAAAAGTCTCCCAGCCGCTGCTTTTCGAGTGGCCAACTCTTCTTTGATGCCTCCCTTTCGGTCTATAATAGCTCCGAGATATTTAAAGTGGTCGACCTGCTCCAGGACCTGTTCTCCCAACTTAATCTGATGTTTTCTTTCTTCTCGTGATATCACCATGGATTTATTTTTAGAGCTGCTTATGACCATCCCTCTCTTCTCCAGCTCTTCCTTCCAGACTTGCAGGTTGGATTGGAGATGTGCCTCTGATTTAGCAATCAGGGCAACATCATCAGCAAATGCCAGCTCCGAAATATAGACCTGTCTCATCTTCCAGTACCCCACTGAATACTTTCTTGTTCTCTCCTTACATGCCTTGATGACATCGTCCATGAGGAGTATGAAAAGATAAGGTGACATTCTTCTTTGGTAAGTGTTACT